>RQTK01000332.1:36827-53723 GCA_003991915.1 Elysia chlorotica
GAGAGAGAGAGAGAGAGAGAGAGAGAGAGAGAGAGAGAGAGCGAGAGAGACAGATGAAGAGGGAGAAATAGAACGATAGAAGGAGCAGTAGAGAATATCATAGATGGTCAGGTAAGAAGTAAGTTATTATATAGAAAGATAGACAGACAGATAGTAGATAGATAGTTAGGTAGGTAGAGTAGGTAGGTAGATAGTAGATAGATAGATAGATAGATAGATAGATAGATAGGTAGGTAGGTAGTTAGGTAGGTAGATAAGAATTAAAGATAGACAGACGGGTAGATAGAATAAAAATTAATAGATTGGGTAAAATCTGTTTTTTGGGGTCGATGATAGTATAGATGAAATGAATTTATTTGCAGATAGACACGCATCTAAATCTAGTTTCTTGGTGCACATAATGTGATTGACAATGTTTAACATAAAGGTGGTTAAATGAAAAGAAGATCTGGACGATTTCTTTACTAACTGACAGACAGAAATGTAAACACAATGTATAAGCACAACATGCATTGTGTCAGACTACTGTCTATATATCATTTGAAATAGAGTGACGAGTTTTTTTTATAAAACATTTTGTCTAGGGAAACAGCAGTTTTCTAAATCTAATGCAATTAAACAGTGCCCTCTGTTGATACTAAAAAGAGATGAGGGTATGATCGTGTGATTCACTGAAGTCTACAACATGTTGCTAAGCTGTCTCCTAGCAGGAAAAGAATATAATGTTATAATTCTAAGTAGGAGCTCTAGAGTACGAAGAAACAGAAAAGAAAAAGGCATATTTTAGGCAACGACTACTTGAAATCCTTATATTCAGAATAATTCTTTCAAAACAAAGTTGTACTCGACATAATTGGAAAACTATATGAAACTTGGTTATTATAGTACCTACACGTAAAGCCTTTTCCTTCTCTTTTTTCCTTTCATAACTGCGTTCATTCTGTCTTCCTTATAGTAACATACACCAATATTAAACTTAACTCTATCTAGTACCACAGAAAGATTTATGTAATTACAATAATACAACAAAATGTCCATAAAGGATTATTGCCGACAACGGAATCTAATTTACAGGTACAACAATCTGTTTATTTCTCATAATTCATGGAAGAAGAAATCAAGATATCATGTGTGTGTGCGTGTTTTTGAAAGCGAGACAAAGAGAGAGCTAGAGAGAGGAACTGGAAGATAAAGAAAGAAAATAAAGAGAGAGAGAGATAGAAAGAGAAAGAGACAGAGAGATGGAGAGAGACAGTGAGAGACACACATACATATACACACATAGAGACAAAGAGGCAGAGGCAAACAGGACAGACCTAGAGAAAGCGAGTCAGCGAAATATTCAAGGGGGCACAGAGAGAGAGAGAGAGAGAGAGAGAGAGAGAGAGAAAGAGATAGAGAGACAGACAGACAAACAGACAGACAGACAGACAGACAGACAGACAGACAGACAGACAGACAGACAGACAGACAGACAAACAGACAGATAGAAAGATAGAGGCAAAGAGAGAAGGACAGAAAAAATAATAGTTGAATAAGAAGACGTAATAGGAACAAAAGATTAGGAAAATGTAGATAAAAGGAACTTATACATAAATATATTATTATAGTTTAACACTAATATAGTAAAAGAAAGGGAGAGAGAGAGAACTAAAGAGAGAGATAGAATGAGAGTGAGAGAGAGAGAGACAGAGAGATAGAGAGAGAAGAGTTAAAATGCATTTGAAAGGGAAAATGCGCTACAGATAGCAGAAATTTCAACAGTCGATCCTAATAAGGTATTTCCTATGACTACTTGTGTGTTACAGAGATAAACAAACTAAACAACAAAGTAAAGAGTGAAACCATGAACTTATGGATCATTACATGATAACCGTATTTCATTGCTAACTCATTTAAAGATGGGTGAAATAAAACTGCACGACAGTTATCTTATACTTGTAATTTTTAATCGAATTCGAGGCAAATTGTATTTCAGTAGGCTATCTATAAGCAGAAATATGTAAAGATGGCTTTAAATCGTACACGAAGTTTTGTCCACTGGGCTTAGAAAATGTTTTAATAGTATCTTAAAACGTCAATTTTATTGATAATATTACGTAACAAAAATTCACTACATCCCTTGTAATGTGTTTTTCTGTAGGCTTACTGTAGAGGAAGACTACAAAAGATGCACCGCATGCTATAATTCTTTCTATAATGGCCAGAATGTCATGCTCTCTAGCCATGTTTAAATAGTGTGACACACCCACACACACACTTTTTGGATTGTTACCCTAAAGTACCTGTTGCCCATTTAAGAGCCAAATCTGATTTTAAAAAAATAAAGAGGAAACAAGAGGAAAGGTACAAGCAAATAAATAACTGAACATGTTGAAATAAGCAAAATGCTTAACAAAACTAACATTTTAAAAAATGAACTCGATCCAATGCTTCTTCTCACCTTCAATAAAGCTGCCTATAATTGCTATTAGACAAATAGAAATCGTTTTAGCGAAGAGCTTTCGATTAGAAATATCCACATTGAGGCTTAAAGTGGATCCAGAGACTGGTTTTAATAGAGAATATTTCTGTTATTGAGAAATATCCCAGGCACTAATTATTTCGTTTAAAATACTTTATCTTATTTTCTACTTACAAATGTGAACCGTATCAACTTGAAAAAAAATACTGAAAATTTGATTACTAGATCGTTAGTTTCAGTATTAATTGATTGCGAAAACCTTTTTTGCTTTTTCGGTTTTGGAGATTTACACATTCGGGTGAGGCTTTATGTTTTAGGCAACAGTTGATTCTTAATGAATCGTATCAGCAAAAGGTCATTATAATTATAGACCCGTAGTAAAGCACTGCTGTTAAAATTTATGAAAAAAATGAAAACAAAAGTCAAAGAAAGACAAAACTATATTTATCGTATTCTAAACTTATATAGAACTTAAGTATTTATAGTCTGCTATTTCAAATTATTGAGTACAGGGACTTGAAAGAAAATGAAAAGAAAAACAATAATTTGACTAAAATAAATTTTCTAAATTTTTAGACATCTGTAGTTTTAAAAAGTTCGAAGTTTCCCAAAGACCATAACCTCATTGAGATCTAAATAAAAAAGAAAGAAAATGAAAAGAGTGACGAAAAACCAGATGTGAACATTCCCTTGTTAAAAATAGAACATAAATCAACAATCAGAATATTGGATGAAAAAGAAATAGTTACTAGCCGATAAAAAGAATGAGAGTAAGAGAGAGAGCGAGAGAGAGAGAGAGAGAGAGAGAGAGAGAGAGAGAGAGAGAGACTGAAGAAGAAAGAAAGAGAGAAGACGGAAAGGGGCAGACTGCTGTGAAAATCTGAAGAAAAGTCTTTATATTATTTCATGTATTGCATGTAATAACAACTTTTCGAAATGAGAAGAAACTAAAACTTGATCAAGAGAGAGAGAGAGAGAGAGAGAGAGAGAGAGAGAGAGAGAGAGAGAGAGACAGACAGACAGACAGACAGACAGAGAGAGAGACAGAGACAGACAGACAGACAGACAGAGAGAGAGAGACAGACAGACATACATAGAAAGAAAGAGATAGAGAGACAGACAGAGTGAAAAGGGGATGTATGCGAAAACCTTAAAAGAAAACTATTGAATTATGTAGAACAAAAAACTGTCGACCTCTCCTTATGAAACTTACGAAATAAATAATGAATCTTTTTAGATATAAACATCAGTGACATGCATCTCTAAAAGATATTTATTTTGCCGAGACCTACGATTCAAATGTCTTACCCAATATGGATATGACGAGTATGATGAAGTCAAAAATATTCCACAGGTAGCGGAAGTAGTGATATCTCAACCCAATAATTTTCACGACCGCCTCGAGAAGGAAGACCGTCGTGAATATGATGTTCATCATTTCGAGGGCGTCCTCTACAGCTTCAGTCTGGTTGTAGTGATCAATGGCCATGACGATCATGTTACAGAAGATGAGCAAGACGATTGTAAGCTCAAACTTGTTACTCATAGCCAGGTTGTAGAAAAACAGCTGAAACTTATACTGTAAGCAAAAACAAAACAAAAAGAAATAGTTTAAATTATTATTTGGTTTCGCTTGTTATTGTTACACAATGCGAATGAATGAAAAAAGAGCGACAATAGTATCATAAAATGCTTACACCTTAGAGTCTCTATGACAATAAAATTAGAATGACATTGCATTTATTAGATGTCTTTTGTATTTAGCTGAAGAGTGTACACCCTAGTAGCTATTGATACCAAATGCAATGCTTTAAGGCACACTTGTACGGACAAAAACTATTCAACTTTTACTTCACCAAAAGTAAACAGTTTATATTGTAGTCCAATTAAACACGATTTACAATAAAGTTATACAGAAACAACACCGTTCACGGTGTGTAAAATGCATTGAAAGGAGAAGAATAAGAGAGGTAATAAAGTCGAAGAGAAGGAAACTAACAAAAGATAATAAAAAAGGGAGGCGAAATGGACGAGAAAATAAAATAAAGATACAGAAACAGAAACAGACGCAAGAGCAATAAGGACTAAACAAACTGGTGAATGCAATAAGGTACAGAAAGAGAATTGAAGCAATTCTCATTGTGTTTTTCTCAGTGGTGGTTTTGTGGTTTTACCTTTGGTCGTTTGATCGTCTTCTGTGGTTTCTTTTTGCCCAACTTTTTCAATGTATTGAAGTAGTTCCTCTGGCTAGTCGTCAAGAATGCATCCAGATAACTGCCTTCATACTGTCACAGAAATATAATTTAAAGAAGGTGAATAAAAAGCAATCCAAATGGAACAGAAAAGTTTCTGTGGACCAGAACTTTACAAATCTTAATCTGAATATCTAAACTTCGTCGGCTGAGATTATTTATCTCAGTTTTTCTTTTATACACATCGACTACTAACCCATTCATTGGCCTTTTTTCTTTAGATGAATAATGTAAAACTAATGAGACGCCTTAAGTTTGTACTGTGTCCAGAATTTTGTAATCAAGAGATTTAAACTTTTGTCAGCTCATTTCATTGTGAGAAAGGAAACAGTAGACTTGAAATCTTTTTTTTTAAATGCGGAACTTCTTTGTTTACGTATTTTAACGCCGTTTGGAAAGATTCTTTTAAAGATTATACGCATATATACGTACCCGTTTCTTGAGAACGTTAAAGTTGTCGATGATGACTCCGATAAAGAGATTTAGAGAGAAGAAAGATCCAAACACGATAAAAATGATGAAGTAAATATAAGCTGCCAGCGTGTTCTCAAATTTGGGCTGCTGATCAATCTGGTGGAACAACAAAAACTGAGTTACTGACTCTGAATGAAATAAGAAAAAATGGTCATGATTACTAGGTTAAGTCAAGCAGGCTTGTCAAGAAACACGCACTTTTTATAGGATCTCCATGGAACTCAAAGCTAACAGAATAATGCCTGGGGCCTCCCTTTTAACATAATGTACCTAATAAGAGCATTAACTTGATTTACAGTTCAGTAATGATTTCTACAGTAAATTCATTAATAGAATATAACTGTCCATTTAAATGCGAATGATCTCTCTGTATTGGGGAACACTTTTAACCACTTAAGAATAATAAATTGTCTGATTTTTAAACCCTTATATTGTTTAAACTACTTATTACCAAAAATGTGTTTTTGAGATTTTCAAGGAACAAATGCGTTAATAAAGATAGACCTATTGAAAAACCGTTGTAAGCGCAGCACCCAGCAAACAATCGATTTTTCGGCAACGAAATACTCACAGTATAGCATTTTCAGAAATAAAGCTGTGTATCTTTCACAACATAAGGGTACTTTCAGCACAAAGCTAGAAAGTTAAAACACATCATAGTTAAACCTCGACGTAAGTTTGACGTTCCATATTGTTTTTCACTTCGAAAAATTAACAAATAATTCTTACTTCAGTCGAATCGACAGCCGCAGCCATTACTTCCATCCAGCCCTCAAAAGTAGCCTGTTGAGGAAGAAGAGCAGCATAATTTGAAGAAAAAAATTTTATAGGCTCTCCATGGAACTCAAAGCTAACAGAATAATGCCTGGGGCCTCCCTTTTAACATAATGCACCTAATAAGAGCATTAACTTGATTTACAGTTCAGTAATGATTTCTACAATAGAATATAACTGAAGCTTACCACTTAAGAATAATAAATTGTCTGATTTTTAAACCCTTATATTGTTTAAACTACTTATTACCAAAAATGTGTTTTTGAGATTTTCAAGGAACAAATGCGTGAATAAAGATAGACCTATTGAAAAACCGTTGTAAGCGCAGCACCCAGCAAACAATCGATTTTTCGGCAACGAAATACTCACAGTATAGCATTTTCAGAAATAAAGCTGTGTATCTTTCACAACATAAGGGTACTTTCAGTACAAAACTAGAAAGTTAAAACACATCAGAGTTAAACCTCGACGTAAGTTGGATGTTCCATATTGTTTTTCACTTCGAAAAATTAACAAATAATTCTTACTTCAGTCGAATCGACAGCCGCAGCCATTACTTCCATCCAGCCCTCAAAAGTAGCCTGTTGAGGAAGAAGAGCAGCATAATTTGAAGAAAAAAACTGAATAAATGGAAAACAAAGACACTTGGAAGAAAACATCTTCAAATGTTCTTATTCCTCTAAGATGGAAAGTGTAATTTCCTATAAAATTAGCTGCTGGGATGATGCGTTAAAATCAGGAGACACAGAGAAAACTAATGATATTATCAGAAAGGCAGGAAAAATAATCAGTCGTGAATAGGAATAATTTTTTTTAATATACAAAGAACCATCCATTCTAAAGCGTGTCTACGCAAGCAGTTAACTTTTTGTACGGCCAAAACACCCACTCAATCAGCATTTGTGCGCTTTGCACGACGCATTGAAATCTTGGGACCTGCATTATGGACCAAGAGGTATAGGATCTCTTTTGTCCCAGCCTCTGTTAGGTTATTGAGAGCTGGATCTGTTGGTATATGACGTGCACCATGCACCAGTAAAAAGTATATGCCTTCAATTACCTTTACTTTTCAAATAATAAAAACTGTAACGCGAATGAAGGGAGAAAGGAGAGAGAGAGAGAGAGAGAGAGAGAGAGAGAGAGAGAACTATGCTCGTTTAGGAAATGCTCATAACAAGTAATGTCGTACTGATTTGTCAATGTACTGTTAATGATGGACAAATTTCCCCTGTATATAAATAACGTTTATCTCATTTTATCCTATCTTATAGTCTTTGTTTTCTTCCATTTCTTCACTTTGACGCTACCTTATTCTTTCAAAAACATGTCCAAGTAGTTTAAATTTAGTGCAAACCTTTTTTCGTTCCTAAATCATAAGGCACAGTTTAAATGAAAATTGAATCCGTTCTCAAATAAAAATATACGTATTTTTCATCCTTTTTGAGATGAAACGTCTTACTATGAAAACCTTGAACAATATGAAAAATACTTATAAATATTTATCATTATTATTATATTAAATATTGTTATCTTAGCATTTATACGAGCATACTTAAGCATGTGTGGGATAGAAGCTTTTAAAGGTATAGGTATTTACTTCTTCCTTACTTACAACCTCCCTATGTTAACTGTCACTGTTTTGTTGCCACAATAAACGACAAAGTTATGTACCAATACATGATATTATATAACAACAATCATATTATTTCGTTGGCTTGTAATACTCACAACTTGAAAAAGAGCGAGGAATCCAATTAGAGAATTGTCGAAATTGACATTCTCATTTTCCCAAGATCCACCCACTACTGCACACGTATTTTTGTCGGGCACCACGGAGTAGTGAAAAGCCTCTTCTGTGGTAGTGTTTTTACACTTAAAGAACTTTCCCTTGAAGAATTGAACTCCCATAATGCTGAAAATAAGCCAAAACACCATGCACACAAGAAACACGTTCACGATAGCTGGGATCGCATTCATGAGTGCATTGACAACAATCTGGAGTGAGAGAGGGGGGAAACAGAAAAGGTAAACGTACATATTATATTCGTCAAAGAAATATATATATGAACCAAACAAATGGTGATTTAAAAAACAATCTCAAAGATGTATTAAATCGTATATTTATTTCTAAGCATCAAGTATTCCGTCGTTGGGTTTATTTTGTTTGTTGTTTGTTGTTTTTTTTTTTTGGAGAAGGGAAGAAACAGTTTATATAGATCACTCTTTTTCATGTTAGGTCTATGATTTATCTCCTGCCATCCAGACTCCCTCCGTGTACATTATTTGTAAACTATTTAATTGGATAATAAAAGATTACTTTGTCTGTGTAGTAAATCTATTGGTTCTACCCGTCTGTGAAAGAGTTTTTTAACGCTTTATTTTTTGCATAACCACTATTTCAGATAAGCAGTAGGCCTAATTTTGAAACTGAAAAAAGCCTCTGAATCATCCACTGACAGTGTTGGAGAATGCCCTAAAAACACAATAATTATGTTGACACTGCATGTGTCTTAAAAGGAAATTAAAGCAGTGTGAACTGTCTTAAAAGCATGTCTCATGCTTTAGAGTTCTGCATGAAAGATTGTGAACGATAATTTCATAATCAAGCATTACAAAACAACAACCCTGATGGAAATAGTCAACCTGAAACTGAGCATCACCTTCATGCCTTGCCACCTGGAAATAGCTCTGAGTGGTCTGAGAGCTCTCAAGGTTCGCAACGATCTGAAGGCTGTTATGTTGCTTAAGCCCGTTGATTCTCCTATTAAGCTTAGTACTGACACCTGGAAAATGAGACACATACGATTGAAAAAACATAGAATGCTATATATGAATTTTTCTAATCAGTGATGCTTATAATCTGATAACCTTTATCGTGTGGTAAATGTCCTACCAGATTTTGGAAAAGATTTTAAAAAATGAAAGCTGGAAGGGATAATTCTGATTTTTTTTCTTTATTATAGGCTTCACAATTCTTTGTTATAAAGAGTTATAAATTATGTGCTTTGGTACTGTATACTTACACAGACAATAAAAAAATCAAGAACAGTCCAAAAATTTGAGAAATACTCCTTAAAGCCAAGTCCGATCCATTTTAACACCATCTCCAAAGCGAATAAAGCCGCAAATATGATGTTACAATACTGCAGGGCTTTTTCGAAGTCAGGCTTTTGATAAAGGTAGATATCCTCAAACGCCTGAGGGAAAGAGTAACATTATTTCTCAATATCAGTTTCCTTTGGCATAAAAACATTTCTCATAAAAATACCTATTTAAATAAAATGTCTACCATGAAGTGAATATGTGCAATGCGTTATGATATTAGCTCATTGTAATGTGCTTCTTAAAAATTTGAAATCCAATAGACTAAAGAAGGAAGATCCCGTTTAGCTTTATTTTGACTTGATTATTTTTTAATATGTCATTCAAGATATTATAGTTTGTGTAATTGAATAATACCAAACAACACAAGATTAGTTAAGATCAAACCAAAGGCATTTTATTTGCATCAGAGGGTAGGGATGCATTCTAACTTTTTACTCACCAGAGAAAGGCTGCTTCCAAGAATGACCAACAAAACTATGGTTTCAAAAGCTTTGTGGTCAACAATTGACTTTACTGACTGTCGCACACGGGTGAAACCAGCGCCAAACGAGCTCTCGTTGTATGCAGTGATGCACCCACCTAATCTGTGGATATCAAGGTGTAGTAACACCAAGGTGAGCAGGTTGAAAAAATGAACTTTTTGTGTGTTATTTAATTCATTATTTGCTTGAAAAAAGGAGAATTTCGGAGGCTTTTAAACACGAAGTCAGCCCATTATGTAATTTGCAGAGTCTGCAAATAAAGCACATAAACTTAAAATCTAAAGAGCTCTGACATATTAAGTTAAGTAATAATCTTCACTTCGTGGAAAAATCCAAGAAAACAAACGGCCTTTGCTGCTGCCAAGGTGGAAAGTATCACACTAGAGCAATATCTTTTATTTCTGGGATAAATTAAATCTGGAGTAGGCTATCCTTTTTAATAGCCATATATAAATAGAAATCATAATAACTAAACAAATTGAATGATTACCTATTCCGAATGACATCCGGCAAGCAGTTGGGCAGTTCACCAGTGGTGATTTCTTCTTCGCTGTCGCTTTCATTTTCACCCAGATCCATATTCGACATTTGATTCGCAGCATCTCTGTAACTATTTGTATTTTTGTCTTTGGTGTCTTCTGATTTATTTTCGTTGCTATTTTCAGCATTTTTCTTATCAACATTAGTTTTGTCTTTTGACTTATGAGAGGGGCCGGGAGATCTCAAGTTTTTAGAGCTCCCAGATGTGCCCGCTCTCTTTTGTGCATCCTTCATTTCTCTTTGGTCCTTCACGGTGCTTTCAATGGCTGTCTTAAAGCTTTGGAATTGCAGCCTCCTGCTTTTCGTTTCAAAGGCATCGTCTTTGCTCTGCTCCATAAGGAATTTTAAAAAAGTAAAGAGATAACCTTTGAATATCACAGTTTGTACGTTTAAACGTTTAAACATATATAAAACACTCACTTCTGTAAACAATGCATGAACAATTTATAGAAAAACCAATACAATATAATAACAACAGAAAAATGGTAAGAAGCTGGATAGGGATAATCACAAATAAGTATAAACAGACTAATCAATAATTTAGACTATGAATATCGCAAGTGTCGATGGTCCCATTAACGGACCACTTATTTTCTTCAGAGGAGGGAAATTGACATGAGTATCAATCAACAGGATAAATCCATGCATGGTGGATTCACTAAAAGAAAAGTCATAACTCATTAGAAGGAATTTGACAGAAACCCACACTCATCCAAACTTAAAACATAGAACGTAAATAGCTTTTCTTTAGTAAATAAGTCTTGCCAGCTCTCCATTTCTGAAAAAGTATTTTGATGGTGCTACGCCTTAGAAGAACGAGTCAAAGTTGTCCAAGGTTTCAAAGAGCAACCAGTATCAAAGGTGTCGTAGGTATATGTAATTATAGTGGGTAGCTTCAGAGCTTTATGCTGACTCATTTTGATTTAAAAATTACTCTACAATTGTGTTAACATGAAAAACCTGACAACCTTAGTAAAAAAATCTCTTTATAGTAGTTTTTTGTGCGAGTTGTTTTTGACGGCGTGTATGTTGTAGTCTCCAGTTTGATTTGGTTTAGATTTGAGCATATATGTAAGCATTTAGGCACTGCATTTTCCAATCGTTCTTGAAAAATTGTAGATTTTGGGTTGTTCGGTTTTTTTTTCTTCTTTTTTATTTAGACAAAAACAATGGTTTCAAACCACCGAAAATGATTTGTAGCTTGGCCTAACAGAGCAAAAAAGTTCACCATGAAGAAAATCGAATTACAGAGAAAACAACTCTCCCAGCTTGGTGTTAGTATTTTGTTGCTTGTAACCAGTATAGCGATTTTTAACTGCTTACATGTTATCTATTTATTCAACGAAGAAAATTAAATTCATTATTACACGAGAAGAAGCATTCTAAAAAACGTTTGCTCACATTTTTGTTTTTATCAGTTTCAAGATTTTGAGGAGGTTTTTTCACGCCGTTAGCCTTTTTCTCTTCCACTTGAGCCTTTGATGTTGCGCCTTCATTGTTTGCACTTTTCTCTTTCCCTGGCTCTGAAAAGTTGAAAAAAAGTCGTTCAAAGGGGTGGCTCATGCGGACTAAATAATTATAGCCTAAGTAAATTTTAAAGAATTGATACAAAAAAGCGTGGGTGGAAAGAGAGAGGGAGAGAGAGAGAGAGAGAGAGAGAGAGTAGGAGAAAAAGGGGAGGGGGGGGGAGAAAGAGAAATGAAATAACATTTGGGCCGGGGAGAACTGAAAGAGGAATTACGTTGAATGACCAGATAAGTCTACGGAGTCAAAAAGGGAGGAATGAGCATACTTTTTTTGTAAGATGTATAATTATATTTGAAAGTTAGACATTAAGTGCGTAAAATTAGAAGAAGGAACAAAGAGACTTGATTATGCAGATTGTTAGTGAATGGCGAAAAAGGATGATTGGAGAAAAAGAAAATTCAAATGATGGGAGGTAGAAACGACAGTAGGTGGCAGTGAGAAATCTAAAGGCAAAACGAATGACACACACAGTAAATGAGAGAGAGAGAGAGAGAGAGAGAGAGAGAGAGTTGTGTGTGTGAGAGAGAGAGGCTGGGAGAGAGACGAAACGGACTAGATAAAGACAGAAACATGGAGAGGGACAACGATGTACTCGGAGACAGATAGAGACAGAGCGAGCGAAAGAGAGAGACATACAGACAGGCAGAGAGAGAGAGAGAGAGAGAGAGAGAGAGAGAGAGAAGGAGAAGGGGGAAGGGAGGTAAAGACAGAGTGAAAGTCAAAGACAGGAGAGTCAGAGACAGACAGAAAAAAAAATGAAAAAAAAACAATAGGCTTTCGAACGTCGAACATATAGCATAAAAAACAAAGGTAACGGCTCTGACCTGCTGCCGTTTTGGTTGTTTGTTCCAGGTTTTCAACCCCATCCTCTGTAGCGTTTTGGTTAGCATCAGAAGGTTCCACTTTTCTGCGGAACCGCGGTAAACAGCAGCACAGAAGCTGGTAGAGTCGCTCGAACCCCTCAACTAGTTTCGAGCGCTCCACGCTAGTTTCTCGCTGTTTGTCAAGCGAATCGCTAGCAAACGCATTGAGCAGCAAGGCCAAGAAAAGGTTCAGTACCTTTAAAGGAAGACAATGAAATACCGAATTGATTTTTCAGTCCAACCGTTCTCGAAAGACAATTCATACCAAAAGGCTTATATAAAGTTGTTTTTTTTTACTTTCAGTCTATGGCATAGTTTAAAAAGGCTAGGTTAAATTGTTAAATACCTGTAAAGTATTTCTATTGTCTTTTCTGTCTGCCTGTTGCATATGTTTCTCTCTCTCTCTCTCTCTCTCTCTCTCTCTTCTCTCTCTCTCTCTCTCTCTCTCTCTCTCTCTCTCTCTCTCTCTCTCTCTCTCTCTCTCTCTCTCTTTTCCTCTCTCTATCTATCTCTATCCATATATTTTTTTTTCTCTCTCTATCTCTCCTTTTCCCTTTATCTCTGTAACCTTCTCTATCTATATATCCATCTGTATTATATTATGCCTACCAATCTACCTATTTATCTTTATATTTATCGTTATACCATTATTTACATAAATTTAATAAGTACATATTTCTTTTAATGCAGAATAAAAATTGAACTGTTTATTTTGCTCCTATCTATTTATTGAAAAATTCATCGACTTGTTTCTACTTTGAACTTGGGCCGGATCAAATGATGCATCCATGTCCGTTGATCAATCCAGTGATACACCCGCTATCTTTATCCGCTCTAGTTTATCTTTCGTTTTCTGAATACCACATATCTTATTGAAGCTAACTATACACCCCTCAATTTATTAATTAATTATTGTTATTACATTTACAATCTATCCAAAGTAAACAAAACACCAATTCCTGTCATTCAAAACAAATGATAGTTCTTCTTTTTTGTACAACTAACATTTTAAGTATCATTTTTAATATGCATACCACGATTTCGCGTTTGATCAAAATTAATACTGTGAGCAACTTACCACTGGTTCAATATTGATACTGATGTCAAACAGTCTAAAATAAATTATTGTTTAAAATTAAGACTGTCTTTTAATTACTGAACCTAAAAAAACTTGGGATCGATGGACAGTTGTTTCTTACGATATTGTTATTATTATTATTATTTTATTATTATTATTATTATTATTATTATTATTATTATTATTATTATTATTATTACTATCTCCTTTTTTATAATCGTTATCACCGTTCTCATCTTGTATGAGTATCAATATCGCCACGGTTAATATGCTTATGATAAAGATAATTGTGATAATACTTTTTTCTAAATAAAGTACCAGGATATATGTTTAGATTGGATTTAATTTTGATATTATTGCTGTTGTTTTGTTTTGTTTTTTAAAAGACACCTTTCCTATGCTTTCTTATTACTAAAAGCAATCCAAATCAATCAACAAACTTTACCTTGGCACACCATCCTCTCCGAAATTTTTTTCCACATAGCTCTCTCTAAAAAGCTGGAGACCAATGACCGCAAAGATATAGATGACGATGACCAAGATAAGGCACAAGTTACCCAAAGCTCCCAACGTGCTGACAATGATAGTCAACAGAAGTCTCATCGTCGGCCAAGACTGGGCTAGTTTAAACACCCGGAGCTGAAATAATTATAAAAAAAATAGTGTTGAATTGTAGGCCTATAAGAACGAGTCTTTGTTTCGTTGACATCCTTGAAACTGTTGTTTTGTTGCTTTATATGTTTAAAGAAATTGAAAAGACGCAGAGCAATCATTGAAAATTTAAAAAACACGATTGAATAGTTAAATTTATTCAAATTATTTTCACATAGTTTTACTTGCAAGCAGAGAACCTATGTTTTGAGATGGACAGTATCTTTCGCCCTTTTGTTTGGATCCATAATGTTCAAGCTATATCATGCATTTAATTGAAGATATGAGTTATCAAAAGTCATGATAAGACACTCGCTCTGTTAGTTTGCATTACTTGTATAACACTAGAAGAACATGGATCGGCATGACATCCCTAGTTTTTAACTTCAAACACCTTTAGATTATAATAGTAAAAATGTGTATTATTGCTTTTTTTCGACCCATTGGAGAAAAATATAGATATCCTATATCGATAAAAGTGAAGACAGATTTCGTGAGAAACATTTAGATGTTAATTTCATTAAACCAAACAAATGATGCTAGTTGGAAAGGTGTTTTTTTTTTTCAACTAGCTTTTTCCTAACCGAGACACAAGCCAACATACAAACGCTCCACCGGCGAACTACCCTATATCCTCCAAGCAAAAAGCTACAATACATAAGGACAGACTTCTTTACCAGTCTGAATGTCCGCAGTACGCTGAGTCCGTCAATTTGTTCGAGGCCGAGGTCGAGGATACTGGCGATCACGATGATCAAATCGAAGATGTTCCATCCCACCTTGAAGTAATACTTGCCCAATCCCATGATCTTACATACAGCTTCGGCGATGAAAACGGCGGTGAAAAACTGGTCAAGGAAATATATTGCAGCAGTCCATGAGAAAAGAACCATTCACAACTTAAATTGATATTCCATTTTCTTATGGGTTGGTGATAGTTAGAATAGTTCACAACATTGATGAAAGTCAGAATATCAACATATTTTTAGGCCAAAATTTACATCTTAGAATTTATTTTTTCTATAGATTCAAAATATGCTACATATTCACGTGCTTTACCTCTAAGACATTGTTCATACTTACATAATTAGAAATGTCCAGCGTGGTCGTGAGAGAATCAGGTTGGTCGTAGTGCTCCAGTGACAGGAAAAACGTGTTCATGATGATGGAGAATGTTATGAATAGATCAAACAGTGGGCTTGACACAAACTCATAAAAGTGATTCTGTAGTTTTAGAAAATCTACGTATTTTATCATCCATCTTTCACAGCAGTCACAGTTCCGATCGATGACTTGGCCCTCCAGAGCCCCAATTTCAGGGTCTAAAAGCGTGTCGGCTGGTTAGAGAAAAAAACACAGAGAACGTGTCTGTTTATAGAATCTAAAGAGCCCTCTTCAAACTAATGCACTGGCGTATTGTTCTTATTATTATATATTTTTGTTATTATTATTATTATTATTATTATTATTATTATTATTATTATTATTATTATTATTATTATTATTTATGTTATCTTATGGTTTCTATATGAATCATATACATGAAAAAACCTGCATTAACAGTAGCGATCGGATATTACTAAATTTACCTTTGATAATCATCACTCTGCGTGGATCGTCAACGTGTGACATCTGGAGAAAGGAAAGGGAAAATATTGTCATAGAAAAGGCTGTTTAGTAATCTAGGTCTTCAATGGTTTAATCAAAATCCATATCAACAAAAAATATTCACAATCTACATATTAAAGTGTTGAGACGTTCGGATAAATTTAGCAATAAATCTTAGGTTACAAAATTCTAAATTAATTCAATAGTGAAGTCCGTGAATGAGGACTGTAAAGGCTTATGCAAGTTTAAGAGCGGAATGTACAGAAAACTTGAATTCCCATGGATTTTTCGCGGTCATCATATTTTCTTTCTTTTTTTTTTTAATTGAGATGTGATTTCTTTACCCTTCATGAGGACGAACAATTTCAATTATTAGGAATACAGGTTGCCGCATTCCTGTGTAATTCATCAATGGTCAGGAATTTGAAAAGAATATAATAAATGCATAACTTATTGATAAATTGGGTGCCAGAAAGTTAGAGAGACACATGAAAAAAGGTAGAATTGTTAGAAAATAAAATAATGTTAGTGTATAATTATTATTAATACTTACGAGCATTACTACAATCCTTATCGGTGAAGGTAAATGTTGTGTATGTTCACAATTACGAAATTGCGGTATAGCGATTGGGAATAATTATCTTCAATGAGAGGAAAGACGGACAGAGACTCTGTGTGTGTGTGTGGAGGGGGGGGGGAGGAGTTTAAAAGGCTGATTTCAGACCCGTAAAGAAGAAAGAACAATCAAGCCTTACCCCTTGAGACGTTGGTGAAACTCGCTTGAAACCGCTTCTCGGGAGGGGGTCGATTTTGTTAATGCCACTGTGACGACTCATAGAGCCTCCCATTCCATTTGTAGCCGATGGTTCTATAGAACTATTCATATTTAGATCTGCATCTTTTATTTCCTCTACTTCCATTCCTTTGCTATCTCGGTTTTCTCCTTCATCGCGGGATGCATTGTCAGAAACGTTCTTTGCAGCCGCTTTCTTTATGTGCATCTGGATCACTGACATGTCGTACATTGCATTGTGTTTACTCCGCGCATTTTCCTTCTTTTCCCTTTCCTTTTCCTATT
>RQTK01000332.1:55951-70434 GCA_003991915.1 Elysia chlorotica
AGTAGTAGTAGTAGTAGTAGTAGTAGTAGTAGTAGTAGTAGTAGTAGTAGTAGTAGTAGTAGTAGTAGTAGTAGTAGTAGTAGTAGTAGTAGTAGTAGTAGTAGTAGTAGTAGTAGTAGTAGTAGTAGTAGTAGTAGTAGTAGTAGTAGTAGTAGTAGCAACAGCAATAGTAATGTAAGCAATAATTTCAGTAAAAATAGTAGTGGCAATAGTAATTGCAAGAACAGTAGAAGTAGTAGTAATGGTAGTAGCAGCGGTACAAGTGGTAGCTTTGATGGTGTTAGGATTTTAGTCGCCAATAATATTAAATTACATTTAAAACTTGGTATTATCATTTCCTAACGAATTTGTATTGCTTTTGTTATTATCGTTGCTGGTGTTAGTGTTTATCTTACTGTTGTGGTCTCTTTGTTTCTGTTAGTATGCAAACCACACAATCAACGTGCTTCATGTTCTTACCCTGAGCCTGTGGCGTTTCCACAAATCACAAACTCCCCGTCTGATTCATACCAATGGCCTGAAGATGTATGAAAGAATAATGACTTATTTACCCAGGTATAATATGAGAGTATTTTTGCTATTTGCATATTTTATAAAGATTTCGTAAAATAGTTTGCTCTGCATCTAATATATGAGTGTTAGAATTTAATCACACTTTAAAAATAATAAATGGAGGGTTTTTTTTACACATGTACAAATCGAACAAGCAGAGACATTCAACCATTTCAGTGTTGTCGAGATATCTAATATTTTCGCATAAACTGAGATGGGTTAGGATGATGGAACTGCAATCACTAAGGAAATAAAACCGTCAAAGTTATAAATACTCTTTAAAAATAATTGTCCTTGAGACTGCTTAAATGTAGATATTTGGGAAGAGAAACGGACTCACCAGGATCTCTGACCCATTCTGCATAGTAATAGTCAAAACTCTGCGATGGATTGGTCACATAGCCCGTTACATTCATCACGCACTTCTGTCTGAGGGCTCCCATATACACTTGGAGTCCAAACATGGCGAATACCATGAGGCAAAACATGGTCAGCAGTATTACCTCGAACAACATTTTGAAAGCCCGCAGCAAGGCGTTAACGATGGTTCGCAAACCTGAGGACAGAAATCCCAGTTTGGTGGTTAACCTGTGAGGTCGACTTTTTTGCTCATTGGGATCCTTGTAAAAATATGCATCTTCACGCACTAAAAATAATGCGTTGGCGCTTTTATTTTGTCGTCCTCATTCCTTCTTGCATTACAGCTACTCCTAATTTATTTCTGTTTCTTCATTTACTTGTTTTCTCTCCCCCCCCCCCCCCCCCCACTCGTTTTCTTCTTCTTTTTCTTCTCCTCCTGTCTTAAAGGAGTCTATAATTTTCCTTTACAAGGTTGGGTGTTTTCTTAAAAGCACTATTTGTTGACTGTGATTTTTATTTTCCGCTAAGTCGGAGTTTGATGTGAAATTGTCGGTGTAAAAAAGGTAAAAGAAATCCTGTGGAGATAATACATGATAAAAACATTTGCAACTCCCAAATAATATCCCGAAATTTGTATGCAGTCGTTTACTAGGCTTACCAGGAACGATGGAGACTGTTTTCAGGGCTCGAAGAACTCGGAATGTTCTCAAACCTTGAAGGTTACCCACTGTCACATTTGGATCTGCTAACTGCACAATTATTGTGGCGAACCTGAAATACATCAGTGGAATATTTTTACACGGGTTTTTCAAGTAACTTTATAAAAACAATTTTTCTTATTTATATTATTGTATATTATAATTAAAATTATATAATTACGAGATCACATGTTATGCTTTCATCTACATGGTTCTATACCATGTCGGAATCAACAACAACGTGACAATTTCCCAAGACGATTTAAATTTGAAGGGCATGGTAGGCTATACGGTTAAATTGAGTGAGCCCGATCTCTTGCTTCTTTGGGGTGACGTCTTGCTCCATTGCACTTTATTGAATGCAATCTTCTTTTGAACTGTCCATTTTAAAATTTAAGTGTTGTTGTTTGATTATGTTTTGTTGAGGTAGAGAAGAAGATTGCCTACGTCCTTGGCGATCACGAGTGCTTAAAATCACGGGTGAGAGATTTGACTGTATTTCTTATCTTAAAATTGGCATCTAATCAATACCCCTTTTGGGGGGGGGGGGGGAGATCAATGAAAAAGAAATTGAAACTAAGCCATCCGTTAAAACTATTCAATCGCTTTTTCAACTCTTGCGTGTATTGTGAATTAAGATATCAACATAGTAAAAGTAAACATAGAGCTGATTTAGTATCACTAGTTTACATTTTAGTTGTAAATATATTTTAGTTTATTGTTCGAAGGTCATTTTTTTCGTATTGGCTGGGTCGGTTTTACAATAATGTGATCAACAAGTCCTAGATTATCAGTGAAAGGGTCCCGTCACCGCATAGAACTTTGTCGGAAAAACAAAAAAAATGTAATACGGTTTGCTTTTGAACTTTAAAAAAAAGAAACTATTTCTATTGACAATCATGATTGTTTCACTACATGCTGCAGACTCGCGTTTAAAAGATCAAGAAATATGATACCGAAACGACTACTGATAACGAAAGATCAGCTAAACTAGATTTTAAAAGTACAAAGTTTTAATTGCACACGGAAATACTAATAATAAACGTGTCAAAATACAAAGTTTACGAATAAATGATACACCTTTTCAGCCCTGCTTGGTATAAATGTTTTAAACCATATTATTTTAATGAAAATTGATCTATTGCATAAATATGCTGGTGATTAGAGGTGGCTAGAAAACTATACACCTTGCATAAATCATTCATGTATAAAAATGTTTTTCTTGGCCATGAAACACAGTATGATAATTACAAAAATTATGCGCAAAATAGTTCATTATTTCAAAACGAGAATTAACAAAACAAAAGACGTTCATGAATTAAAAACAGTAATTATGTAATAAGTAAAATGTAAAAGTGTTTTTTTACTAAACAGTACCCTTTTGAGGTGATTGAAAATAACTTGTTCGATTAGTAGGCCATTAAAATATATCATTTTCAATCTCACAGTTAGTAAATGTAATTTTATTGCACCCAATAATAAATTATGTTGAACCTAGATCCCCAGTGATCTTCACATCTCAAATTGATTTTGTAATTTTCTATGTAAAGTGAGAAAACAGACAGTTTTGGAGAGCGTCATCACAGTTAAGTTAATTTTCTAGAAACATTTAGTCTTGAACAGAACAACTGTGTAGACTTTTAAAATTTTCTTTCTTTACTGTTTAGGGTGTATTTGTTTTAAACAATAGTCGTATGTACTTACGCCGTGAGAATTACAACAAAATCCAACCAGTTCCATGGGTCTCGCAAGTACGTGTGCTTCGAGATCACGAATCCTCTTGCTAAAACTTTGATGATGCACTCTAAGGTGTAAATGGCTAAAAATAAATATCTGAAATAAAAAGTACCACTCATATATTATCTAATCTTAAAACTTCATAAACCTTCGATGGGAAAACAGCGATTCTCTTTTCATGAATTTGGGAAATGTTTTCACTGAATAATATAAGAAGTATTTTTCGCTATACTAAAAATGAGACTTAAGATGCGTTATCCTTATCTTCGTTTAAAATTTATTCTGGAAAAAAAGTAATTCTCGTCAATAAATATCGACATGAGAAATCCTGGTTGCATTCCATTTCTCGCTTAATCAAACAGATTGGTATATGTCTTTATAGATATTAGGAATATCATTTAACTGCATCCATAGTTTTCTTTCCGTTTTCCCGCTTTCATTTTGTGCTTATCCATGTTTCCTTCATCTACGTCGCCATCATTACTTCAATCAAAAGTCTTTATCTTCACTACTTCAAGATTTAGAATTTTTTTCCAAACAATGCAAGATTTTAAAAAGATATCAACATAAATACTGTTCTTAAAATAACTAAGCTTCTCACTGCTAAAAATTTATGTTCGTTAAAAATTCATACTTTAAAACTTTGTAAAAAGAATGCTCGGTTCAGTCCTTGTTAGAGTCTGTTTTTTTCTTTGGACCGCATTACCTAAGTCTTTCTTTTTAAGCTCAAAGAAGCACGTGGATCTTGTTTTGATGTGATAAAATTTTGAAAAATTGAAAATCAAGTACTTTGAGGTAAATTAAACAATTTTATCATCAATATATCCATAATTCTGTGATGGAAAAGTAAAGAGTAAGTAGCATTATTTCAAATAAGATGTAAGGAGCTCAAGAGGAATAATATCAAAAAAGACCATATATTTTGGCAATTGTCCAAAGAATTAGAACGCATGAATTAAAAATCTATTCAATGTTTCCCATCTAAAACTGCACGTGGTAGGAAAATGTTTTCATTTTTTATAAGAAGGTCACGCTCAAATGACGACAAAAAAGCTCTTCATTTAATTTCATCAGGCTTTAGAGAGGGCAACCTGAGCTGATTATGTTTATTAAAGCAAACCCTGAGATGAAATCTCAAAAGCAATTTCCTAGCTAATCTTATTTCTACTGATATAAGAATCTAACGCCGGGGGTATAAGTTTCCATCTGCATAATTATTGTTAGCTGACCAAAGTGGTGGTAAATCAGTCAGTGCCTCCACCTTCAATATCTCTGGTCAGCTAAGCGTGACGTGCTTCCATGCCTACTCGGTCTATGTGCTTTCTAGGTTTTTTCAGCAAAGCCCTTGAGAAAATTCCTCGGACCATTAGCCATAACCCCAATTATTGGATATCCTCTATGTTAGACGGCGTTTTAAAGGACTTTCCCGTGGAGGTAGTTTTTCAAAGGAGACTACTATTTGCTGTCTATCTAACTGACGGCACTGGAGAATTATATCTAGTTAGTACATAGCATATCAGGTAGAATTGTCGTAAAAACTTTTAAAATGATATTATTCTCTTTAAACTTTTTCTTTAATAACAGTACCCGACACGCTCCTATTCTGTCTATATTAGTTCTTTTCTGCAGCCGTCTATGTCAATCTATCTGTTCCTGTCTGCCAGTCTATCTAGTTAGCACGCTATCTATCTATCTATCTATCTATCTACCTACCCATTCTATCTATCGTGAGTTTCTATCCCGCTATCCAACTCAATTTTGGTTAAAATATTTAGTGTTTCTTGCAATATCTAATCACTGTGTCTAAAAACACTTCTTTGTCTTTCTTTTACTCGTTTTCTTAACTTCCCTCCCCTTCCTTTAGACTGGCCACTTCTCTTGCAAACTAGCTGCTCCAACAGGTGTGGTGAACAGCAAAGCTTCAAGGGCTCTTTACACAAGAAAATCCCTGTAGCCTCTTAGAGGAACCACCCAATACGTTGAAAAGTGTTTGAACGACAGACATCCACTTACTCTACTCTCTCAACAAATGAAACTGTGGGAAGAGCAAGGAAGACACAGTTGACAATAATAGTCAGGAAGATAAACAAGTCAAACAGTTGATGGGTAGCAATCCTCAGCATCGCTCGCCGGAGACAGCTCCAAGGTGTCAACACGAACAAGGAGTTGGTGGCAGAAAATCGGTAGATGTAACGTTTTCCAAATCTTGGAGCGATCACAACAAAGGTCTGTTGGGAGAGAATTTAAAAAAATCAACAGAGAAAGAAATTTTTAGATTACAACATTTATAAAATAAATCGCATGAAAGTAATAACAAATTTAAATATAATCATACATTTTGTTCTTGTTGTTGGTGGTGGCGGTGGTGGTGGTGGTGGTTGTATTTATTTTTGGTGTTTTTATTTAAGCAAAAAATACACTTTGCAATTCTTTCGGTTCCCAAAGTTTATTACTTCTGGAAGTGACAAGCGAAAGAGAAAAATAAAGAACCTCTGGACCACACATTTTTTACTGTACATTTTTTAACTTTTATCGCTATTATGGGTCTAAACAATGCTTTGTTTAATTCATTAGATTATTAGAAGTTTACCATTCTGTATTTTATTATATTTCTTCACAAGGAATAATGAAAAAAAAAAGTTGTTTTTTTGTTTACATTTTATGTACATCAACGGTTTTCCTGAACCCGTGACTGCCTATCAATATGTATGGCTGGCTGTTCGTCTGCCTGTTTCTCCCCCCATCCCCACTCTCTCTCAGACTCTCTGCATCTCTTTCAAACAATTTCTTTCTCGTTTGCTTTTAATCTACTCTCTGTCCATCTATCTATTTGTCTATCAAATACCTGTTGATCTCTATGCACTTTCTTCTCCCCCTCCCTCTTTTCTTTTTTATACCCATCTTCTCATCACTTTAATCTGCCTACCTCTACTCTGCTTTTGTACCCCCTCTTTCTTTCTTTCCCCCCCCCTCTCTCTCTCTCCCTCCCTTTCTCTCTCTTTTAGTTATTCACTACCTCTTCTCCACCTATCTTTTCTCTCCTTTCCTCTCGCCTCTCTGTCAATCTCCTCTTTTTCCTCTTCACTTTCCCCGTGTCTTTTCTCACTCTCTCTCTCTCTCTCTCTCTCTCTCTCTCTCTCTCTCTCTCTCTCTCTCTCTCCTCGCTCTCTCTCTCTCTCTCTCTCTCTCTCTCTCTCTCTCTCCTCTCTCTTTCTTCCTTTTTTTCTTTCTCTGTCTTTATCTCTCTATCTCTCTCTTACATCTCTCCATTCCAGTCCCTCCCCAAGGAGCTCCTCCTCACTTGTTAATATTGACATCCAAAATATACACGGAGTATAGACAGTATTTATGTTTTGGACCTATAAGTTTTGTGAGCGTATATTTTGTCCTTTCCCAAATTAAACAACCCAGTGTACCCATGATTTAAACCAATGAAAAGTGGTGGTTCAGTATCATCAAGGCATTCAGTTCTTTTTGCTTTTATTTTTGTAATTATCAGTTAAAAAAAACAACTAACCAAGTTCAAATGGACTTTTTTTCAGAAGGTGATTTAAAATTCAGACACTCTTTGGTTGTTACAAAATATTTTTTAATAAACCAAAATAGTTAAAGTGTATGCCCTAAATAGCGAGATGGACGAATAAGCCATTTTACGTTTATTTAACATGAATAAAAGAAAACAAATCGGCAATCTGTAAGGATAATTATAGACCCCTCAAAGGCTATATATGAAAGACACATTTCAATAGAATATCATGAACAGCTACAAAAATATCATTAGGACAGAGTTTTAATAATTATTGTTTCTTCAAGCTCAAGAAGCTTCTAAGTTGGCATTGAAGTAGAAAAAAAGGTACACCATAAGGTCCAAGTTTAAGGGAAAACGTTTTGTGTGTGTATGTGTGCTTTTCTTTTCTTTGTTTTTTTTTGTTTTGCTATTAATTTTCTAAGAGGAGTAAAGCCGAGTATAATACATAATCATTAGATAGATAGATAGATAGATAGATAGATAGATAGATAGATAGATAGATAGATAGATAGATAGATAGATAGATAGATAGATAGATAGATAGATAGATAGATAGATAGATAGATAGATAGATAGATAGATAGATAGATAGATAGATGAGTGGATGGATGGATGGATGGATGGATGGATGGATAGATAGATAGATATAGATAGATAGATAGATAGATAGATAGATGTAGTGAATTTTTGCAGAACATTCTTTGTGTTTCTTTTGTGTTGTTTTTTTAACTATTTTCCCACCCTAAAAAGGGAATTTGCTTATTATTGATTTCCACTAGAAATCTCTTAATTGCACATGAGACTTGTTTGCTCCTTGAAAATACGTACATAGACTGAACATACTAATAGTCTTGAAAATAGTTCTAGACCAATTATGACATGTGGAAAGAGGATTAAGCCACCTTCAAGCTGTTCACGAAACAGTCTATGGTCCGGCTCGAAGAGCGGGAGAAGGAGCTCGACGAAAGGGACATCCAACGGCAAAAGCAGGCTCAGGTCGCGCATCTTGTGGATGGTGAGCTCAAATTTGGAGTGGACGAGGAGGAAGACAGGCTCCCTCCGGAAAACCCCGACTTGCGAGAGGGATGCGCCTTCACCAAAGCCTATGGGGCTTTTCCGCCCCGCCTCTTGGGTAGACCAATCGAGGAGATCGATCGCGGTATCAGAGATAAGGTTAGTCTACGCTTGAATCACTTGCTTGCTTTTAGTTTGCTTTGGTCTGAGTCTCTAAAGTATTTATTGCGATGGTTGTTTTTAATCCTCTTTCCACATGTCATAATTGGTCTAGAACTATTTTCAAGACTATTAGTATGTTCAGTCTATGTACGTATTTTCAAGGAGCAAAACTTCGCTATCACGGTATTTGAATCACTCAAGTAAATGTCGCGGGCGCTTGGTGCTCACGACTTCCATTGACATGTCTATGGAGGCAAGACACAGACGCATGTATCTTGCCAAACACCAAGTTTTCCTTAGAATTCACATGATTAGATCCAGTTTGAATGTGTTCGTTACAGAGAATTATAATTTCCAAGTTGAATTAGCATTGGGATGATTCCCACGTTCCCCTGATCAAACTAAGAAAGTATTAATCCCTTTCCGTCGATCTATGTGAAGGTTTCTGTAATACTCCATGATCTGAAGAAAAAAGGAACCAGTTATGGTGAAAAAATTATTGTTATTAAATGCAAGAAAGTACTAAAAACCAAAACAAATATGGTCTCTTACAAAGATCAGTATTGGCAAAAAAAGTACTCCTTACCAATAAGTATGTATTTGTGTAGTTTTTATTGACTCTCACTGTACACCACGCTTGAATAGTTCGTTATCATATTCTTAATAACAAAATGAAACAGGTGTTATTGCGTTAACTTGTTTACTTTTTATTGAAAACTATGCTTACTTTCTTCTGGATTAAAGAACAAAAACAAGAAAATGGTCGGCCCACAGAAAATAATCATATGTTTCTAAGATAGCAATCAACTGCATCTTAAAACAATCATAATGACTAAAACAGTCCACATAATTATTACAGCTGTTTCCTTTGCCCAGCGAATAAGAAACACCAATTTATGATTTACACTCCCAATAAACAGGGCGCACGCAGTCAAAGAAATATTAAAGCTGCCCCTTTCATCTAGCGCCAGCTCCAGGAACCGAGTCGTTTGGTTGACACAGGCGACAGGCCACAATATTTCCGTAACACCTATTGATCGATTTGCGCCTTCAGTCGATTGGTAAATGGGAAAGTGGCCTGGGAGGGAGAGACGGCTTAAGCCTCCAGGGGTCACAGAGGGCCCACCTTATACCTTTTACAATGGATCTATATCCGATCAAAGATGGCGTCTTTCATCCATTATGATGCACTCTAAATGCCTGGATCGGTGACAGCGGTAATAACGCTGTGATACCCATTAATTTTTTTTTTAATAATAAAGTATGCAACAATTGCGGTTTTTTTCCACTGATAAAATTTCTCTCCCTTTTTTTTTCTTTATTCATCTATTTTCTCTACGTTTTTTAGTTTAAATTGTATGTATATGTTTCTATCATCTTTAGCCTGCAAAGATAGACGCGTGTACACCCATCGTGCCAAGACCGATAAGCTAATAGAGCTCTTGTTAAATAGGGGTAACTAAAGGGGGAAAATGTATAAACGCTATTTGTAATTTATACTAAACCAAGCGGAAAAATAAAATAGTGAATCATTGCTCGAGGGGCCATGGTCAGCATAGTCCTTTTTTTCGGACAAAGAGCTCTGGAACCATACACTCAGAGGCCATTCCTCTACCAACTCTTGTGAGGCTTTGCTTGTGTTAGCGCCGTTGTTGCACAACGCCCCGAGTTATGGCAGTCATACATGTACCTCACTAAGCTTCATAGACTAACGAGTAAATATACTGCCCACTGCATGGAACCCAGAAAAGTATCCACCAAGTCAAGCATGAATGGCTTAACACAAAAGCCTTCAGAATTCAGTCCTGCCTGCTTCACTGAGCAGTTCGGCGAGCGTACAGCTCTACCAGCAACGTTTCAAACTGTCAAAGATTTAGCTCTTATATAATCTCACCTTCAAATCGAACGGATATCGAGAGGGTGAGGTGCAAAGAGTCATTAGGTCTTGTTTCCTGTCCCTGATTTGATTATACCTATCTTTCCTCCAATCGAGTGTATTCGTTTTTGTAAGTGAGCGAATACCCTGGGGTTTCGCTACCGCGCTGTTTCTAAAAGCTAGCTGAATTAATATCTTAAGACATGCAACAGTTCAGTGTATAATCTACTGGAAATGTTATTGTTTTTTCCCCCTACAAGGAGACTTAACAAAACAATGTCGCATAAAAATTGACCTTAGCAGTCATCTTCATGTAAAGCATTTGTTACACACAGCACTGTTTACTTTCTTTATACGGAAAACTACTATGTTTGTTGTTTTCGTAAATACTCTTGTTGTGTTGCCTAGATAATCTTGTGAGCATCGAAAAAAAGAGCTGATTAAATGAATCGCATAACAAAAATAAGCAAATAATAATAATAATAATAATAATAATAATGATAATAATAATAATAATAATTGTTTTCAATAATTTAAAAATAACAGGAGAATTTTAAGCTCCATGCGAAACTAAAACTAATAGAAACCCTATTGTTCCCCGGAAATAACATGTTTGAAATTGTATTGTTTAAAAATAAAGTGCTCCGGTCAAAATTGATTAGCACCATACTTCTGAATCAAATTGATGCGTGTGTATATAATATATATGCTTGTCTGTGTAGAGGGAAAGAAGGGGGTGGGGTGTTGAAGTGAAGACATATGAAAAAGACAGTGTCTGAGTAGCTCACAGCATATTACTTTTAGAGGCTATTTAAATCAGCCTCTCTGTATTGTTTAAATAGCCTTCAGTACGGACTTTTAAGTAAAATAATTCCAAGACACTTAGCAATGATAGGGCTGAGTCATGTGTTTTATCAATACTTATGAACAAAAGAAAGAGAGAAACTGTGTGGGAGGGAGAGAGAGAGAGAGAGAGAGAGAGAGAGAGAGAGAGAGACATAGTACGAGAGAAATAGAGAGGCGCAGAGAAAAGAAAGATTTTAATTGATTCGGACAGAGCCAAAGAAATAAGGATATACAATTAAAATTGTGAAAGTGATTGAAAGAGAAATAGAGAGAGACAGCGAGACAGGGAGAGAGGGAGAGGGATAAAGGGGGGGGGGGTGGAGAGCACAACCTAGATCTAGGTTTGTGATTGACTAGTTAAGTTTCATCTGTCTCGACCTCTGCTGTTCTTGATCTGCCTTTGTTTTGAAAGAGAGAGAGAGAGAGAGAGAGAGAGAGAGAGAGAGAGAGAGCGGGAGAGGGGGAGATAGAGAGCGAGGTAGTTGTGGTAGTTGAGAGACAATGATACACACATCGATCGCACCGTGGTTGCCTGTCAAGTCTTGTTTTTTTTAAACTAACTTTGCAATAAAAGTTTCTTTGATTAACTAATACATAATTGAACAAAAGAAACACCAAGTTGCGCCACGAAGCTCTAGAGTTGAGAAAGACAGACCGGAGTGCTACGACTGATTGCATACAGCTTGGGAAGTCAATTTTTAGGAGAATAGAGGCAAGTTTTTTTTTTCTTTTTTATAAACTTGACAAAATACCGTACGTATGAGACAATAAGACTAAAAAAGCAAAATTAATCTGTAATTTTGTTTTAATTCCTTTTGTTAACATTTTCTCATGTCCTCTTCTTCGTGTGCTCTATAGTACATAATGAAGTCTACCAAAGGACATATATCATGTACAACACTAAAATGGAGTCTTGTTTTCCTAATATTCAATAGTTTTTCTTTCCCCTCGAGCTTTTTTTTTATTTTCTTCAGGCTTCCGGCCTCCAATTCTCATTATCAATGTCACAGAAAATGTTACCATAATCGATCCATAAAATATTATTTAACCACGCAACCAGAGCAAGCAATAGCAATTTGACGTTAAAATGCAATGTTTTTAATGATTGTTTACATTGTTGAGATTGTTCATCTTTTCCATTGTTCTGGACGTTTTCTTTTGTTGTTGTTGTTGTTGTTTTTTTGCTCTTGTTTTAATTTATTTTGTTTTGTTTTTTATATGTGAAGGGATGTTGGGACAAGCTCATTTTAGGCTTCAAGCTTAAAGCTCAGATTCAAATTTCCATTGCCTTATTCGTTTATTTGTTATTAAGAATATCTTTCATGGGGCAATGTTGAAATAAAAGTCAGAATTTATACATTAAAATGAACGAGGTTAAGAGAATATTGTGTACTTAAAGCTTATAATCGTTGATTTGAACGGTTAATTGGGCCTAATCGTTGGCAAGGAAAATAGTAACCTGAAAATTGTCTGGCTATATTTGGTGAGCCGAGAATGCATCCACGAATCAGGGCAGCAGCAGGGCTCGTGCATGTAAAACCTTCAGAGTGTGACTAATCTATTACTGTATTTTGATGTCTCCCGAGCACCAAATGTGTGCAAGCCAAATCTCTGGATATGACGCCAAATCTAATTAGGCGTGGGTACTTAATTTTCCTACTGAAGCAAACTTTTCTCAAGTGTAGCCAATTAAATGGAGGCTTCAGAGCGATTCTTCAACAAACGCAGGCTTGATTTTGATGCTTTAGTAATTCATACTCTGTAACATAAAACTTATTTATAACGCCCTGCATAATAAGCTCACCGACTTATGGCTTGTTTTAATGATTACTTTTTAAATTCTTGGTAACGGTAGTAAAACACGCTTATATGTGGTATCTTTTTACCCTCTGTTTCTTATATTAAACTGGTATCACAATCGATAGATATTATCGTTTCTTGTTGTTTTTTTTTCAAATTCATCTACATATTTTTTTTATTTGACACCCTTCCTTGCCATGTGTTTCAACCTTTATGTCTGCTATTTATTGCCTAATACGCACGCCTGATCTAAAAACACTTGTGATAGTTGATATAACCAGCACCTTCCAGTCATTATGCGAATTATTCTATTTCAAACACAGGGTTAAAGTATGCAAAACTTTAACCAGTTTATCATTCAATCTTCTTTTGTGATGTGTGGGCTCATTCATTTACATCAAATGATCTATGTAATCAAACTTCGGATTTAGGAGTGAGCAATTCTTTCCGTTTTATACAAATATGATATTTTTTCCCAAACTGCTAAAACTCTTTAGATCTTCGAGTAAGTGTTATGCTGCCCTCTGAAGGTTAAATACCTAGCCTTCCTTAAGGTAAACAACATTTTATCGTTTTTAAAAGATAAGAAAAACACATGCGCACAGTCTCATCAATTGAAATCTTATACATAGGGTTACAGAGCACAAATTAATACTATTTTGTTACGTAAAACAAGCTTGTTTGAGTAATAAATAACTCCTAAAAACACAAATCTCAACATATTAGGAGCAGCAAACACGTCAGTGTAAACTGATTTAGAAACACTACCTATATGGTATATTTTTTTTATAAATTTTTATATTCTTCCCGTGGGTTAATATAAAGGCTCTACAATTTATAAATATAGAGACCATGAGTAGCTGGTAAAAAAAAAAGTTTTTATTCTCTCAATTTACAATTCATAATAATCTAAAAAAGTTAATATCAAAGAAACATTATTGAAGAAACAAACACTTACCTAGATTCATTGCAATGATTTATTTTTATAAGATTTTCGGAGGAAAAAAAACAGAGGAGAAAAGAGAATAGAATGAATAATTATGGGTTTCATCTCGCCCTTCAACCCTGCCATGCTTAAATCTATTGCAATAGCATCCTGTATGTCGCTATGAACGTTATAAATTATTTAGAAGAGCATAGTGCATCCCGCGTACATTGTTGAGTTGAATTGATTTTCTTTTTTAGATGCGAGTTTTTCTTTTGTCAACTTAGTCAATGAGAGGGCTATGGGTCCTTTTGTTCGTCAAGGGTTCATGCGCTTTGCAAAACTATTTATTGTTCATTGTCTCTGTCCTTTCCGCTATAAATTAAGAACCTCGGAGATCAATCAATGGGTGGTTTTGTGACTAGCCCGATTTGTCATAATCAAAAGGTTTCCTCATTCGGAAAATAAGAGAGGCAGTAACATTGAGAAAAAACAGATAATATGAAAAAAAGGTGGCAATAATATTATAAAACAAAGGACTACAGTGAAAAAAGGCAAATGAAATTAAAAAAAAAAAAAGAAATAAAGTATTTAGGAGAAATAATAAAGTAAACATAGAGGATAAAGGTAAAAAGATTAAGAAAAACAAAAAAAAAGAAAAGGCGTTGGAGTTGAGCTGGTTTAACATCCAATGTCAAAACAATTATATAAGCTGTACTGTCAACGGGCCCCAAGTCTGATCTCTTAAAATTTTATGTCTTGCATCATGGGACAGGGCGGGGATACCATTAAAACTTTCTCAGCTGGTGACATTAGAAGAATGTGCAGTATTAATTACAGTAATAGTGTGGTAATGACAATGATTTGCGGTAGTAGTAGTAGTAGTAGTAGTAGTAGTAGTAGTAGTAGTAGTAGTAGTAGTAGTAGTAGTAGTAGTAGTAGTAGTAGTAGTAGTAGTAGTAGTAGTAGTAGTAGTAGTAGTAG
>RQTK01000332.1:82272-98369 GCA_003991915.1 Elysia chlorotica
GTTGTTGTTGTTGCTGTTTTCAGAACACCCAGAACTAATAATTATGAGTACGCGAAATGCAACACCTTGGAATAATTAGCCTATCGCCAAGCAGGAATCGCAATAAACATACCGTAGGGGCCTACTAAGTTACAATTTAGTTTAGTTTTTATTATTTTGTGTTACGTTTACAGATTGGGAGAGTGGTATACATCTGTACTGATAAAACCGAGGAAGGCTGTCTAAATTCTTAGAACAAATTAATTTCGATAAGAATGTATAGGATAATAAGGCAGCAAAAAATGTTCTTTTTTTTTTTTTAAAATAATTATGCTTATATTTCCATAATTTCAATTAAAATTGACATTCAGAATTAAATTTTTGCAACTTGAATGAAAAAAATAAAGACCCATAACCATAACTTATAAGGGCCATGGAAAAAAAGAAAGAAAAATGCCTTGAACAAAGTTGGCTAAGTTAGTTAAGATGGTGTTGGTTTGTAGGCCTACGAACAAGCAAGAAGTTTAAGGTTTGAGCCTTGAAAATTATTAGGGGTATAAAATAAAGAGATGGCAGAGAGTCAAATAGTTCAGTCGTTTGAACTCTGGACTAATAGGGGGCAGGTCCGAGAGTCATTCAGTCTATGTTTACTCTGTGAAATTGTACACCATAACATAAGGCGCACACACGCCAATCTTTATTGAAATGTTACTGAATTTATCTTTTTTTATTTGGAAGGCTTATTTTTTTTCTCTTTGATTTCCGTTCACATCTGTTGGGACCATGGCTTGTAATTGTTTTTTTTCCCAAATATTTCCACGGTTGCTGTTGTTGGTGTTTCGTTGTTGTTGTTGTTGTTGTTGTTGTTGTTGTTGTTGTTGTTGTTGTTGTTGTTGTTGTTGTTGTTTTCTTTCATTCTTTCTAGAAAAGTCATCCAAGAGCCATCATAATTATTCCCATTTACTTTTATTTTTTAATTGAAAAAAAAAACTTATACAATAGCCTACTAGAAAATCTAAAGTGTAAATCTATAGGCCTACTAACAATTCCGGGTCGCTCAATAATTTTTCCACTATGATTTATTTTCAAGTTTTTCACTTTAGGTCTGAAAAACGTTGCTTGGCTTTGCGACATTGCTGATTTTCAAGACTCGAAAAGGAAAATGTGCCTGCCCTTCTAGGAACTGATGGTAGCCGTCACAAATAATTATGATGTTTATTGCTGAAACTTGCAAACAACGCAATGTTAGGGTTGTTACTGTCAGGGAAAAGAATGGGTCAAAGTGATTTAAAGAACAGGCAAAACTTCATTTTACACCCGAGCTATAACTTTTTAATCTGGACCCTAAATTAAGTTGTCTAGATCTCCATCAAACTTGTTAGATCTAGAGATCTAGATCTAGTCATCTGAATCTTGAAGTCAATCAGATGAGATCTAGATCAATCTGGATCTATGTTAACCCACAGTAAGAATAATTCGAAGATCCTTGTTATGAATTATACAATCTAGCATCTAGTTAAGATTTAGATAGAAATTCGAATATAAGAAGCTAGATTCAAACACTGAGTTAAGTGGGCCTACAGTAGAATCTAGTTAGATGCAGATAACCCTTGAGATAAAAGTACCCACAGTTATAGATTCTATTTCTTGATCACATGATTGCATGAGAGAGAGACAGAGTGGGAGAGAGATATTTAGTGTGTGTGGTTTGTTTTGTTTGTTTTTTTTTGGGGGGGGGGGGGGGGGTCAATGATAAGGATGGTATTAAAAATTAGAACATAAAAGACATCAATCTTTTGGTATCATCAGAAGTGGTAGAAAAAGTTTTCTGTAGCCTTGACATGATTGATTTAACTAAACTTAGGCATCATTTATTAAAACACTTCTTGTTGCAGATCTCGATCTGATTATCCAGATCTATGTTATTCCTGAGATTTTAATCGTGTAAACTTATTTTACAGTATAAAAGAAGCTATAGGTATTAAAGTTATATTAGTTCCCTTTGACAACCATAGTATTAGAACCCAATAGGTTGCAACTTGAAAGTGTTAATATGCATTTTTTTCTATTTTTAACAGCCTTTTAATTTTTTCACACATTATGCAACAAAATTAGTTAACTTGTTTTTTTGCTATTTTTGTTTGACCGATTTCAGGCAATGGATTTACAAGGGGATTTTTACCTAGCACCATGCGTAAGGGAGAAATGCAACATGTACCTTGAGGAGATGGCAAAAGCAATGCTGAAAGAAAATAAAAATCTTTGCCTTGTGACTAAAGATCCACCATGTAATTATTTTCTCACTTCCAATTAGTTCTTACATTGTGATCCTGCAATATACAAAAAAGGAATTGTTTCGTTTTTTATTTATTATGTCATTTGACTCTTCTGAATGTCTACTTTTCCAACAGATTTTGTACACACTTCTTTTGTTGTATTGTTTTATCTAAATTTTAGGGTCATTATATTGTTCATTGTTGTAATTCTCCGCCTACAAACTTGCCCAGCAGTAGGAGAGAATAACGGGTTCTGAGACAGTGTAAGTGATAATAAGAAGAGAAGGAAATGAGCCCTTTTTTTCATGAGAATGGGGACCTCAACTGAGATTTTTAACTGTAAGGCTCCAGTTTGACGTTTCAGAGCATGAAAAGATTGAGCAAGAGGCAGTTGCCATAATACACTGACTTGGAAAGAAAAGTAATCTATGGTCGGAGAAAACAAATCTCTCTCCTAGTTAAATGTCTTTAAAGTTACCGGTAGCGAGAAAGACCACCATACCTCAGAGAGAAAAAGAGAGAGAGAGGCGGAGACAGACAGGCAAGCTAACAGATAGTGATGGAGAGAGAGATTGAGATTGTATTCAAAGCAGTCCCTAAGGGTAATTGGCATGTGTTGACTGGGTGCATCCGCTCAGTCTTACCTACACCTCAGTGATTAGATATCTACTCTCATATAGCATGGTGCCTCAATGATTCGGTCAGAGGGAAAAAGGGAGCTGTTTACGATTCCTCAAAACTCTTCTTTTCCGTCTGCAGGGTTACTGGCTCGAGTTGGCTTAACAAAGGAACAATTCGTTTGATCTTCCTGCACTATGTCTGCTCGTCTAATGTCATAGTCCTAGGTCCTTAAGAAAGATCAAAAACAGTGATGTGACATCACACTCTTATCTTAAAGTTATATATGTATTGTAGCTGGTTACATTTTATGTACTGTCACCTTTCCAATTAGCTGGAAAAAAAATACTGAAGCTGGGACAGAGACCAAACCTGTGTTAGAGGCCAAGATAAGAGACAGACTGAAGAGGCAGAGAGAGAGAGAGAGAGAGAGAGACAGAGATCTCGGGCCGGCAAGTTGCTTCAACCTGTCCCCGCAGAAAGTTGCTGTCGCAACTTGCAACTTTTTTCGCAACCTTTGACCAAATCGCAACTTTTCACACTTTGTAGTAAAATTTCGCAACTTTTATGAAAAATACAATAATTCCCTGTGTTTATTTCATATTATTATAGGCATACAAAAAAAACACCCAGACAGCAGTAGAGAGTCTGTAGCTATATCAAAACATGTAATTATGTATTAAATTATAATAATTATAAGTCTTTCAATGTTAAACTTAACGGAAAAACTCATTTGGAGAGGTATCGAATCAGTGCATAAATGTGGTCCTTAAAAGGACCAGTTTGACTGTCTTATTCGCACTAAAAAAAATTAAATCATCCACAATATGGGTTGTAAAGAAAGGCAATGATCAAATAAGAAGGGGATATGAATTAGATGATACGATGGGAAAGCCCAAAAATGTCTTATGCACACAGAAACTCTCTAGATTTCTAATACATAATGTATAAGCTGTCTGCCTCAACTTCTTTAATTTGTCTTTGTTTCTTTCTTTCTCTTAATGTTTTTATCGTTTTTAATGAATAGGTCTTCTATTACATATTCTCAAGCCTCCCATAGACTATATTTTCAATCTAGCTTGATCCACTGATTTAATCTCTGTTTAATGGATTCATACATGTATTTAAAGCACTACAAAGTACAATACTGTAATGCTGTGTATTCTTCTTTATAGATAATTTCTAACCCACCATCCCACTCCATTCCCCCCCCCCCCCCTTTCTCCCCCCATATCACCAAATGATTAAAGCAATCTTTACTTCCAATCTTCATAAAGTGACAAAAACTTTTTAGATGCCTGACTTATAAATTTTCACATACACTCTCTCTTTCTATCTCTGTCTCCCTTTGTCCCTCTCTGACTTTCTCTCCCTCTCCCTCTCTTCCCCTTCCTCTTTTTTTTTTATTTACCTTTATTTCTATTGCTTGTATACTTTTTGCAACACTTTAGTTATGATTGTTGTATTCGAGCTTATCACAACACAAATATATCAGCACATTAACAAATAAAGGATTGTTTACTGTGCATTGGCTTTTTTTTTAGGTTTTATTGATTGTTAAAGGCTTAATTTATGCCGCAACTTTTCGCAATTTTTTAATTTTTTGTGGCAACTTTTTCCACTTTCAATCACACCTTTCTGAGGGTCAGTGTAACCTAGGCTATGGTTGTCCACATAAATGCAGGTCCAATATAAGGCTGGGTGAGAAGCTGTCACATCACCTAGTCAATACTGAGTTCACTGGCTATTGGCTAACAGGCGCCTAAGATTGCGTTATACACTGATGATGAAGGAAAGATTACTCGGATTTTCGACCATTGCCAATGGTCTAATGTTAACGCCTCTTCTACAACTCCCCACCTTTCTTTTTCCATATGTAGTAAGGTGCAAACAACACCCAACTGTCCTAGATCTTGCTCATAAAATTGCACTGGATTAGTCAAAAGAATTCATGAAATGAAGAAAATAAAAATGTATGTTCCAACCTTTTATCCTTAACAGGTTTTTAGCATTTAATAATTAATGGAATAATTAATTTTAAGATTTATGCATGATGCAGGGTCTTAGAGACTGGTAAAATAAAAAGAAGAGAAATGTTTCATAGGAATTGCCAAATGTTTTTTTAAGCAGGGACGTCCTTGACAGAAACCAATGTACTTGTATTTTTTTCTATTTCAGATAACAGCATTGAAGAATCATTTAAGGAATCCTTTAAGGGATGCGCCTTTACAATTTTACATAAATGCAAACACTTTTGGAAAGGGGTAAGGATGAAGAAAGAAAAAATTCTTTTCACTTGCAAATTTTCTTGCAAAAAAGAAAAAAAAATTGAGCCACCTGAGTTTAAGTTTTACACAGACATTTAATCAAGGTTACTTAATTGATGTGATCAATTTCCAGTGATCTTTTAAGTTATTTCTATCTAATCTACCATATTCTATACTATTTGTGCGTAAAGGATATGACTTAAATAAAAATCATCAGGGCCAACATTTTTTTCTTTTACTTGCCCTTTTTGAACTGCTTTGATTTTTCCACTAACAGCCAAAATGCTAAAAATGAGGACGTATTATTATCAGATTGTTAGTACTAATCAAATAGTTGTCAACTATAAATATATTGTATAAATATAAAGTATGTCTTGACACATTTATACTTATTTAAAGGAATAAAAACTATAATTTGTTTTTTTTTTAATGTTTTTTTCAACAGATTAAATCAATAGAAAGAACTTTGCTGCAGGAAACCAGTCGAGTTATGTGTGTGACTTTTAGAGAGGACAAAAGACCATATTATGACCAGCTTGAGAGACATCACGAATTTTTCAACAGGCTTCGCATATACGATGCATCAACTGAACAAAGTCTTATATCTTTCATAAAACTTGCTGTAGACAATTTGTATACAGTCCATCCAAACAGAAGAAAGCTAAGTTTAGATAAGGTAATTATCGATACGGCCACTACATTCTTTCTGAACCCATCAAAGACATTTGTGCCTGCAATGCTCTTAATGGACTTTAGCACACCATTTCTCACTGACAATTGACAATAGGATATACATTTTATGTAAATAATAAACCCCTTAAACCTTGATTGCTTTAGAGACTTTGACACATAAAAGGTTAGGCATTGCAAGCAATATTTTAGAAATGTATTGACTGCTTGGTGCGTTAAAGTGTGGGTGTAATTTTTTATATTTGTTTCTTTTTTGTTAATGAAAAGCTTTATAAGGGACTTAACTCGACATTTTGTTAGCTGATTAAAGTTTAAGCTCATGCCTCAGAAAAATAAAAGTGATTTCCATTTGTCACTTTGGCTAGCAAAATCTCGATAGAAACAGGGTAATTAAAATTAGATTTCTAACCCTTATCTCACAAAGCCAAACAGTATAAATTTTCTTCACGGTAAGGGCATTTATCAGCACTTCTCCTTACAGTTTTGATTTTTTAATTTTCTGTCAGATAAATTTAAATCATGATTCCAACAACTTGTGGTGAGGCTGCATTTTAATTTTTATCTTTAATGATACCTTTATCAAAATTTGAAAGTTTTTCTACACCTTAAATATTTGCAAAGGCTATCAAACAATGTTATTCTTCTAAATTATGAAGAGAAAATGCAGGTGAAGTTTTTAGGAATATTGGAACTAAAATATGAATTTTTTTACTAGGATGAAGAGGGTGCTGATTCAGAGGATGAAGGGAATCCAGATGGATTTGCTCAATGGCCTGATTTGTTTGATTCCACCAAACATACGCAAGTGTTCTTGTTCAAAGATTTCTGTAAAGTTACAGACAAATCACCCTTGAAAAGTATGTTGCTCTTATCATATCTACTCATCACAAATGAACTGCAATATTTTCATTGCTGTCAGGAAATTTAAAATTGAGCATGTTTGATACAGACTTATTAGTAGACTACGCAGCATGAGCTGTTATTTATTTTTAATTTTATTTTTACCTCCTACCCCCTCTGATAAATACTTGGCTTTTTGGACACAACTTGAATATTTTGTGTCTCCTCGTAAATGAATACAATTTTAAGTTTGTTTTATAACCAATTCTAGCAGCATAAGTATAATAATTGTATATAATTATGTACTAGGCAAGGTTTATATCTGAGCTACGAAATATGTTGCATGTTAAAGTTTCACAAACAATCAATAATAGTTAAATTTGAGTTGCAAATATGGAGGCACAAGTTAACTATTATTTAAATCAACTTGGACTAGTTTTGAGATATATCTTTGCTATAAAATCTTAAAATAAATACACTGTACTGCTTATTTCCTTTCATGATTGATTTCAATGAAAACTCAATATTTTCTAACAGTTTTGATTTAAAGCTTTTCTTCTTAAAAATCATTTTTCTTAACACAGGTTGCTCAAACATTGGGAGATTGTCTCAAGAAGTAAAAACTTTACCATTGCCCAAGCTCAAGTGTTTCATTCTTAAGGTTTGAAATTGAAGTTATTGGTGTGATAGTTGTAATGTTAGATATCTGTAACTCATAGTAAGTTAATAATGGGAGAAAAATTGTTTAGAAACAAGACTTTAATTTGAACAGCAATGAAGATATGTAACAAAATTTAAAAGATAAATACTGAGATGTAAAAACAAACACCATAACTGTCCAAATTAAATGACACGTATCTAAAAATCCCAGTGGACAAAAGAAATGTACCCTAATGTTGCAACTGTCAGCCACTTATCTGTAAAAATCGTAATGCTATGTTATGAAGAAAACATTCCGATCATTTATTTTTTATAAAGTTGCATGGCAAAAGTAATGTTTAATTTTTCAGTATAATAACAGATCAGCTAACACAGTCAAAGATCTCAATTGCCAAATTGCCTGTCTTCAGGTTTTGCCAAAGATGTTCATTGATGGTGATATAGCAGGCTTGTCCCTCTTGTCTGTCTGTGAACATACTCAGATGGCAAATGTTGCTGTGTTGCTGCTCCAACTTCTTCTGCTGAAAACCCAACCTACAAAGCCTTGGCAGAGGATAAATGAATTGGTTGGTGATGGAAATCAGATAAACAAAACATTGTTTTTATACTTCTTTTTTATATTCTTTGTTTGAGGAGAAGAAAAGTCCCAAGTCATTTCCATGAACGTGGTCCATTTTTCTATAAAATTTATTGAATAAGTTTTTTAATCTTTTAAAATACACAAGGAAACAGAATTTTGAGGCACTTATTCCAAAAGGTGCACTTTTTAACTCTGTATTTGTTTAAACCTTAGTAATATTAAACATTTCACAAAGATTTTCAGCTGAATATAAGGATCAAAATTTACATTTGACACATCATCAGCTTCTATTAAGGTTCTATTTTTCTCTTCATATAAATTGCTGTATGCATTGTTGTTAGCCAAATGTTGTGGGTTGTTTGTTTTTTTTATCATGTACATAATGACTGGGGTTTTTTGTTGTTGTTCTTGTTTTTGTTTTTTTTTAATGAATCTCGAATTGAGATTGGAAAATCTTTTTTTTCTTAAGAATACTTAACCCAACGCTTTCTATGATCCCAATTTTTATTCCTCTCCTGTTAGATTACTGCAGAGGGTCTGTTGTTTTGGAAACTTCTGGAGTACAGACAAGGTGTACTAAATGGTGGATTTGAGAATTTCACACAATTTTTCACACTATTTTCTAGACTTGCTGTCACATACGTCATGGTGCTTTCAGATTTTATCCTCACCTGTCTTGAAGAAAAGACAAATAAAATGCACACACATTTGGATACAATTGAGTAAGTAAAAAACCTGGACCATGAGGCTTTTTAATATTATATCAATTTCAATGTCAATTAAAAATCAATCTTGAAAGCTTTAAAATCATAAAGCGCAACGCACCAGTGACTCCCTCACTTTGAAATAACTACTGGTAGGGGAAGATGGTGATGAAAGCCATGCTACTGGTAGGGGAAGATGGTGATGAAAGCCATGCTACTGGTAGGGGAAGATGGTGATGAAAGCCATGCTTTGACTGATTCACATAGAAGTGTCAAACGCTGGCCCTCGAGACACATAGACAGATAGACAGACACGCGCGCACACATACACACACACACACTGATGTGAAACAGGCGCTGACCACATTGCATGTTGAACTCGTGTCTGTCCTGTTCGAGTGACTGTGGGCTTGTAATTGCAATTGGCTCACTATTACACTGTATTGAATTTAGTTGGATTGTAGGCCGCCACGCACTGAAACTGCCAGTGCTTAGCTTGATAATCTTTGATCATTACCGCAGGGGTTAAACCTTAATTGTGTCCACGTAAGACTCTAGGAAAAAAATTAATGTGTGTACACCTAACCATAAATTTGAAAGATCTTTAAATATGATTAGTTCTATAATAACATTTTCTTTGAGGCTTTGAAAAAAAACAATTTTTAAATTGTAAACTTAACTCATCTTAACTCATCATCCAAAATAGAAGGGGAAAAAAGCACAAGAGAATTTTGCAAATGATCAGATTGATATCTGCACTTCTAGGTTCAGAAAAGTAAAAAAAATTAATGACAACACAAACAGTGTTAAACTCCATCCACAGATATTCTAAGGAAGCCTATCCTTGCTAAACTCAATCCCTCCTTTTTCCTCCTCTTTTCGTTCTTGTAGGGGAAGATCCTTTTCTACAAGTCCAGAGGATGAGAAAATGAGAAATGTATTCCTTTGGTTGGACAGCTTTGTGAAAGATGCAGTTTCATATAAGAGGAATAGTTACAAAGAAATGCTGCAAACTTACGAAGATGAGAAAGATCATCTCTCAGGAGACGAAGAGGCTAAGTGTTTGTCCCAAAAATCACCAACAATACAAACACTTGTGACCTATCAAGCAGTTAAAGAGGTACCTGGAATAGATTTATATAAAAAAAAATGATAAGGTATATGATACTCCTTAAAAATGTAATATTTAGGATAAGGAAAATCATACCTTATCTAAAATTCAAAAAGTCAGGTAGCTTTCATTTAGAATATTACAAAAGTGGGTGGTTAGCTGAGATTTGAATTTTGGACCTTCTGCTTGCCAGTTCAGATCACTAACCGTCTGAGCCACAGGTGTCCACATCATAATTATTATCTTTGTAAAGAGAATACTCTTACATATCAAACAAACCATTCATGAGTTCTTGACTTGAGAAAGATCGAGGGGTTGCGATTCTCAGGTCCAACAAACTCCCCAGCGATTGAATACTTACTCCTAACTGTAACTGTTTCACTGTCCTCTTCGAACTTCTGGACTTCCATATTTGTAAACATGAAACAGGTGTCTGGAGAGGTGTGAAGGAAGGGGTTGATTTATTAAACATGGACTTAGATAAAGTCTTTATTCTTATCTTAAATTTTTAATTTTTTAGTGAGAAAGTAAGGTCTTTTACTTAAATCTGTGAAAATGTGTGCAGATGGAGATGAGGGAAATAATTTTTTTTTCCAGATTTTCCAGTCAATGAGTGAGGACCATCTAACTGTATTGAAAGAGTATGTGTGTATACAGCAGCAAGTAGATGCCAGTACAGCAGTCATTCACCAAGGCTTGGCTTTGTTTGTTGCTTTTCAACTGAGTGAGATATCTACAATTTACAGTGTACCTATGTGTGTGGGGTGTCATGTATACCTTATTTTCAAGTTAGTAATACAAGATTGTAATTTTTCTGTTGTTATGATTAAAAGAGGTGCATTGGGCATTTTAGTGTAACACCATTGCACACAAGTTGAAGAAAATCCTTATAAAAAACACTGGCCAAACTTTGCGATTAAAATTGAATAAAATAGCTTAGTATTATGAAACGAAATACCGATTAAAAGAGATAGTAATTGAGGTAAATAGTTCATTGTGAGTGAATTACTCCCTAAATATGTGTTAAGCTTAATTTCATGCAAAACTACAACACACTCTAAGTAATTGACCAAGATTGATTTTTATTGTGACGTGACAAAGAAGTTAGCTTACAAGAAAAACAAAACATATGGTTTCGTAGACCTGAGTTGGTTCTCCCTTAGGTTGAAACAATTGGCTAAAAAAAATGTAATAAATAAAAAAATTCTTGTGAAAATGGATAGTGTACTGAAAGTCTTCTACAAGCTGATACTCAAATACAAAATTTAATTTGAGACGTTAATTTACTACTATCAAATTGTTATAAATGTTCCTTTTTGTAGGAAAAGAGACTGTAGAAGATCTTGAGAGCTTTTGTTGCACTGTTATGGAAGTGTTGAAAGAACAGCTGCCACCAAAATCTGCAAAGATAAAAAAAGGAGTTAAGGTGAGGAATTTCATAATACTGTTCATGTTTTTAACAATATTTATTTGCATTAAAGAAATAAATACTTTCTCTCAAGGTTAAATCCAGTTCTTAGTAGTTTTTTTTGTTTGTTTGTTGTTTTTTTAATGCTCCCTGAAACTGTAACCCTTAAAGCACAACCATTTCAATAATTTTTACTCAAAGCTATTTTCTAACCACTGCTGAGAACTACCTAAAAGTTTAAGGTCTAGATAATTCAAACACACAAAAAATTGAATTAGCACTAGCAGACAATTTTTTTTTAATTTTTTTTTTAGGCTTGTGGCATTCCAAATATTCCCCAAAAATCTCCAATAATAGTTATTTTGTCATGTCCATAAAAACTATTTAGTTCTGTCAACTATTGTTTAATTTTTTTTCCCTAGGTGGATCCCTTGCTGCAAACGTTGTTTTTCAATCCAAATCCTTATATACGAGCAGCCACCATGGAACACACTACACAAAAGTTTTTTTATTTGAACAGAGAAGCTTTTATCCTCAATGAGATATTGAGAGTGCTTTTCCCTCTTTTGGCCCAACCAGAGAAAATTGATGATCAGGTATCTTTTAAACTTTTAAACTTATACTGTTTCACATTGCTGTAAAAGTAGGGGCGCTTATGTTATAATACTTATATCTTTGAGAACAAGTTATTAAGTTTCTATGTACAAGCATCGGTTAACAGTGAGGGTGTTTGGTGCCAATGTTTGTTTTTGTAATGTGCAAGAAAAGACAAGAAACTCATGAAAAAAGTATGGGTTTCCAAATCTAATTAAGAACTATTCTCTATCTACATAGTTTTTAATGGATTATAACTTTGAATCCTACAAATTAAAAAATTGACGGGGGTTGTTTTCTAATTATACTGTACAGCTACACAAGAAATACTCCTGAACAGTAGGGGGGAAAATCCAGACAAGGAAAAAATAAGTGCTTGCTGTTTTAGCAATATTGTTTTACTACTGATGAGGCACACTTGGTAAATATAACAACACATTTTTAAAACAGAATCCATTAAAATCCCTCTCTTTTTTTTTCAAGCATTTATCAATGATCGGTGCAGTTTTTCACCCATAGTTCCTTTTTTATTAGTTTATAGGGAAATAATGTAGTTGATAGTACAAGTAAAAATATTTAAGGAGAGTGAGGTTTGCAATTACAGGAGTCACCTTTGCTACAAACCTTTTAATAAATTAGCAGCTTTGAATACTTCTTTTGAAGTGCCACTTCTGGTCCTTCTTTTTATAAATACAAATTTAATTTTTGGGGGGATATTCAGAATTATCTGATTTCCAGTACCAGCAACACTCATCTACACTCATCTACTCATGACATATTGCATAGTATATTTGAATAGTCAGCATCAGCATGAATGTCCAAGCAAAGGCAATCACGTTTCTTCTGTTGTGTTTTTTTTCTTTTTTTATAAACATAAAGCCATATCTTTATTTGGTGTTATGTTCCTTTCGCAAAAGTGGTCCTACTAAAATGAACTCTTGAGTTATTCATGGCCCTAGTACATGATAGCTGTACAGGAATTATTATTTTTTTAAGAGAATAGTTTATATTAGAGATAGTTATTAGCTATTTTATATTTGAGCAACAATTGTAATTAACCCTTGTTTATGTATGATGTTTTTTTAACGCATTTCTATTACTCAGGAAAAACAAAGTGGAACCAACTGGATGCTTTACAAAGGACAGTTTGGAGACTGTGAAGCTCATATTCGTCTTCATGTGCCCAATCCTCAGCCACTTCAAGACAAGTTGAAAACTACTTTCTCAGAGGAAGATGTGTATTACAATGAAATGATGATGCTGGGAAAATTGCAGCATCCAAATATAATTAAGATGCTTGCATTTCAGAGTCAGTTAATACCACAATTCTTTATAGTGGAGCATCATCGGGACTTGCAGGTGAATAGATGTTTGAGGAATCATTTTTGTTTTCTATTTACAATATATTATACTTTTATATGTTTATTAAATATGTTTTAACTTGAATAATCTTAATTTCAGGAAACCATCCAGCAAAGTTTTTATTTTAGTAAAATTATTTATCCACTTTATAGTTTAATATATATTAATGCATTAAATTAATATCTTTATTGATTTTTACATTTAATGTAAAAAAACATCCTTTCTTCTCCTGTATTGATACACCAGCATTTAGTGGTAGTCTTTTCTCCCATGTGTGGGTTTGTGTAAAGGGGAGCATGATTTGCTTACTGTTCTGTTCATGGTGTTCTCTATGTGAGCTGTGTACACAAGATTGTTCTACACTGTAAAAAAGCAACATTTTCCTTATTTTTTTGTCATAGATTGTCACTTTTATCTGAAATAATAAGGGTCCCAAGTAAACAGCAATTGTTAGTAAGTTGGCATTATTTTCCTCGCCACACTTTACTTTTGCCGTGACTAAGGAGCCTCAGCTACCCACCCCGTGTTAAGTGACACAGGGGGCCCAGAAAAATTTGTCATGAATACTACTGTCTTTTTTTGTGTTGTGATTCAGTTGTACACTAAGAGAAGAAATACATTATAATTCAAATGTGATGGATGGTAGGTAGAATGTTTAAATGTCGACGTAACTAGTTTTATGAAATAGCATCAACACAAGTGTATCTCAAACCAGATCCTTAAGTGTAACATGGCTTGGATATTTTAAAAAAATTCTTTTTGGCAAGACAAGGAATGCAATAATGACTGAAGAGTTAAAATATGAAGAATATTTGTTTTGTAATAAAAGTCACTGCATTGTTGAGAGCCACCTTGCCACTCGAAACTCTAGTTCTATATAAAATGATCACCCGTTTCTAAAATAGCTCTATCAAAGTCAATCAATCTTATGGATGCAATTTTCCTTACATTTTACTAAATAATTTTTTCTTTATGTTTTTATTACCAGTCAACTTTGAAGAACAAGACAAAAAATCATGCTTTTGCTGAAAAATCGACCTTGGTGAGATATATTTCACAAACGCATGAGGCCCTTGAGTTTTGTCACTCTAAAAGTGTTGTTCACCGTAATTTGACAGCAAAAAGCCTGCTCTTGGTAGATGATGACAACATTAAGCTCAGTGGCTTCCATCTCTCCTTGAATATGGTTTCTGGTGAAGCAACAAGCCCAGGTAAATTTGAATTGAATAAATTGTCGGAGAATCATTCTTAATCATCAATATAATCTGAGATTTTTGTTTTTGGAAAGCATTGTTTTAAAGGAGATGTTTTCTTTTTAAGTGATAAGAGATAAAACTTCTAATATGACAGAATTAAATTGCACCCTTTTAACAGCCAAAAAAAAATGGTTTGTTCTAACTATTCACATTTCCTAATGCAAAGTTAGTGCTGCAAGAAAATATAAGATATATCTGGTTGCATTTTACACTGCATCAATATTGAAGCTGTTGTAATCGTTATTATTTTGATTGTGGTCCTTTACTTAAAAAAAAAAAAAAATCAAAGTTATATAGAAGAGTGATTTACTGATTTAAAAAAAGACTTTTTTGGAAAATTTGTGTATACAATATTTAACTAAAACTATTCAAGTCTACTTGTTCCATGAAATAAATTCAGAGCCTTTGCTGTCTGGATGTAGATATATGCAAAATAATTTTGAAACTGAATGGAAGGCTCAGAACCACCTCCATATTTGGAAAATTTTAGGAAAGTAAAGTACATAATGATATGAAAAAAAATCCTTTATTTAAGGAAACATTTCATATAAATAAACATTTTGAATCTCAAAGTTAACATTATTATATGAACTTATTGTATTAGGTAATTGCATAACAAAATCTCTTAGTCTAAGCCACTCACATAGTGTGACTATAAACTGTCCATTGCAGCTCAAACAAATAACATGATTCCTACACGTTGGAGTGCCCCTGAATCTTTGGGGGAAAACAAGTACAGTGTAGCATCTGATGTGTGGATGTTTGGCCACCTGATCTATGAGATTCTCACTCATGGCGGTTTGCCGTATGCTGATTTTGACGAAGGTGCTAAATTAATTAATCAGGTAACTCAATTTTAGAATGATAATGTTTTAAAGTTTTAAAAAATTATTATATGTTGCAAAATAATGTACCTTGTTTCATTAACTACTTGTTCTTTATTTCCCTTAATAATGTTTTCATGTTTTTTAAGCTTTAGTCAGCATTACCTAAACAATATCATATTGTTTTGTGTTTTGGTGGGTTTTTATAAATATTTGGCAGAACAAGTCAGCACTCAAATGACATCTTTTAAACATCAGAAATATAATTGTCTAATGTCTTTGTTTCTGGCATTGGCTTATTTACTAACAACTTTTCATTGCGACATGTTCTTTTAGCTTTGCTGTTTCTCAGCCCTCGATGGATTATCCATTATAAGATATTTTATTGATATAAGGTGCAACTTTGATCTATTTTTTAAATTATAAATCTTTCTTATCAGTTTTAAGATGGGTTTTTTTTTCAGATTATCAATGGAACTGTACACTTGAAGGAACATCGATTAATCCCAAGAGCCTATTTTGAACTTATTGCCAAGTGTACAAAGTTACCCCCACAAGAAAGACCAGCCTTGTCTGTGGTTAGACAGGTGCTAGAGAAGAGGAAAAAGGGTATCCTTTTTGTTTTTCTTTCTAATTTTGTTAGAAATGTATGAAGTAGTTCAATGGAAACACAATTTTTTTACGTAATATGTGGTTATTGGATGTGTTTCTGATGTTTTGGTACATATAAAGATTCCTATAAAACATAGACGACTTGAGATTACCAACCCTTTGTATTAGTCATCGCTTGTGCATTTTGTTTTGCTTAGCTTATCATTTGCTTGTATACAAACCACATTCCCAATTTCAATTTTTTTTTTTTTTTTTTTTTAAATATCCAGGGATCAGTTTTCTGCGCATTATCATGGCGGTACGGATATTGTAAAGC
>RQTK01000332.1:107725-135535 GCA_003991915.1 Elysia chlorotica
CAAACTTTTTAAAACAATAAACAGAAATAATGAAGCGTGCCAAAAGACACTTTATTTTATCCACATGACATGAAAAATGTTACCAGCTTTTTCATATAACTTTGAAATAATAAAATTTGGTGGAAACATTTCCAGACAGTCAAAAGTTACTAGAAACAGTTATTGTTATTGCAACACCAGGATCATCGTCAGAGGCAGAGACATGTTTCAGTACTTTGTAAAAGATAAAAACATTATTGCGCAACACCATGAGTCATGCAGTGGCTGTGTAAAGACAGCTTGGCAATGGCAAGGGATCTTTTATGATTCTGCTCACAGCTGCAATCGCTTTTTGACTGCCTCCTTTCAAACATGCCCCTCATTCGATGCCTTAAATAAAATACATACATGTACATTACAAATTATCCATCATCGATTCCTCTTCTTATCTTTCAGACATTTATTTATTGTTGCTGTTTTTAATCCAGAGGCCTCTGGTCTGAGCTTTCGCTCTTGACCATGAAGAAGAAGGCAGCAGTTCTTTGTAGCTGTGTTAAGTTTGAATATAATGTTTTGTGGAGGTCAGGTCTTGGAGACAGAAACTGTTGTCCGAGTTGGTTGAGACTGGGGCATTGGAACAGTGTGTGTTCTACAGTTTCCAAATTCTCATCACACAGTGGACACAGTGGTGTGTGTTATGGATTGAGTATGTTTAGATGATAGTTGTGGGGAATGTGTTGTGTTCTCAGGCGGAAAATAGTACATTATTCTTTCCCATGGAGAAGTTATTTGGGATCATGTAGTTTGACAGTGTTTTTGTGTCTGCACATAACTCTCTGGTCGTCCCCCTTGCCCACTGGTTTTTCTATTCTTTAAAATTTTGACAGATTATTCTTTTGGCTGTTTGGTAAGTTGTTTTTTTAGTGCCTGTTCTTACTTAGCCCCTTTTTTGGCAAGTCCATCAGCTTTTTTATTTCCTGGTAGATTGATATGGCTTGGGATCCACTGAAACACAAGTGTGATGGGATATTTATTTAGAATGTGTTTAATTTCTAAAAGTATGTTAAATGTTTCTGAATAGTATTCTGTAGCTTCCAAAGATTGTAGGGCCGAATTTGAATTTGTGAAAAGGACTGCCAGGGATGGATTTTTTTGGAATGTTTCATTTCATGTAAGTAGGACTGCTTGGATGCCTTTAAGTTCAGCCCCATGGTTATAGCAAGTTTCGACGCAGGCAACATAAAGCTCTTTGGAAATTCCATCTGGAAAAAAATATCAATGAACTGTTTCCAGCATTTAAAGTGGCTTTAGAGGCAGACCCATCTGTATAAAATAATGTTAATCCAATTCTGAGTGTAGCTGTCAATAGTTCTCTCATCTGTTGTTTTTAGTTCAAATAAATTTGTTTGTTAGTCCATAACTCTTTCTGTTTGGGCTCTTGTTTCAGTTAGATGGCAATTCTCTTTTTTATTTTGTGTGTCCTGTGCAAAGTTGTTTGTTAGTCTATAACTCTTTCTGTTTGAGCCCTTGTTTCAGTTAGATGGCACTTCTCTTTTTTATTTCGTGTGTCCTGTGCAAAGCAGATAGGTGTTTAAGTCTGCTTTTCCCTTTCCAAGAACTTTTGTTGCATTCTTATTGGGCAGTCTAAGGACGTGAGTTCTAATGCTTCTTTTTCTCTGCGCAAACTCAAGGGTTCAAGATGGGCTTGGATTTCATATGCTGCTGTTGGAGTTGATCTCATTCCTCCACAGATAAAACGCAGTACTTGGCTTTAGAGATGCTGTCTATTAGTATTACTATGTTGGTTGATTGACTGCTTGAGATTAGTATTATGGTTGACAACAATAACAACATGTAATCGTGAAATATCAGAATGCAGATTATGCATCTGTGGTTTATTCGCCTGGTATTTCTTGGTGAAATTTAAAATTTATACTTTTCTGTTACTCCTTTGTACAGATTGGCAATGTTGATAAATATGTATAGCATTTAGGATTCTGCCCTTCCTTTCATTGCTGCAATCACTTTTAGACTGCCTCCTTTGATTGGTCAGTATGTTGTGACTTTATTCCACTAATTAGCACTGAGGTCAATTCAAATGGTATGTAGTCTGTCTTTGTTCTTTTCTTTTTCAGCAGTCTTGACTTTTTACTAATCTACCTGGTACTTACAGAGATGTAGGAGGTGTTGATTAGAGAGAGGAATTTATCTTACAAGCAAGGGAACTGTGAGATCGAAATACAAAGGCGATACCTTCTTCCGCTCAACCTAATCGAGGTCATGATTTACAGTCATAATCAGGTGGTATCATAGATGAAATATAGGCGTCATCCATTTCCTCTCGTAACCAAATTTCTGTTAAGCATAACAAGACTTTGTTTAGCTCTTCAATCAAATCTCGAATGACTTCATTCTTTTCTTTGCATGACTGTGCATTTAGACATCCTACTCTAAAACTGGTAGTTTGTTTTTTAATACGGGTAAGTTGGTTTTATCAACACCTCTATTTTTAGATCCATGAGATGTCCCTAATACATTGTTACTGCCGGCCTTTCAATCGAAAACATTGCAGGATAATAAAATTCTTCTCTGCTTGCGCCTACCTTCTCTCTTTGTTCTGCTTATTCTATGTGAGAGTTTTTTATGCATATTAAGTAAAATGCATTTTAATTTCCTTTAAATATCTGTGGGAAGGAGTGACTGGGTGATATCTTTACACAATTTTGCACATATGTTATCGTGTTTGTACTTCTACATGTATTTAAAACTTGTTAAACATTTATTTACATTATGGGGGACTGGAAATGGTCATGGTTGATCAAAGAGTATTGAATTTAATGATACAATCACACCAGCATATGCTGTTTATATTGATTTAGCATTTTTTCCTCCTGTTTAAATAACTAATATTCCACATATCTTTTGAGACAAAATATATGCAATGTAGGCAAAACTGTATGTTTTGATTATGGGTTGACATGTAATTTATTTAATCCATCAAATCTATAATTTATTTTTGCACTATGAGAAAATATTTTCAGTACATGAGCCTTCAGTTTAGTTAATTTACATGATGCGCATTCAAAGTCAAGTATTGTTTCCCAGCATTGGTTACACAAAAAAAGGAAAATCAGCCAAGAGATTTCAGTAGACTTGCTTTATCATAATGTAGCACTTTGGTAATGTTCATGTTGATCTGACATAGGTTCTTTACATTAAACAGCAGGACAAAAGTTCAGACTAGTGATTTGCTGTTGAGTAAACGACAACTGTATCATTCTGAAGTTACCCAAGTATAATGAATCCAGGAGCCGAATGTATGTTTCAATTGTGATAATTTCAGTTATTTTCAAAGAAACCTGTGATTATGCCATTTTGCTTGATTCACACCCTTTGACATTATTATTATTTGAATTGCTATAAATGCTCTGCTATGTACAATACTTTTACACCTTTGATTTCTCGAACTATGAAGGTTCTTGCTATGCAAAAAACTATAAATACATGTAGTTGTATTCACTGTCGTAAGACATTTGTTTACATCATATGATTATCAATTATCTAAATTATAATTGATGTGTTGTTTCTTTTTCATTTTGATGATTCTTACATATTTTTTTAATTATCAAAAGTTGTAAATCACATGGTAATGTCAAGATGTAACTCTCAATTCCATTAATATGATTCCAGGAACTTGCAAGGTGACATTCAAAAGGTTCCATCTACACTTTTTGCACTTTTTAAAAAAATCAAAAGTTTGGTCTATAAGTAACAACACTAACAGATGTATGACTAGGTCTTAGTCCTATTGTATCTTTTATTTCGTAACTGGCTCCCAATCTCCACAGTTTTTGTTTTGATGATTCTTCTGAACAGATAGAACCGAATAAAGCTCTCTAAATAATTTTTTATTAAAATTGAAGCTGGAACTTTTTATTTTCACCCCAACAGTTGAGGCATCATTTCCATTTTTTTTTTCAATCTATAAATACTAATGCAGCAATATTTATTATACAATTCTCTCCATCTTACTTTTGATCAACTTAATCCATCTCATTTACTTGTAAACACTTAATTTTGTATCAAATATTAATATTTTTCTATGGTACAAAAATATATGATTTTTACACATTTGTTTTCTTCTTCGTTAACAAGTAAACTGGGTTTTTTTTTTAATTAAAAGTAATATATAATGTTGATAGTGATTAATGGGCTAAGATATTATATTATTGTTAATAACCAATTTACGTTGTCCTACAATCAGTGAGTTGAAGCATGCTTTAACTACCGGTACATAACAAATTTGAATGACATTGTATAGATTAAATTTTCTCTGGTGTTGTGACTTTTTTTATTGTATTGAAATGTGTAAGCAGCAAATTTTGAACGAGATATATTTATATTTTTGTATCTTTGAATTGCCTCAAGCTTGGTGATAACAAAAGAACAAGCTTAGTTTATCTTCTGCCTAAACCAAAGGTTTGTAGGATGCAATCCATCATTCAACTTTGTCCTTCTGCAATGTTTTCTGTGTTGCTGTATATTTAACAGTACATGTACTACCTGCCACTGGTGATCACCAACGCACCATTTGCCAACATCTCTGCAGATCACTTACTGGTCTGCTAACTCACATGAGACTGAGTGTCTGCTCAACCTGACCTTACCACACACACTTAGTCATGGTGGATATTGGCAAACTGCCATTACTATTTTTAGTAGTAGCACTAGTAATTGTATTAAGTAAGTCAGTAGCTGTATCATTTTACTGACTTGTTTTATTGGGATTTGCTTTCAATTCAATGAGATTTAATAAACCAATGTGACATTTTTAATCCTTTGTCAGTTAATTTTTTAGTATATCTTGCATAATGTCTAGATATCTTGGGGGTTTTGTAATACAAAATAATTTGTTCTTTGTATTAAAAGAGATTTAGGCCATGTACTGATGTAGAGCAGAAGGTGTTTTTTAAGAAGTTGGGCCAAAACATGTCTAAGACTCCATTTAGTATATCAGAGCCTCATCATCATGTTATATTTCCTGAACACAACGAAATACCAATATAATATATATACCAATATATAAATACCGAAATTTGCAATAAGGCTCAATTTATTCAAAATATTGATGATAATAGAATTCATTTTACTATTTTTGTTATTGTACATTTCTATCAGTTGTTGTTGTTGTTGTTGATTGGTTTAACGTCCAACATCAGCATTATATATGTAATATTGTGGATGGGCCCCAAGACAGATGTCTGACAATTTTATGTGTTACCAAGCATGAGACAAGGCGGTCTCGGCCGATCACATTTAACTAACCCTGACTCAACGCGCCTCCTACATTTGTATCAGATCAGAAAACATTAAAAACAAAACACGAAGATATTAGAAAAGTAAAAGTCGCTATCTCTATAAGTTGTTTTCAGATTGGTTTGATGTATTTGCATTGTATCCACACCCTATACATTTTAAGTTGGCGTCCTCTATTCACTTGCAAACGTCTGTCTATTAGGTTTTCCTTTTCCACAAGTCCAGCTTTTTCAAACATCTCCCTCAGTTCATCTGTGAAACAATGGAAAAAAATGCTTACGGAAATATTTATAACAATGGCAGCAGCAATTTTAAAAATCCCTGATTTCTCTCTCTATTTGCGTCGCATAATTTGTTTTGGAAATAACGAGAACTCAAATGGTTTATCCATTTGCTCTAAACTCAATACTATTTTAATCATTGAAAAAGGTACCGAAAGCACCTCCTCAGACATGCACATGAGTGGCGTGTGTAGTCATTTTCCCCAAACTTTTCACGATGCTCACGTAAGTGACATCCCCACCCGACCCTATGCAACTCTTGCTATATTATCACCGTAAACAAAGATGTTAAATGCAAATCTAGGCAGTAGAAATTTGAGCCCATCCTTAGTGCTGAACATAATCACTATTTAGAGGCCAACACAATAATGTTCAATGAAGTTAAGTTTTATCTCCTTGCATCACCCTCTCACCAAACTCATAAATTTAATTAAGGTAGTGGGTGTAGGCCTATCTTGTTTTATTGGTGGAGTGTACAAGATAGATCTAGATATAAAGGACTTTGACTCATGACAAACACTTATGGATTACAGCTTAACACGACATGGTCATAATCAAGGCTTAAAAAAAAAGGACACAATTTTCACATTTTAATAAATTCCTCTTTGAGTCTTATTCTAATAACAAGAACCCTTGCTATTTTGAGTTCTGAAGACAAACAAAAACTTTGGTTATTACCGAGTTTTACGGTATATTGCTTATAATATCCTTAATATTATTATTTTTCAGAAATTAACCAAATCTTGTTTCCTTGTCTTTCTGTTAAATTCCTTTTCATTTGCTCAAACTGAGATATTTCAAACTTAATTTTACTTTTTAACTTGGGGTAGTTCTTGAAACCCTACTATCCAAAGTAGGAAAAGAATTGGTTTTATTGACCAGTACATTCATTCATAGCACAAGAGAAACACAGCCTGAAGCATCTTGTAAATTATTTTAACAATAGGATACATTTTGAATGAGCAAGATAATGTTATTGAAAATACAATCAATGTGCTAAAGAAAGCTAACTGCTGGAAACTTTGTTGTGTCAAAAGAGGCATTTCCAAAAATATCATTACTCCATCAAAAAATAAAAACAAAAGAGGGGTAGTAGTTTGATTATTCCCATCTCATAGGTTATAGTCATGCTTTATGACACTTCCCAGAGAACATTTTGAGTTAAATCCTTTTAAATGTCTGAAAAGAAATTCTCATTATGAAATTACCTTGAGTGAAGAAATAAACCCGAGTGCCATCGCCTCTAACATAAAAATTCTCAGAAAGGCAGCGACCTGTCAATGAAAACAAACACCTTACAATGCCATTGCATGTCAATTTTCAATGTTCAATTATATACAGGTAAACTGAAGAAATTCTCACTCTAAAATTAAAGTTGTGAGCTCTAATCTATAGTGCAAACCACATATATCCAGATCATTACATCAACATTTCCAGTAACGACAAACTTGATCAAGTCTACATATTTCTGGTCTTTGTTGTAAGTAACTGAAGTTTTCTATATCGACAATCTCTTTTCCCCTTTTCTCTTATATGGACACGATTGCCATGTAGGTAGTTAGCTAGGTAAAACAGACCAAATGACCAAGCAAGCAATATTGAGCATGTCTATCTTTCCATCTCTCACTCTGGTGTGTTAATTGCTACATTGCTTAGCAAGTGACACTTTTATTAATTGTAATGTAGTGATGGGATTTGAGGGTAGAATGAGCCATAATGTGACCTATAGTTTCTGGAGAATCAATATCATAGAGAATTGCTAAGTTGAGCGGTAGATGCATCAAAAGAGAGACAAGGAATAAGTCAGAACTAGACGAGCAGTAACATAGTAGTCAATATAAATGATACAGTGCAGTTGTGTGATTGGTTTACTCAAGTAGACTGAATGTGGTTGGCCTTAGCACTCTAATGATTTGTAATCTTTGTTGTTTGTGTTGATTTGAGATATTTCCCTTATATTAACTTTTCTTTCATATCAACATAAAACTTTTGGGCCATTGGAGTCGATATATCAGGAGTGCACTGTACTTAAATACCTAAACTAAATTGCTCACTTATCACTAACTAATGCATGGTGAATTTTAGTCTATAATGCGTTGAATATTTTCTTTACCTTCTTTAAATCTTAGTTGAGCCATGTCATACCGTCCATAATCCCTAAATAACAACATTCCTCCAGGTTTCAAATAGGAAGATAGACGATTCATTGCCTTCTGCATTCTGTGGTAGATTGAAAGTAACAAATTAATAAAATAAATTCAACACGCAAAATTATGTAATTCCATTTAAATATGTAAATCTCAACACAACAAATTGAAATAATAAAATTCTATCCATCATTGATAAAATTTTAAAATGTTATACCATTATTAAGCTTATAATTGTATTAGGAATTTGGCTACAACTGTATGCGACAATTTGGAAGAATGGAAAAAATGGCTAGTATTTTTTAGGCCAATAATATATTTTGACATTCAATATAAAAAAACTAGAGCAGAAATTTGTACATTTAATTTCAGTACGTGAGCATTCTAAGCTTGCTAGATACACAAAACAAAAAAGGCAAATCAAGCTCATTATCATTTAATTATGGTGACAGGTCTTCTGAAACTTCCTAGGCTAACCTTATTCAATTTACTGCTGCAGGCAAACAATAGGCATGAGGTAGACATGTATATTGTTAGTTTTTGTTTTCAATATGATGATTGATGAACAGGTTTATGAGAGAGTTCAGCTAATAAGATGACTACAGTGGTAATAATCGTGTAGGAGAGTATTAAAATTTAAAAAAAAAGTCTGTATCCCCACCTTGGTTATAACTTTATCTGATACTCATCTTTGTCATGACTGTTTAAAATCACAGGAAATAATTTTAAATCTTAATAATGATAGTTAAGTTTATGTCATCACAGGGTGGCTATATGTTTATGAGATATTCTCATATCAATCAAATAATTTTAGAAAGTGAAATAAAAGTTGAACATAATAGTTATAAATAATTAGTAATAATATTAATAATATTAATATTAACCTTTCCACAACATGGCATCAGACAGCTTTGTGTCAATCTACATAGCACTTGTTTACTCTGCACCAGACAGTCTAGCGTCGAATGAACTTCCTATTAGAGATGCGGTGCCAAGACTATCTTGGATCAGACTTTACCATTTTTCCCCTTAGAAATTAGTGTGATCGAAGGGAAGGAATCTTCTAATATGTTACCATAACTATCATTCTTTAAGTTTCGACGTCACAGGGGAATTAAAATAGGCTTTATATAAGGGTTAGCGCCAACGTCCTAAAAACGTAAATAACAATAATAATAATAATAATAATAATAATAATAATAATAATAATAATAATAATAATAATAATAATAATAATAATAATACAGTAAAACATGCCTACAGCGAGATTTTTCGACCCAGAAGAGAAGTCCCTCTGTAGGCAAGCTCCCACAATAGGGAAGCAAAGGGAAGTTAGCGAAAAATTACTAAAATCAACATAATTTACTCCCTTGCATAACAATAAAATAAACGTTACCATTGGGCCGTAGGCACTGTTTTTATATTACTATTTTAGTAGCTCAAATTTTTTTTTTTTGCGTTTTTCTTTTTTTTTTTGTGCCTTGTTTTTTTTTAATACACTTTTCACTTTTGATAAAAGTGGTCTGGTTTGAATTGTCCTTTGTCGATAGCTGACAGAATCGGTTCTTTATCTCTCAAGAAGGTGTACAAGGTATCAGATGAAATCTCATAGTCTCTGCAAATTTGGGCTTTCGTTTTTTTTCTTCCTGTCAACTTCGTTGATTATTTCAGCCTTATTGTCAATCAAAAAACATTTCCTTTTGTTAGAAGCCATCTTCTTCTTCAGTCGTGTGTAAAATTTGTGTTCTGTATTGTATAGCTAGTTGAAATTAGGAATTAATGCCGTAAAATGTGCCTTCTGTATTGTATATTTGTATAGACTATAGCTAGTGGAAAATAGGACATAGGAGTGAATCATGAATGTGTGTTTCGAGATCAAGGATCGTAACGAAAATTAATGAATGATACAATACACAGGGCCAGCAGTCCCACCTAGCCCATGTCCTTACACACATAGACCTACCTTATCTCCCCTCTCCCCACCCTGATCGATTACGACCATTCTTTTGTTTGCGTTGTTCAACTTGTGTAGCAGACTAGCACCGACAATCATCCCTCGCTTTCACTTAGGCTAGGATTAGTACCTATGGTCATGTAGATCTAGAAGTGGAATAGTAGAATGTGCCTCTCTGTCTCACAGCCACGAACAGTCTTGACTGATAAGATAACATTACACATCAAAATGCACAGACATCGGGCCTGCTTTCAGACTATACCCCAACCCCTCTCTTCCCTTCCCCACCCCTAGTCCCGCACTTTAGCAGTGCAAACCATGAACCCATCCCACGCAGCTGTGGTTAGGCTAGGGCGTGGAAAACAAAACAATGCCGCTCTTTATTCTTCCTCTACAGCTCACTCAAACTCTCCCACTGTAACCATGTTCGGCCCTGTCCCTGCCCCGTTATATCAACGCAAAGGTTATAGAGCTTATATAGAAGAAAAAAAAAACGGGGATACTTCCAAGGTCCCGCTGCAGTGGGTGCCGCTATAGTTGAGCACTACTGTAGTAGTAATAATAATAATAATAACCACCATAATAAAAATAAATGATTAAAAAGACATACTTTTGTGGACAAACTGCTGAGAGCACAAAGATCATAACAATGACATCCAGGCTTTCCTGTTCAAAGGGCACTTGAGAAGTTGAGTCTGTTATATCTAGAACAAAGGCATGGCACCTGCCTTGGTCATACTCTGGGTGATCCTGCAAAATGTAAAAATTGTTCATTATCTCAGAGAAAAAAAGTAGAAGCCTCAGAGTTATGTGGAACAGCATAGTCAAGAATAATATTTTGGTGATACTGTTTGATAACATAAAAAAAGGGATACATTTATGAGAATAATATAATTGCATAGTCTAAAGCTGGAGGTTATTAAAAAATTGTTTTTAAAATCCTGAGTAGAATCAATATAAAAAAAAGATACATTGAAATATATTCCAATATTCCATTACTTTCTGATATGCACTCTATTGTTATTTGTAACTCTAATGTGGAAATTGGTTTGCACAATATTGGATTTATGTATTGATTATAAAATGATTTGATTACCTTTACAATGTCAATTGCAGTGGACGAAAAATCACAGCAATACACCATCAAGTTCGGATTTCTAAAAAACAAACAAAATAACAATCTTAGCTCGTCTTTCAAAGTGCACGGGATATGATTATCAAGATATGTATTTGAAGAGAAATAAATTAAAACTCTGCAGACGATAATAATGAGGTATAGAAAACCTAACTTACAAAACATGTTAGAGAATAATGTCAAAGTAAATACATAAATTCAGATTTTTTTAAATGTCTTAATGACTTAGTAAACAAAAATTAGGTCATAAGAAAAACCCAGATTTACTCAGTTTCTTACATTAGAGAGGAAAATATAAATATAAAGCCTTAATGCACTGCATATCGTTATGAATTCTGCTTTTATAAGTTCCTTTTAAATTATGACTTTATTTGTTGATCTTATTAATCAGCTAGAATAAATTAAAAGTAAATAACTTTAAACCCTAGCTTCCCGTAAATTGGAAAAAGCTAATTTTATACAGTTCCAATCTATTTAAAATTTAATCTGAATGTTCAATACAAAGCTTATAAATTTCCTTTACAAAGGGCAAAAGATTTACTGCTTTGAAGGAAACTAATGTTAGGTTTTTTTTATAATTATTGTAATTTGTTTTATAAAGTTATATAAAAAATAGGCAAGTATTCTTAATTCTAACTGATGTATATTTTCAGATTTAATGGACTTACATTATTTCTAAATCTAATAATTAGAAATCTGTGTATACAAACTTACTTGTTAGTTTTCAAAACTGGAAAAACGGTATTTCCAACACCGCAACCAACCTAATGATAGAACAAAAAATGAAATGGAGATGACCGTCATCATAGTTATTGTTAACCCCCAGATGGCCAGTCTGGGACTGGCACTAATGACTGGGTGTGGCATATGAGTTCATCTTGCTAGCTGATGCTCTTAGTGTTGTGCTGATATCGCAGATTTTTTTTTTAATATTTCTAGTGACAAGTTCATAAAACTATATATTTCTATTGAGCTGAGAAGTTACATGGAACAAAATTCCCCATGTGTGTCTATTAACTGAAAGGGTTATGCGCTTAGAACCCTTGTAGACCCAATTGATAGTTCAAAAATACAGAAATGGAAATATCAGCTGAAGATTGAACCTGTCACCTCCTACTCGTCAATCAAGAGCACTATTGATAGAGATATATGGCGCCTTATAATAATTGTTAAAAATGCAATCTTCAAATTAATGTTATCATCATGGGTTTTCATAGGTTTCTTAATCTTTTGAGCATGAGACACTGCTTAAGCGGTGGAGCCTTTATTTTACTACACCGTCACACCGCTTAATAACTATGGAGATCAAGATCTAGAAAGAACGGACTAAGATCTACACAGTAACAGACCAGTGAATACATTTTGATGATAGCCATTGTGAGCCTAGAAACCATTCTCAGCTCAGGAGGCTGGGTGTAGAGTCAAATACTACCAGGGCGCTAGGGCTTAAAGAATTAATGAAACAGGCGCAAAAGGGGGTGGGTGGAAAAAGTAATATTTATAATCATCATTCAATTGCATACATGTTAAATATTTAATATGAACTGAAACCATACATAGATATAGATTTGCCTTAAAAGTATAATCTCTCAGAACTTCATAAGGGAAAAAGGGAAATATCACTGTTCAGCAAACCATTGCAAAATTTACCTCTAAAATTTTACAAGGTGAGATTTGACATTCTGGTTGACTGCCATTGCTGTTTTCATGCTGCAAATGTGAAGGATCTGAAGAAGTCTGAGATTGACCATGGTCATGGATAGTTGCGGTTGATTCAACACTTTTAAAATCACCACTTTCTCCTCTCATGCCCTGTTCTTGTTGAACATATTCAGAAGGAATACTTTTAGAACCACCATACAATTCTGGAAATTCTGTGAATAGCCAGTGTCTGTCCTTGAAGAAGTGATTGGAATGGACACCATAAAACTTATCCCAAAAACCAGCCGCCTCTCGCTCATATTCATCTGAAACAGGAAAAATACTTTTTAATGTATCTCATCTATTAAATCACAGTTGATTAAAGAAGAAATCAAATCAATCGTAAGGAGAAAAAAACTAAGTAAGATTAATAGCTTATATTTTAAATAAAAAAGTCTCTTAGTGCAGTTTTTTTTATGTATTTAGAATTAAAATGAGTTTACAAATTCCCCACTATGAGGGGAGCAGGTACTTCATTTTAAAAATTTGAATTAGAACAAGATTGGCATTATTTACTAATGGTTCACATCTCTTTTATCTGCAAAATTTGTTATGCACTAGTTTTTTTCCCTTGCGATCCCTTAATGCCATTCCTTTTATTGCTGCAATGGAAACCTCATAATTCAAATTGCCTGGAATTCGATAAAAACTTAAAATTAAGAGGATTCATATTACATAATTATGTGTTTCCTATTGTACTCTTTCTACAACAACCTTTTACAAGTTTAGTTGAGTTGGTTTAACGTGTTACGTCGGCACTATATAGACTATATTGTGGACGGGCCGCTAGACTGACGTCTGACAATTTGATATGCTGCCACACACAAGACAGGGCGGGGATATCATGACTCCTGTCTCAGCAGGTCACGGTCAGTCACACCTCCTACAAGTCCTGTTTCTTCTAAATGCAAGTCTTGGTAAGCAGTAAGCATTGAATGCTGATTAACATGTAGTACTTTTTCTTGAAATGCACATTTCTGGTGCTAACTTCAAATTAAGAGAATCCTGTCAGAAAGACTTTGAATTAAGAGTATGATTTTAATAGAGCCAAAGGAAAAAAATGTATCTGTCCTCTTGTCCTTGGATTATGAGAAATTTAAAATACCAGACTTTGTTTTTTGAGGTTTCCACTGTATATTAGTTTGAATGAGTGAAGCCATTGGACAGCAGCTGGTGCATCTCCTTTTGATATATTAATTGACAGTTTTTCCACTGAAAGGTAAAAACATCTTCAAACTTCATGCTCTACAGATAGGGCTTGAGAGGCTGAAAGAGGTTGTAGTCTGAAGGTACACAGTGTCTTACCATCGATATCCTTGATACCAATTAATAGTTTTTCTTGCAGTATGAGGTGCTGCAATGTCATGTTGAAGTGTTGCACAATTTCTTAGAAGTCTAAATACCGCAGAAATTTTCTTTAGAATTTTAAAAGACAACTTATATTACTTTTGGGGCAAGACTTGAATTATGAAATTAGGCCAAGAATTAAAGTATGAGTGGCCTTTACATTATAAGTGCGAAAATCTGCCACACTGTCTCTATTTAGAAAATGCTAAAAACACACTCATGTAAATGCTTTTAGTGCTGCAACATGAATGCTGCAAGTTTTTATGCATGTACACCTATGTGTATGCTCTTTTCTCATTTCTTTAAAAAAAAATGTTATGTAAAGTGCATAGAGACAGCCTTATTATCATCAATATTAATTTTCTGTAGTCCAAAAAAAGAAAGATAGTCACTTCGTCAGTGATTATACTTAAATATCAGAACACTACCAGGAGTTTTGTTCTTGAAGTATTATTGGGTATTTATAGGCAAAAAATAAAAACAAGAGGTCATATTTTTTCTTACATGTAAAATGCTTTCGTCCATTTCTTTTTAAGAAACAAAAAGCTTAATATGTATAAATTTCCCGATAGAAAAGTATGATTTACCTCTTTTCTCTTGACCAACCGCCTTCTGTGCTTGTTTTGTGGCAATGTCTCTGGCAGCAGCTTCTTGCTCTTCATCCCAAGAAACATTATCCCTGTAACAAATTAAGTTTAGACGTTACAGCTTTGTAAGAAAAACAGAAGACCAACTGCAAAAAAAAGGTTAACAAACAGACATGTTAGATGCATTTGATTCTAGAAGACCCCCAACAAAACATTCTCTCATAATTCATGTCACATATCACCTAGGAATAAGAAAAGACAATACCTTCATTTTATGCCTTTTAAATTTAGTATTCATGAATCTGTTTTCTTTAATTTATACACATCATTTAAACCATAACTTATATCAATACATAAATGACTAGTATCTTACGAAATTCCTTTTTTGTTTCCTTTAAACAATACTTGCATTACTCAAAACTCTCAATTATAAAATTATGGTCAAATTAATTTATATAGAAATTAGGTAGGCATACATTTTTAAGTCATTTGAATTAACAATTTGAATCTATAGGCTTGTGCAAATTATGTTTTGTTACTCAGGGTTGGTTCAGTTGAAAAAAAATAAAGTCTAATACTATGATCTCATATAGTATATGAAGCTAGGACTTAACTCACAGTCCAGAAAGTTGATTACTGGTCCGAGATTCAGAACAGCCACATATGCAACATACTATTATTAATTATTGTTAGACACACTAATCAACAGGGATAGTTAAGGAGTAGCCTATGTATTTGGGATAAAAGAGACACAGAGAGAAGAGGTAAAGCTAAAAATTAACAATAAGAGCTTATTTTCGAAAATTTAAGTAGGAGCAACAAATTTAAGAATTCTGACGATCACATGTTAGTTATTTAATGATTTTCCAACTACGTAACTTATCAAGGATCTAAATCAGTTGAAGCAATGTCAAATTTGATGAAAGGTAGGATGGGGAATTATTTACTGTGTTGATGTTATTTCCACAAGAATTGAATGCACATTTATGCTACCTGCTATCCAGAAAACTTTTCATTCAGAATATAATGGATGGTTCTTTGTTTTATTAGAACTGTAGTCAATTTGTAATGAAATGAGCCTCATATTATACATTCTGTTGTTTTAATCTTAACCACCGAATCAAAAAAAAAAAAAAAAGATGTGCTGGACATGAAAATACAAATTGTGAAACACTCAAAGCATGTATACCTCAAGAAGTTTTTGATTTTCTGCTACAAAGATTAGAGACTACATAACATTACAAAAGATTTGATATGGGTTCTTTGTTTGATGGATATATTTTCTTTTTACTAATACAATCAAGATTAGATACCCACCAAGCATTATGCTGAAAGACGTTTTTTGGATCTGTCAAAAATCTAGTTCCAAATTTCTGCCTTTTTAGGTCTTCATCTGCCGTAGTGATACAGTTAGCTTGTGTATCTTTGGAACTTTCTCCCTGGGTGCTTTCTAGAGAGCTCTCCATGTCTGTAGATCTAGATTGGGTTAAATGCATTTTAAGGGGAAATTTACAAATGAATCTGCTAAATAATATCTAGTACACAGAGTAAAAGTTTCATTCATCTAAAATTAATATCATTTAGTGACTGTGAATTCTTTTTTAGAAAACTCAGGGCACAGTGGTCTCCATATAAAAATTTGCCGCTTAACAAACCCATTATATGTGTCTTAGAACCCCTAATCCCTTTGAAACATTTTTTTTTTAATTAAATTTTAGTCTAACAATCCACTCCTGACTTCACAACTCACACTCAATTTAGACTAAAAATACAATAAGAGAGTTTTTTTTTATATAGGCCTATATATCAGCACTATAGGCTATATTATGGACAGACCCCAAGACTGACGTATGACAATTTTATGTGCTGCCACACATGAGACAGGGCCGGTCACATTAAACTGATACAGGCCCAACCAGTCGGGAGTGAATTTGCCAGGGCTCAAACAACGGACCTTTTGCGTCGGAAGCCGATGTTCTACCACAAGACCACTGCTCACCCCAGAATATAACAGGCTGGGGTTTATGTTTAGATACATGGCCATGCTCTCCCTCAAAATACAAAAATATTTAATTTTTCTAAATACAGCGAACATGCTGGGAATTAAATTAAGACACATCTAGGCTGACTCTCTGGGTTTAAAACAAAGGCGAGGAATATTCGTGTAAGGTAGATCTACGTCCTGTATTGACTTGGCAGCCCAGATAAGAATAATCGCAGTCTAAAAAGTAAAATTTACCAAAGTTTGTTGACTGCACTAGATCTATATCTAGTACTTAGCAGAAAAGGGGAGGCCGGTCGGTCTGCAGTAGATTCTCTTTTATCTCTTCAGATCTTGATTTGTCCTTTAACTTTTTTTTAAATACAAAAAGCTACAATCATGTCCCTTAGAAAATAAATTGTATCTTTAAAAGTGCTACTGCTCGCAGCTCAGGGGCAGTGCTCAATTTTAACATTGTGATGATTGACTGATTGTACTGGAGTGAAATCTGTAAGAGTGAATGCCCTTCTTGTTATAAAAAAACAACAACAGTTAAACAGAGTTATTGCGGGTTGAGAGAAAGAGAGAGAGAGAGAGAGAGAGAGAGAGAGAGAGAGAGAGAGAGAGAGAGAGAGAGAGATGTGTCTTTATATTTATGACACCCCCATTTCACCCAGATACAAAATCTACGATCGGGCAAATAATTTATTTTTAAAATCGGATTTCGACCGGTAGTCGTAGCCAGACTGACGCTTGGCTGGGGTGGGGATGAGGATGGACTGGGGCTGAAAATGTATGGCGCTGCCAGTAGGCCTATCAGGCCGAGGCTAGCAGAGGCCGCAGTTTCTGCCTTTCTGGCGCTTCACCAGTCACTGGCTCCCACTAGTCCCAGCCTGGACGAGCACTGTCGATTCGGTGTGAAGATTTGAAATGTTCAACGGTTTCCACTCAAGTAAGTATAAGAAACGATTTGTCTGTATTTAGTTTATGGGTTTCTGTCGTTTTAGACAAAATATTTATGGAAATTGTGTTGAAGATTTGCTGTTTTCAGAATGTATGTGATGACCCAATTTCATCTCGATCTCCTCGAGGCCAAAGCTAGTATTGGCCTACTATAGGGTTTGATAATGATATCATGTACTGTAGTACAGATAGGCCATAGCCAAAATAGTCGTTTGATATGATTTTATAACATCGTCGATATCTGGTATTACTTATTTTAGATTAAAAAGGAGCTGTGCGTATTAGTTTATTTAATGTTGATATAGATTATAAATGCTAGTTGAGTTTCAACATATATCTGGTGGAATGTGGAACCGACACCCTGGCCTAACGGTAGCTTGTCCAGACTATTTTAAACTCTGGATTTACTATTTCACACTATCTGCTAGAAGTCTAGTTCACTCCGTCAACCACACAACAAAGCACGTCAGTGTGTCGGCTAGTGCAGTCAAGGATCTATATGAGCATGCGCTTTTCATTATGCCTTTCCTTGCAATCTAACTGTCTATTTTTTCCTCTGTTTCTTTCTGTGCGTTTGTGTATGTTGTCTCCCCTTTTCCTATCCCAAGGAGACAAAAACTGGAATAAACCTTGTTAAAAACAATTTTATTTATGGTTTTGTAAATTGTATATTTATATATATGTTAATTGAATGGAATCCATGCAGGTACAGTACTTACAGCATGAACAGGGCCGATCGAGATTTTGCTGAGAATCTGGTGTTGGCGGTGAAGAAAAGACCAGCTATTTATGCACCTAGCCATCCCAATCACAAAGACCGCTATAAGATCGACTTGGAATGGACTGGGATTGCTGCAGAACTCAACTCCACTGGTAAACAGATAATGATGAGTTTATTTCCCACAGTTGATCGAACAGCTCTGCCCCTCCCCCTCCTCTCTCTCTCTCTCTCTCTCTCTCTCTCTCTCTCTCTCTCTCTCTCTCTCTCTCTTCTTCTTCTTCTTCTTCTTCTTCTTCGAACAGCTCTGCCCCTCCCCCTCCTCTCTCTCTCTCTCTCTCTCTCTCTCTCTCTCTCTCTCTCTCTCTCTCTCTCACTCTTAAGGGCGATCTGGAGCAAGTGGTAGAGTGTTGGTACCCCAAGTGCGAGATCCACGTTTTGAAACCCACAAGCTGTCAAAATTTTATTGTTTTGATTCCGTTCCCTGCTGGTTGAGTCGGTATTCGGCTGAGACTGAAGTCCAGGACTCTCCGCAGTGCTGTGTGTGTGTGAGCACAATATCAGACATTAGTATTAGAGCCCGTCCACATTTTAGCCTTTATATTTCAGACTTTAGACACTATCCAACAAAACAAACTCTCTCTCTATCTTTGCCTCTCTTTTCTCTCTCTCTTACCACCAATCTATCCTGTCTATCTCCTCTCTCTCGCTCTCACTAATTTTCATTAATTACTCCCTCTGTCACTCCTAAGCATGTTATTTTCTCTCGTTTTTGTATTGCACACATACCCACGCATCTACACACACATACAATTTGACTGTGCATCGGATACTCCTTGCATGCAATGCAATGGAAAATATTTGTTTATATAGTCAAAGTACAGACTGCTTGAATTTGGGGTACACTCCATTTTGATGTGCTTACCATTTATTTATGGCACCAAGTACATGGGGCAAATTTCAACATTGTACAAATTCCATAGCCACATCTCTGAAGCTGTCAGTTGTAAGTTCAGACTTCAGGTAGTTTAGTAGTCTTTAAATTGTTCCAGCTGACCTTGCAAGTTTCAGAAACAATGTCCCTCACAGAACTTGCACTGATTCTGAATTGATAACATAGATTTTGTAATGACTCTACACAGGCTAGGAATCTGAAGAATTACGGTAAATACGATGTATATGTTGTATGTAACAATACGTGATGTACTAATTGGGGAAAATGTCTGTTTTAATTAAAATTAATTTTTTGCATACGTCTACAGTTGAATCTGTGAAGCGTCGATGGCAAAATCTTCGAGGATCATTCAGCAAGAGTTTGTCAGCCATGAAGAACCAATCCGGTGGGTCTGACAGTGAGCCTCGAAGTTCATTTTATTTGTTTCAACAGATGCTGTTTTTAAAACAGCACATGGCTAATGCCTCAATGCGGAGCAGCTATGGATACACCCTTGAGGATCAAGACCTGGAACAAACCAAAAGGGAAGGTGAAGAGCAAGAAGATGACAGCATTCCATTTATGGATACCTCTCTGAGCATGACAGTGGAGGAGGTCGTAAATCATTTCTCACCACCATCACCAACTCCATCTGTGTCATCACCCGCCGCCAACACATCAAGAAGCAATAAAAGACCTCGACTAGAGCAGGCCCTGCCATGGGAAGAGGTAGCGGCTGAGCTGTTTAAATTTGTTAAAAACAGAAATGCAACCATACCAAGAGAAGACTATGACCTCAGTTTTTTCAAGGGACTATTGCCCATGGTGAGAGGGTTAAGGCAAAAACAAAAAGTGAAATTTTTTGGTGAAGTTACAACGCTGCTGTTCAATCACATTGAACAGCAAGAATCTGAGGAATATGCAATAAGTGTAAACATAACTTCAGATAAGCAAAGCTAGATGGACAGATGTTCTTATCTTAGTATAGTAATGGAGAAATGAGTGCACCTACAACAAATGAATAAATTGCATACACACATGTAAATAAAGTAAATGTAAATAGATTAGGGGCTGGGGTGGTCAAGATTCTGCTTTTGAAAAAGGGCAATTCGCTCACTATATGCTTGTGTATATATTACATATTACATATTTATGTGTACAGTATTATGGTTCTATGACGACCGTTACTTTAGTGTTATGTTGAGTCTATTTTCCAAATTGTCATGTTTATCACTAATCACTACCAACTAGATCCATTTAAAAGGCTGATCTAATAGTAATATACGTTAAAAATGACATACATTTCTAAAAGTCTGTTGTTGCAACAGCAACTGTGCAAGTAACATTTTTCTTTTAAAAATTGCTTTAATCAGTTTGTAACACTGACAATAAACTTAAACTGAATCAAGATCAAACTGAAAAATTGTATTTGCTCTAAGGGCAGCTGCTTGTATGTTGTCGAATTTAAGGGTTGTTTGATAGGTTTGGCCATATATTTCTTGCCCATATGTAAGGGATCCTTCTACTAGGTTTTTGTAGATTATCCTTTTGGTCGGGTAGGGTGTGTGGGTCTTTTCGGCTGAGTAATTTTAGTAGTCCTAGTTGTTTTCAAGCTTTTTTGCTCAGTAGTTCTATGTGTTCTGAGTAATTGCTATTTTTATCGAATGTGATATCTAGGAATTTGGCAGATTTTTCACTGGTGATATCGATGGAATCTATTGCTATTTGGAGTTCTTCATTGCCCCTAAAATGTTAACGCTTTGGTTTTGTGCGTGTTCTAGTTTCCTAATTTGTTGTATGAGTTTGGTAGCCTGATCTTAGTGAGTGAAGATTCACCAATGGAATTTATATAGAGAGAAAATTCTAAAGAACAAGGGAAATCGCTCTTCAAAACAATGGCATCATTATATAAAAGAAAAGGAACTCTTATAATATTCAAACAATAGACAAGTGGAATAGGTTATCTTTCTTTAACTTGTGTGGGTTAAAAATAAACCGAGGGTGGTAAATAGGGATTTTCTCTAAATAAATTTTATGGCTGCTAAAACACACACGGATAGATTTCTGGACACCATCTAGCACGATAAAGATTATTTGCATGTAAAATAGCTCATAAATAGTGTTAATCGTGTGCTGAATAGGCATATCTAGAGTGATATCCCAGTAAGTAGAGACCGAAAAAAATGATTTAACTATTTTTCTCCTACGAATGGCTGAAAGGGTGATGGCGCTTTTTGACGTTATATTGTGTACTTGTGTTTTGTTTTCTTATTTCCACATTTGTTTGTTACTTGTAGTTATTTGTACATGTTTTATAGTCAAGGTCCCTGAATAAGAAAACTGACCCATAAACTTGTATTTGTATTTAGAGGCCATTGAAGTGTTTTTTTCAGCATGTTTAATTTTATTTACATTTAACCAAGCATTCTATTTTTGTATAAATGGCGCAATGTGCACAAATTTGCGCGTTCAAAAAACTTCAATCGGTAAGGATGATAATTTAAAAGATTCTATTTCCAGTTTTGATAAAATTTTAAATAACAGCAGAAAAATCATAGAAACAAAACAAAAACAAATATAAATTGGGACCCTGGTATAAAGTTAGCCACTTGAACACGGGATAAATTCGCTAATTTTAGTCAGATTTGAAGTGAAACGAAACAAAAAACGTCACATTTTTTGGCTTCGTATTATCGTAATCAAATCTATACACATCGCAGCGAACCGACGGCGCACGAATTCGTTCGCCTCGCGACCAAGTTTGGTTTGAGAAAAACTAAGTCTAAATAGTAATGGCAAAGTCATAAAACTTTTAAAGTCTAAACTTTTGATTGTGTTGTTCTCAAAGCGCAAAGAGTGTTGATCAAACCTTTTTAGTGTACCCTTATGTTACTACATTGGGCACAAAAAAAAAAAACAAGAGTCAACTGAGAGAGACTTTTAATTTATTTATTTTTTTTATTGAAAAATGACGGCCGTAAAGTCTAAGTGTGAGAAGGTGCAAGGAAAACACGGGCACAGCGATAAGGGTGTCAAACTTTTATTAATTTACACCATAAAAAATCCCAGCCGGCAGAACAAGTCCGACTGAAAATAATAAAAAAAAACGATTGGGAAAAAAGTACCGGGGTATTGAAATTAAGACAGAGAGAGAGAGAGAGAGAGAGAGAGAGAGAGAGAGAGAGGATAAAAGAGGGCGGAAAACAGTCAAAATCAAAGGCATAGGTAATTGAACAAAGAACAACTGAAATTTGTATATTATACACACGCTGTGATAATCACAACATTCATAGTAGCACCAAAACCAAAGGTAAGTATGAATTTGATACAATAGTTGAAATGCAAAATACATGTATAACAACAGTAATGTCTATAGATGCAGAAGACCAAATACACTTATTATACTAGCATCAAACCAAAGATAAATATACATTTATTACAACGGTTGGAATGCACAGATACCACAACAGCAATGTGTATGTAGAAGGCCTAATACACTAATTATCAGACATCCTAATTAATGCTTAACGACACCTAGACAAAAAGTCTCAGTCCATAGTTGGCCACAAGGGAAACAAAGACAGAAATGGGTGACTAGGTCTTAATAATATTTATCATCACCCACAGTATGATCTGCGCATGGCGAAGATATATTACCTTCCAATAACGCAGGCGATATTCTCATGGTATACAACTACATGTAGTAATACATGACAATGCAGTTAGTAGAAAAAAAGGGCAATATTACAACAGTAATTTACTTGGACAGTCTACTTCATGGTGATAAAACTAAAAAATTGACAAAGTCCGAGCACTTAATTTGCCCAACACCAGAAGAAATAAAAAAAACATATAAATCCAGAGTGGAAATAAAAGTACTATATGAACTTAATTACAGTTTACACATAACCCAGAGCACAAGCTTCAATTGTGACTTTAGTAGTACAGGTACAACCCAAACAATCGCTACATGACTAATAAGACAACATGTACTAAGAGCAGCATTAAAAAAAGCGGCAATTCAGAACAAAGGGGGCAGCTCCTTATTTTTCAAGTCTCCAATCCCCATAAAGAGAATAAAACAAGTGTCTAATTGTAATGCAAACAAATAAACCAGGATTAAAATACTATATCAGTAAAACCGACTAGAAAATCTAGATTTCAGCCCAGGCGGTAAGCGAGGCACAATAATAGCAACACTGCAGACACCTAAGTTTGATACATGTTCGCCTACAACATAGTCAGTAAAAGTTCAAAATCTAAATCTTAAAAAGGGGGGGGTTATAAGATACAAAAAAAAACATAAGAACTTACCTCAGGCGAGCTCAGCACATCGGACGTAAAACAGCAAACTTAAAACAATAACGCTAAGACGTTTAAGTAAAGTGAAAGATAAAAAATGAAATAGGGTTCAGACCCAGGACATCTGACCACTGGCCATCTCTGATCATGATACCAACTGACCAGTCTACATACACTTGGTCAGTGACTCAGAGGCTCGGGAGGATTGTTCGGCGCGCCTCGCGAGCTGATTGGCCAACACGCGCCCATTCACGAAGAAGCTAAGAACAACAACGCAACATAGATAAAAGGACTGAACAAAGAAAAACCACGGGAGGATACAAAGATGCGATAAAGATACAAAGACAGATAGTTACAGTAAAACATGAAAATTGAGGTAGGAACAAAAATACAGCAGAGCAACAAGATAAAAATAAACCAATAGCTCACATACGTTTGCATAACAAAGATGAAGATGGTGAAAAAGGAATTAGTGTAAACTTTCGGTGGATCGTAATGTAAATTCACAAAATTCATGGGGATTGTAGAAAAGAAAAAGCTTTGAAAAATAGGTGAGGATTTCGCTATGTGCTTAAACACATTTTTGTTAATTAAAATTGGTATTAAAATAAATAAAAGCCAGAAGCACCATCACGCCCGTAGATCTTGTTTATAATCTAGGAACAGCCCTGAGTGTGAACCTATTAAACAGGAGAAACCCCTGTGCGTAGGCCCAGTCGCAGTGTTTATTAAATGGTTGTACAAAATACATAGTATAGTATGTAAGTGTAGGGTTGTATCAGGACTCAGAAATAATAAAACTTTGTGATGTTTCTGGGCTTAAAATTACAAGAGACGATCTAGACCTAGTGACTAAGTATAAACGTAAAAAATCCAATAAGAAAAAAAATCTCTCACCCACTTACTCCTTCTCGCATTTATATTAAATTTTCATTGTGACAATGACATATTTATGTTAATTGGAAGATTGATTTATTCTGTGGTTGCCAAGCTTTAGCGCTTATAAAAGCAGAGGACACAGGAAGCTCCTTGACCACTTCAGTGAAGGCAGAAGAGAGGTGACAAGTGATCGCTAACACTGACGCTACTTTCTTTACGTGAATGCGCCATCAAAGGTAAGTTTAATTTATACACCAGTATTAAGCGTCCGATTTTTTGTGGTGTATGTGTGTTCATGTGTGTTTGTTTGTTTTTTAACTATGATTGATCATGTTTTCAGTTGTTTTAACTTTACATAAAAGTAGATAAAACAGATGTTTGATAATAGTTTTTAAGGCACACATCCTTTCTGCGGGATACACCACGTAATCCACGTTAAATGGAGCAAAATCACAAGGAAATAATTATCTGATAGCTATGCCTCTCATTTGTTTCGAGAATAATTTTGTGCAAAGATACCGAACGCACAAAATATTGATTATTATTTACTTTAAGATAAAATAAATATTCTGAACATTTTCGATTGTGGAACAGATGACATATCTGAACACATATTTAGGTGCTTTTATTTTATTCTAAAAAAATATTTTGTTTCTTCAAATGATGTAATTTTATATGAAAAATGTTAGACGCTCTGAATAAACTATATATTTAATAATTTATATTTAATAATTTAAACCAAACTGTTTATCCCCCGGTTACTTCCTTTAAAGTAAGCTTGTAAAAAAAAAAAAACGAAGTGTTTATTCTGCACCTTTACCGCATTGAAAGGAATTGTAGGTGAAGTCAAGAGCGTCACGAAGATCCGTTCTGGCGAACTCTTGGTGGAGTGCTCTAGTGAGGTACAAACGAAATGTCTCGGCAAGGTCGACTATGAAGGCTGATCGGAACATGAACAGCTCCAGGAGTGTGGTTAGATCTCGCGATCTAAAAACGACGAGCGAGGAGGAGATGGTGGCTGAACTCTGTTGGGTGTATCTTCCACCTTCTGCTCAAATCTCCTACTCTGATATCACGGACCTTATTGATCAGATTCCGCCTCCCGTGATTCTTACGGGAGACTTTAACGCCGATAACTCACTGTCGGGAAGTCTAAGGGCTGATGCCCGAGGAAAACTCTTAGAAAATTTTTATCTAAATCTGATTTTTCTCTCCTGAACGATAGCTCGTTCAGTTACTGCCATCCTACCAACAGCACTTTTTCTACCTTAGACCTGAAAGTCGTCGACCCATATCTCTCTCTCTCTCTCTCTCTCTCTCTCTCTCTCTCTCTCTCTCTCTCTCTCTCTCTCTCTCTCTCTCTCTCGCTCTCTCTCTCTCTCTCTCTCTCTCTCTCTCTCTCTCTCTCTCTCTCTCTCTCTCTCTCTCTCTCTCTCTCTCTCTCTCTCTCCCACTCTCACTCTTGACTACTCTTGGTCAACCCCTCGATAGCCTTCACGCCTCTGACCACTTTCGTATTGTTCTATCGCTTGTGCACTCCAAAACCATCTGTCATCCGCAACGGTGGAATTTCACTCCGGGGGCCTGGCCCGCTTTTCAGACTTACTGTAATACCAATCTATCTCCTAGAGAAATCTTCTCAATAGAGCAATTTAACGATACTATATTGCAAATTGCAATGAAGACAATCGCTCAGACCTCTACGGTTCCACGAAAGGACACACCCTGGTTCGACGGTTGGTGCCGACTGGCATTTCGAGCCAGGTGAAAAGCCTTTCTAGCTTTTAAGGCGAATCCCTACGAAAGAAAAATACAGGGATAGACTGTCCCTTCTTCGGTGAAGCACCTGAGGGACACTGTTGGATCTTGTGTGGAGGCGCTGCATTTTCCCGGAACTTCTTTAACCATCACTACTCCCCTGCATTTTAATCTTTATAGAGCAGTCTGAGGAGAAACCGGTTGAATTCTCCCCAAACTGCTCCAAAGACTACAATAAACGTTTCTCCTTAAACGAAATATACTCCTGCCTTAAACATGCCCATGGCTATCTTGGCATTTAGAGGTAAATAGTCTCTTATCCAACTTCCAGTGTGGATTTAGGGCACAGAGATTTACTACAGATCACCTGGGACATTTATTAGGGAGGCTTTTGCCAATAACAACACATGATCGCTGTCTTCTTTGTCCTAGAAAAAGCTTATGACACAACCTGGAATTATTCATTACTTCAAAACCTTTTTAAAAATGGGATTCGAGGGCAACTACTCATATTCATTAAAAGTGTCATAACTAATCCACAGTTCCAAGTAAATGTTGGATCCTCTCTGTATGATTCTTTCAAGCAGGAACAGGGAGTTCCACAGGCAGCGTTTTCTCGCCAATTCTTTTTTGCATTCAAGTAAAATCTATAACTTAGACTCTCAAAAACAATGTACACTCTCGTTGTATGTCGACGACTCCAACTGCAGCTAAACGCTCTTCAGAAATGGGCAGACACAAACGGCTTCACATTCTCCCCTCAGAAAACGATAGCTGTTTATTTTTGTAATAAACAGAAATTTCACAGGGATCCTGATCTCTACATCGGCCGCGGCCAAAAAATTCCTGAAGAAGAAGAAGAACAATTTTTAGACGTTATAATTATTTGACAAAAACTCTCCCTAATATATTGAAGAAAAATGCGTCTTCAATAGATTTAGGACATCATGGGCACGATATAGCCGTTATCGTGCTGACGTGTCGTAAAAATACAATCACCCACTCACGCTTTTTAAATAATCATTTTTTTTTCCAAGATCAACTTGCATACCAGATCTCTGTCTCTAAAATGATAGTCCTAAATTTTTAAATCCTCATGAGTTTTGAAAAAAATTTTTCTTTCAGCTTCCGAAAATGTTAAGACAACTTCTCCAGACATGTTTAGTTCTGAGCTTGATAATGCACTACTCAGTGCAAAACGGATTTGACATGAAAGGTAGCTTGTTCGTATACAATGTGATAATATGTGTGTTTTTGTGTGTGTGTGTGGGGGGGGGGGAGGTGAGATTAGAAGGTGGGGAAGACTTGGGAACTAAACTTTTGCTCTTAGATTATAATGTATAATTAGCTATATATTTGTTTAGTTTATTTTAATATGTAATACCTTGGTCAATGTACAGAAATATTCGTCTAACCTTAGGCCTACTTCCAACCCTACTTCCAATTATTTCAACGATATGTTAAAACTGTGAGATATTTTCAAGAAGAAGGTGGCTATTCCTCAATCAAGCAGCCTTGGGTTGGAATTGTTTGGTTCTCACAGCTGCATCAGCTGGAGCCATATAATTATGAGATGCTTAAATCAGAAGGTGGCACTGACATCATGACATTGTTTATTGTCCTGTGTGCAAGAGCACTTTGTACGTGTGGATGTGGGTGTGTGGGTGTGTGTATGTGTTGACACAACTTACCAGTAAAATTGCTTGTGCTATTAAAATGAAATTTTTTATATTATTATTATGATTATTATTAATATTATTATTATTATTATTATTATTATTATTATTATTATTATTATTATTATTATTATTATTATTATTATTATTAT
>RQTK01000332.1:149174-167870 GCA_003991915.1 Elysia chlorotica
TATTATTATTATTATTATTATTATTATTATTATTATTATTATTATTATTATTATTATTATTATTATTATCATTATTATTATTATTAGTTTTTTGTTTTTTTGGGCCGGGGGGGGGGTGGAGCATGGGGGCTCCTATTTATGATTTGGCAAGTTGTCTTTTTGTAGTGTAACTGTTTAATTTCTCGTGAGTTCTTGTGCTAATCTTGTTGTTGAATCTTCACTTTTATATTCAATATGCCCATTACAACCAACAATAACATTCTGATAGACCATGAAGACTATAAATAGTGGAAGACGTTAGGATTAACACGGCGCTGGCAAAATAGTACATTGGGGTTCTTGGTTTCTTATGAGATCTGCTCGATTTAGAAATCTACCTGCACATGTATGTTGCTAGTTGCAATCCTAGAGTTGTCCCTGCAATATTCTATTGCTGAACGCCTTCTAACTCTGTTCCAGTGTTAAGCTGGTAGACTGTGTGTGGACCGTGTTAGACGTGTGGGATTTAGGCCATGGTTTTATGGTCACGGATTTCTTTTCTGGACTGTCGACATGACGTGACCGTAAGGATTTGGATTAGTTTTTAATCGGAATGGATTAATGGCGAAATATTCTTCTTGACACCCATTGGTTGTACAACTGTACATGTTTCAACAAAGAAATATGTAAGCGGTATTTAGCGCAGATTTTGTAAGAAACAAACTATACGGGATAAAACTGCTGATTGAAACATTAGAACCTTGTTTTACGTGTATAATTATTGTTACGTTCTGGTGTGATACTCAACATATTTTCTGCATTTCCTTGCGCCTTGTCATCTTATTTCGTTTTTGTTGTTTTTTTTTGTCCTTTTCGACAAAAGTTAAATATGTACAGTGTTTTCGGTCAACAGTATAGTCTGACGATCAATTTCAAAAACTAATATTCCCACCTGATCCTTTTCATACCTACCAATTCATCCTACTTTATTTTTTTTTTTTAATTGGTTCTCATGACCAAGCAGATACAGGCTTTAAAGTGATAACATTTACAATTATTTAACGCGTCCGCTTTCTCGCTCTGTGTGTGTGTGTGTATGTGTGCATGCGTGCGTGCGTGTGTGTGAGTGTGTGTGAGTGTGTGTGCGCGCTACTAAAAAATAAGAGTAAGGGTAACTCGCAGTTTTTGTTTTGATTCTGCGTATTGTAAACTATACCTAAGATGACTATTGAGCCCCAATACTAAAGCTTCAAATGCTGTAACCACATTTTTTATTCTTTTAGTTTTACTAGGTGTCCAAAGAGAATGTTTGTATTTTTTTTATCATGATAGTCTTAACAGACTTAATATACTAATAGTTTTGTTAATGATAGCATTTTAACAGTTATAGAAATAATAGTCTCTCTCTCTCTCTCTCTCTCTCCTTCTCTTATAGGCGCAATAAGTACAAAGTAGAAAGGTTAAGGCTTAAACTACATTCATCTTGGTTCCCTTAATATTATAATGATATCATCGAATCTTTTATTTATATTAGAAATGTTTTGTTTTGTATTTTGTTGTTGTTTTTTTTTTTTGTTTGTTTGTTTTTGTTTTTTTTTTCTAATTTGCATTTTACCAATTTCGATTTTCGTTTTCATTATTTTTTTACAAGGCCTCCTGTTAGGAATGGATTTTTCAGGTGCAAAGTTTAGCTATATTTCTTAATAAAACTCAACGAAATAGAGGTCTTTTTAAAACAAAACTTTGCAAATGGATAATTACTTCCTTATTTATTACAGATAACGTGATGGTATAAGAAGTTTACACGTTAATTGTTACTTTTATTTTATAAAATTTCTCTACCACCAAAGACAAAAATATATGCATACTTTGTGTTGACCTTAATGTACAATTTGTATTTACTTATGGGATACAGAATTGAAAACCTGCTTTGTTTTGGTTCAAAATGTTTTTCGTTTGATCTTGTTCTTTTTTTTTTTTTTTGCGATTCTTGAAGTTATTCAACCTAAAATTGCTGACAGTGACTGTGAATATGCTTGTGACCACTTATAATTTTTTGTTTTATATAATTGACTATAATGTGTAGCAATGAACATGTTCAGCAGATATGTATGAAATTAATTATCTCACAGAAATTAAATTTACAGAGTACCTCACATTTCTTATATTTATTGAATATCATACAAACACTCATCAAAATCAAAATTGTATTGAAGAGACAAAAAAGTTTATTACAAATTAATGCAGCAAAATTTTTATTCTTACCATAAAAGAAAAGAAAATAATCATAAAATACACAAGACCACATTAACATCAACTATTTATCCAGCTTTCCATTTCCACTCTTGACGACACATTGGGCAGGGTGAGTTTGTAGACTGAGATTGCAACCATTTGACTATGCAGTGCATGTGGAACACGTGAGAGCATTGGCCCCACACTGAAAATTTTCAACAATAGGTGCTTGTCAACAATATGACTGGGTTAACATACATGCATTATGATTAAAAAAATGTCACAGTTTAGTTAATCTAGTTTCAGAAAGTTTAACAGAGGCAGAGCCAAAGGAGTCCTGTATATATTTTTCTGCTCTCAAAAAAGGTTGCAACTTGCTTGATTTTTTTGCGTCAAGCAAAACAAACTCATAATGAAGGAGAAATTTGTTTTTTATATCTTTTGAGTGAATACGTGTACTTTCAGGTGTATTAATTAGTTATTTACAATGTCTCTTTCATCCTGCTCTATTTCATTCAGTACTATTTACCAACATCTGATTTCAAAAGAACAGAGATATTAACATTTTATAATCATTCTTAGCTTGGAAGTAAAATTATTAAATATGCATGTATTACTTTCAAGCAAAAAAGAAAAAAAAAAGGCCCCCAAAAAATGTCACTGCCAATTTCTTCTACAAAGTTTAGTGGTGCATTTTGCACAACATGGCAAATCATGCAATGGAAAGGAGAGAATCACATGTAAATAACATTCAGGACTTATCTTGTAAATGGCACATTATATGAGAAATTTAAGTTTTACATAATAACAGTAAATATATAAAAACAATTGAATCTCATATGAAAAGATTTACGTACCTAAAGGACAATCATCCCCTGGTAATTTGCAGTCTGGGCAACATCCATCAAATGCCATGCGACAAATCCCACAGTTGTCGTCATTTGCAATCCATTTCCATGTTGCTACACCGGTCCAACTGTAAAAATAACAATACATGCATTATAAGAATTCATTGTCAATACTTTTTTTTGTTTTATTAATACATTTGAAACCTTTTAGGATGAGGAAATTTTTCACTTCAAAACTTGCTTTCCAAAACCATGAATTGCAAAAATACTCTGGGAAGATAAATCGATTTAAATTGCAGGGCGTATATATATATATATTTAAGGGCTAGTACAGTATGGTCTGAGGCACATAATAAAAAGAAATAAATAAATTAGACAAACCTCAGCTCAGAAAGAGAAATTTCAGATCTTCAATCACAAGTGATAATCTGTAAAACTCTTTTTAAAGCAATACAGGTTCTACAGAACTTGAATTTCATTATTGACCATTTAATTTGCAAACATTATTATAAGTATAAGTGCTAAATGCATACATTTAAAAATGTAGTATACATGTACTGTCATACAAACCCCACCCCGCCACCGCCCACAACAAAAAAAACAAGATTATGCTCGTTCGCACAAACCCCCCCCCCCCCCCCCCCCCCAAAAACCCCCAAAAAAAAAAAAAAAAAAGAAAAAATACTTTTGGAGATACACATGTTCTGTATGACATTTATATGTTCTTTGAAATGAAGAAGATTTAGAAATAATCAAAATACTGTTGAATTATTATTCTAATATGATTATGAACATTTACATTTTTTTTTATTATTTCGTTTAAAATATAAAGTTCTGTTGCTTACCCTTTGATTTATCACAGCAAGAAATCAGTTGGGTTGGGAAGAAAAAAAAAGAAAGTTTATTTAGGGCCTACATATATATAATCAATCAAAGAAAATGCATCAATACAATACTCCCCATTTTTAACGACATCTTGAATAACGAGAGGTTTGAAATCCCTGTTTTTCTTTCGATTTGCACCCTGTAATTTATTTTGGAAATAACAAGAGCCTAAATCTGGTAACCCTGCTAATAACGAGAAGTTCGAGGAAAGATCTACTCTAAAGCCATCCCCAACATAAAAAATAATATTGAGAAAAGTCCCAAATAAATTTATATAAACATCTCCTTCTGGCAGCTCAAACCTGCAAACACATGTTCCAGTCTAGTCACTCTCTCCACACCTTCACCTTGCGGGCAGTGACATAAGTGATAACCCCACCTTCCCCTACAGGCACCTAAACCTTGATCTTTTATCAAATAAAACAAAACTTTTTGTGCAATGCTCATCCCTAGTAGTACTACATAAACAAAAAGCTTGAAAAACTGTGGTATAAGAATGAGGGCACAATTATCCTCTATCAATAAATTCCTCTTGAGTCTTATTTAGGGAATTTAACGAGAACAATTGCAATAATGAGAGAGATAATAAGAAAAGCAAAAAATAAATAACATAACTGCGTTTAACTGTATTGACAAATTTATACAACAAATACATCTACACATAGTGAAATGTTACAGTATTTGAACAAAATAATAACAGTAAGATGATTTTGAAAGAGCAAGACAGCACATATATATTTTTAAAAATATATATTAAACTAATATTCATAATCCCTTGAAACATTAAAACACTTTTTACGCATTCATCGTTATCCATTAAATTATGAAATTATCAAGTGAAATACAGGTTCACATCTGTCTACTTTTCAGTCTTGATGCACCTGGTCTGATTTTACTTTTGAAAGCAAGTGTATCATTGTATGACGACTATCAAAGCCTGACAATTTAACTAGAGACAGACACAAGGATACCAGGTCTAAATTAGTCATATATATATATATAATATACCAACACCGTCTCAACAAAATTTATAAATAGATGGATACAAAGGCTAACAGGGAAATGATCTGAGTCTAATGGGAGTTGAGCTTGAGCTGCCGCTTTTCATAAATTTTAAACACAACTATATCTATTTAAACATTTTCATAATAAATTTTAAACACAAATATAAATACAGTCTTTTTTTTTTTAATCAATCAGGGAATTTTCAACTGATAATAATTCAAACAGAGGTATAATAGCCTACATGTATTGCTAGTACTATACTATTTTAACTTGTTGTAAGAGTTTATGAGTCTGGACACTAGAATCAAAGTCTCAAAATTCAAAAATTCCAATTTAAGCTTTCAAGACCACTAGATCTAGATTCTAGATCTAATAAAAAAAAATTCCAGAACAAACTTAACAAACCTCTTTGTTACAAAGACAGTTTTCAATTTATTTTTTATGTCTTCCTTCGCTAGACCTAATAGGCCTAGACTGCATGGTCTTGGTTTGAGTATTGAAGAAGGTGTAAAGTGTCCAGTTTTCAACAGTTCTAAACAATCTTTAGTAATCTAGATCTAGAATTATTTAGATCTAGTCTAGTATGTCTGTATCAGTGTATGACAATGACTCGGTCATCTTTTCTCCCTCTCTTTCTCGACATAAATCTAGAATAACTGAATATTTTCATTATTTATAGATCCATTGATGTAGATCTAGATTAATATCTAGATCTAATCGTATAATTAACTCTTGATCCAGAAGTTTACTTACTTTTAATCTTTACTTTCAAAGCCATTGATATTCCCTGCGCTCTACAAGAGCCCGGAAGAAACTGTTGATCTTGTCGGTAGATCTAGGATCTCTAAAGCTACCATTCAAAAACCATTGATAACAGAATCAACTTTAGGTTTAAATCTAGATCTAGACTTCTTTCATATAAATTATTTTTTAGTGGATATAATGGCAGAATCTATCTTGGGATAATTCAAGAAGTCGGTTGTTTACAATTTTAATTCGAGTAAATTTAGATTTCAACAAGGAAACCGCTAGTGACGATCAAGTGCTGTCATTGGTTTTATGTTTTGGAGGTGTTATTTTACGCTGTGTTGTCACAAAATTAGACGTAACAATAGCTCTTATATATTCAGCATGCTAAATTGTTGCTTGTTGCACACACAAAAAATAGCTCAAACACTAGTTACAACTGTTACATATTGAGGACGACAGAGCGTAACTTTAGTCTTCTATTTTTTTAACCTAAAAATGTATCTTATTTTTTGATGCAACCTTTTATATCTAAATTAAAATAGATAACAGTCGCAACTAAACTATTAGCCCTCAGTGGAACAAAAATACAAAATATTTAGTGTGCGTTTGACTCCAGTACCAATATTGAATAAAAATCTGACGTGATTATTTCAAACGTTTAACATATTGTGTGCAGGATCACCGTTTACAAAGAAACCAATCAATACTAGAACCAATTCGTATGCTTATTATAAGGTTCACCCAGCGGTGTTACATGCCTTTACTCAGATGGAAGGAAGGAATTATGACCATCGCCTGTTGTCGTGGATGATACTGCTTTGGACAGGCTTTTGTATATCTTAGATCTCACTTTTTTTTAAATTCTATTATCTTGACTTCTGCTACATTTCCGATCGATTCTACTTCTTTCTAGACTTTTGGGCGCCTCGGTTTGCATTGAAGAGCAGCCTTTAGGAAAAAAGAAAGGACCCTGGAGCTTGAAGTGGGCTTCTCTGCTGGTTGTGGCCATGTAACCACCAACATACATTTTTGTCCTTGCCTTTCCTCCTAGACAGGAAATCAACTTGGACCAGGCTGATTAATGGGTTGGTTCGTTTGATCAGGTAAAGACCAATACCTTCGTCATTACCTCATTACCTCAGTTCACCAACAAGATTGTTAACATATTTACTAATCTTGACCATCAAAGTTGACTCTACATTCCGAAATTAATGGGCTGCTTAAAATGTCACCGTTGTTTTGTTTTTGTTGTTGATTTTCTTTTTGTTTCTTGGTGTTTTGTTTTTGTTTTTTTTTTTTTTTTTTTTTTTTTGGTATAGCGAATCGTTGTCTGTGAAAGACTGTTAAGCTGGTTTTAGTTGTCTAAAAAGCCATGGCCCACATACCGTAGATTCTAAAGCAATCCAAGACTTTGAAGCTCAGCACGAAGTACTTTCGCACAGCAATCGCGACCGTAGTTATGCAATTTTTCCCAAACATGAAGGGTCGAACCATTGCACAGGCGACAAGTTCTAGGACAAAGACTGCTTCAACGGCACCTCCAAAGGGCAGCGCAAAAATTTACGCCACTGCCAAACCCCAAGGAGAGAAAACCGAAAATCGGTTGTCCATCTAATAATTAGTCAAATTCACCTTGAGCAGCTTTATTGATAATCTGTAAAACCAAGAGCAAATTCGTCTGAGCTACTTTCCATCGTTTTGAGGACTATCAAGACCATGAAAAAATCGAAGGTGCAACACTTATTTCCCTCCTTCACACAGGCTACTCCCGAACAACGCCACAGCCTTCCCGAATTCTTATCTCCTCTATCTTTGGTGATGTCCTCTCCCCAACCCCCTGGCGCGAGTCCTCTCTAAAGCATCTCTTTCCTCTTTCCCCAACACAACTGCAAATCGCTGTTAAGCAAATGACTGTGGGGAACAAACCCATCGGCGTGGTTGACACTGTCCAAAAATCTGATGAAGGGTCAGACGATTTTTATAACCCATTTCAACACATCTTTATTCTGTTTATAAAGATGGACTACATGTCATTTTGTTGCCCTGGAAAAATTGAGTAAATGAACAAAATCCCGTTATACAGTGACAGTCCATTTGCCACTACGGGTATAAAAAATTCGATCATAAGACGCACTTTTGCGTCTTTAAATACCTTAAACCCATTCACTTGGATCTGTCTTCGCCGGTCCGTCAATTGGCACGCAGAGTTGATAAGGTCAGATACAAAACCCCAAGAATAATTGACAATTATATCGGAAAGATCTGAAAAAAGCTAATGTACTGCAGAGCTAAACAAAACTTCCTTATGTTCTGCCATACCTCAAATAAGGGTTGCAGATGAGGGAAAAAATATTAAAGAAGAAGGTGTTATTGGCATGTTAAATATTCTCCACACTTGGATGATTCGCAGAAAAAAAATTCGCCAGGCATCTAACGCCTGTGACAAGTGTATGTCCAGTTTGTGAACATTCAAAAAGGATTATAACTGCTATAATCTCAAGATCCTGTTTAGAGAGGTCTAATTAAAATATTGTGGACTACCTGAAAGAAGTTAATTTTGATAAGAAACAGGGTAGTTCTGTATAACAAACAATAGTAAAAATCGATCGTTATAAAATGTAGGCGAGTTACCTGGTAGCCTTGTCTGTGTTTAATTCTAGCTTTAAAATTTGTGGCCATTTTTATTTCATCATCTGCAATTACCTTGCTGCACCAGAGGAAAACAGATGAAATAGTTTCCCCTAATCCCAATACCAGTCATTAGAACAGTTTCTCTATGAACTAGAAAAATCCACTTTATTTACGATCACTATTATTTTAATTAGCATTTTTACAGCACGAGAATGTGGTAGACCACACTGGTTATGAGGTTTTAAGCCTAGATATAATTGTTATGGTTATGATAGATAGTCTATGATCTCAAAATTTTAGAATTTGCTTAATCTGGACTGTCGCGTTGTGTAACTGAAAAGACCAACCGATATACCGATAAACCTATAAGGCGATTGGTGCCAAGACTAAAGTTTGACAGTATTTCCGTGCTCTCACACAGAGACAGAGTGTGTATGCTAGGGCTCTTTTTTCATCTGATCATAATACAGAGAACGAACCATTCACAAAACACAAGGCATATGAGTCCACACCTTGATTATGAGTAAGCCCTCGGACTTAATGCAGGGTGGCCTGGAACTAAGCGTTCATTCAGGGCCCATGTAACCTCTCAGGTCTGGAGTTATCATAGTCGGATTTGGGGTTTTGGTATCATGGTAAAGTTTTAACTTAATATTTTCAAACATCCTTTTGCTTGGCTAAGTTATGACTTATTTAGGTACCAAAATGAGGGGTATCTTATTATTTTCAATTTAGATATTATTATATCTTGGATTGGTCCAATCCACCAACTTCTGACACCAAAAACTGTCAGCACAAGTCAATTAGACCTATATAGCTCTAATATTTTTAACCTGAAGAAAGATGAATGTTATAAAACAAACAGAAACAATGATACGAATTTATACAAATATCATAAACTAAAATCTAAAAGCCCATGTGCCTTGTAGAAATCGATTGGAAACAAGGCATTTAAACATGAGGCCCAACTACTTGTACTATTTATTTACCTATTTAAATCATTCTTGGATTCTTAGCTGGAAAATCCTGTCACAATCCACCAGATGTTGTATTGAGTCACCTTTCTTGGGACATGTAAATCTGTCAAACCGCAAACATTATTTTACCACGTCAATTTCATGCGTAAAAAATAAAGCAGTAAAATAAAAACTCGAACCCACCTTTCTTTCGGATTGCGCTTACCATTATATGTCACAATGTGTCACTGACTTCTCACTTTGACAAAATGCACTCATAATCCTGTCTAAATCGGACGATGAAATAATAATAAACCCCAAGGGCCATAAATCTCACCCACACCCTTTTTGGGTAACGGGGTACTCAGCTTGGATTTACGTCTTTTTAAGTATTGCATTAGATAAAAATTAAAAGTTTAAGGTATCTGACAATTAAAATTCGCCATTACAATCCACAAACATCAAATTAGAACGAACGTTAATGTTGTGGTTATCCGATAGAGAATGCTGCATGCATCGATAATAATACCAGATGCTGCAGATTCTATTAAGTTTTAATTATTTAAATTGAAAGAACGATAAAGTTTTGACAAGGACGTGATATTTCAAAACCATGTGGGGGGAGTGGGGCTCAATGGTAAGGCGCATGGCGTTTTCGAGGTTTCCAATTCGATTCCCTATCGTATCGATTCAGTCGGTTTCTGTATAATCAGACCATCTGTGACATAGATCCTGATATCACCGTCTACTTCAACACTGTTTGGTACCTAATTATATCTGACTTTTTTTTATAACAGCGTGCAGAAATTTACATTACATGTAAGTGTTTTGATCCCGTTCGATCATATTCATTTTTTTAATCTTATTGTCTTCATTTAAATTAATATGGCAAAACAAAAAACAACATAAAAAGGCTGAAAACATAATAATTATCGAGAACACAACAAATTTAATAACCATCCAAGAATGCAAATTTTATGAAATACAGCATTTATAATAATTAAACAAATTTCCATTGTGGCATTTTCTAACTAAGAAAAGATACACACATCTTATCCTTTGGTTATTTAACGTAAATACAACGTAAACATTTTTAATTCTTACACATTAACATTTTTAATAAAGAAATTAAGCGCAGTTAAATTCCTTTTAATAACTTCTTACACATTTTCGTCATATTGCAAATATTTCCGTTGTGAGACTGAGAGAACCATACATAAATGTAATGACAAAAACACGTATTACAACATGAATTTAAAACAAACTGTTAATGATTGGTCGTACATTAGAGAAAAATCATAATAAAAATGTTCGGTGGTTTGTGAAATTTTGTATATTACTATTTATACAAAGATATATAAAGAATTGGCTGGTCAATTACTATTTAATTCTTTGGAACCGTAAACTATCGTGCATGAGATATAGCATCATACCAGTCTGATAATCTTAGATAAGTTAATTTGTACAGCCGTTAATTGAGAAACACTGACTCAGAGGCGACGTTTAAAAAACTGCCAAAACCACATTAATTTTGTTCGACCGCTTAGCTTAATTATGTAAGCAAATCATGTCCATGTATGAAAGAATTATTTTTATTTGTAGTGCTATGACGCATTACAATCTATGTTCCATGTCACTATGTCATATTCTTTTTTAAATGAGATTTTAATGTGTAAAAAAAGCGCCTTGAGCTGAAGTTGTTGGATACGGCGCTCTATAAATAACTGTATTATTGCTGTTATTATTATCTCTGTGAGATTTTTTACGAATACACCCCCCCCCCCTTTTTTCCCCCAATTTTTTAGTTTTATATGATACGATTTTTTCGAATGTTAAGTGCAAATATGCTGGTTATAGAGATGTTCTGAGCTAAAATTAAGTAACCATTGGGACGGATTTAACATTCTCGTTATTGACACAAACTTTTGCATTAAGATATCCATATTGCTTTTGCATAGGTATAGATCGAAATCCAGCTTCAATCACATAGTTACTGCCTGCAATCTATTCAACAACTTTGCTGACCATAGTGATATAACGATGAAGATGTTGGGGGGGGGGGGGGGGGGGGGGGGGGGGGGGGAAGAGAGTGGGGGGGGGGGGGGGGGAGAGAAATGCTAATGGAGGTAATGGTGAAATATAAAATGACGACAATGGAGATGATGATGATGATGATGATGATGATGATGATGATGATGATGATGATGATGATGATGATGATGATGATGATGATGATGATGATGATGATGATGATGATGATGATGATGATGATGATGATGATGATGATGATGATGATGATGATGATGATGATGATGATGATGATGATGATGATGATGATAATGATAGCATAGCGATGGTGAGAAGCGCGGAAAGCGTGAAATTGGGTGAGGCTGTATATTATGAATTAGGAAAGCATATAAATGGAAAGTAAAAATTTAAAAATGGAGCAAGAGTATATATTTATCATCATGCTCCGTGTCCAAAATGTTACCATTGCAAGACCTTTGCATAACACCACAAAAATAAATGGAAAATAAAATATATCAATCCATATTAATGTCATCATACACCAAGGAACATGAAAAAGTAGAGAGATAATAGGTCCTATAGACACGAGACTAAACTCTTTTTTCATAGTTTTGTTTAACCTAAACAGATACATTTTAAAATAATTGGGTATGAGATCCCTATCATAAATCAGTGCAAATTGCAAAACGTGTCCTTGGACCCATGTATAGGTGTATGTATATGTGTTTATATAGTAGTTATCTGTGTGTGTGTGTGTGTGTCAAGATAATTTTTTTTTTTGGGGGGGGGGGGGGTATACAGCATTAAGAACACAAGAACGTGTGAGATGAAGTCATAGCGTGTTGAACAGACAAAAACGATCAGGAGACTTCCACGCCTGGAGGGTGCGGTGACTTTTTCCTCATGTTTTTTGGCATGCGATCCAGCTGCTCTCTTTTCGCCTCAAATGCCCGCAAAATTTGCTAGAATATAACAAAGAAAACAAAAGGAGTCATAAGAAACTGGGGCAAAATGTTGCAAGTGTAATTAGAGCGTTGATCTCCCAATTGGAAGACACGCCGTTAAAAACCTTTGATCAGACAGATTTATTTGTCGGGTTCCGTACCCTATTGTTTGGGACGGTGTCATCTGACTGTGAACGGCTTTGGCACTCCTCATAATAATTCCCGCACTGCCTCGTGTGTGTCAGCAGGTTCAATTGTTAGACTTTATAAGTCTTGGACCCGTCGCCGTATTATAAAGAAATGAATATACTTGGGAAACTAGGAAACGCTAAGCCACAAGGGAGTTAAGTTCCTCTTTCTCCGACCAATGAATCAGACATAAGTAACCCATCTCACAAAATGCGCTGGCTAAGACTCAACTTGTAAGTATTTCGGTACCATGAGATAGGAACGTTTAAATGAATTAAAACAGGGAAAAAAAACGGTAAATGGCATTCAGTTGAATTGATCACAACATTTTTTAAATTGAAAGATAAGTCAAAGATATACTGAAGTTGGATATTGAATTTGGTTTAAAAAACTCACCGTATTTCCTACACTTTGTGCAACATCATAAGGAGTTTGTCCATTCTGAAAGACAAAAGGACGGTTTCGTTTAACATATCAGGAAAATTTTGTTAGAATTCGCAGAAATTATCAGTCAATTTGAGACAAATTCATGATTGACAGACAAAGAGGGAGGGGGAGAGAGAGAAAAATAAGGAGAGAGCGAGAGAGAGGGAGAGAGAGAGACATAGACAGAGATAGGCAGGCAGACAGACAGACAGGCAGACAGACAGACAGACAAAGAGACAGACAGACAGACAGACAGACCGACAGACAGGCAGACAGACAGACAACGATTGAAAAGAAGAAATCCATACAGTTATAGATGGAACTATAGTCAACCAAGAAATAATTAATACCAAATGAAATAAAGCCTTAAAAATGGGCAGATACCTGAGACCTGGCAGATACACAAAATAATTTTTCACGATTATTTAGCGCAATACATTAGACTGAAAAAGACCTACAGAAAAGAAAAGGGGAAAAACATGTATCAAAAAGATCCTTTTTTAATTTACTTCTTTCATACCTGTTAATACTGATTTTTGTAGGATTTTCAGATTCCCTTTTTTTTCACTTACTTGTCGTTCAAGATTCGTCAAGGTCAAAGCGTTCATAAGTGAGGTCAAGATTCGTCGCAAGATGGAAACTTAAGTTACTTCTTTAAAATGTATAATGCATTCAAAATTATACTGTTTCAAATCTTCATGTTCAATGGGGAAACTGGAAAAAAAATTTGACCGCTCGTAAAATATAGTTTTCCTGCAAAGTACCTCGCCCTTTTCATAGATGTCCGCGCCTCTTGCGAGGAAGAAATCCACCAGTCTTGGTTTCCTTCTGATAATTGCGTTCAAGAGAGGAGTGTAGTTGTTGTAGGCCTTGGCCGACATGTTGGCACCCCGCAGTTGCAGGCTGGCGGCCAGTTCGTATGCTTTACTGTCCGGCGTCATATTCGCTGGTGATAGTGAGTAAAGTGGGAAAAAGAAATGAAAACTCTCTCTCTCTCTCTCTCTCTCTCTCTCTCTTCTCTCTCTCTCTCTCTCTCTCTTTTCTCTCTCTCTCTCTCTCTCTCTCTGTCTCTCTCTCTCTCTCTCTCTCTCTCTCTCTCTCTCTCTCTCTCTCTCTCTCTCTCTCTCTCTCTCTCTCTCTCTCTCTCTCTCTCTCTCTTTCTCTCTCTAGATTTAACGTCCCCTGTGTTCCTATATGGAGACGGCATGAAAAGAACGCCGCGAGACTCAGCTCTGGCTACTGTGCGACTATTGCCTCAAGGACGAGAAAAAGGCCTTGTTCGAGACCCTGATATAATAATAATAATAGAAAAAAAACATGATGTGCAGCGAGAATACATATTGAACTGGATCCGGATTTGGGATATGACTCAACATCATTTTTGTTTTTGTTTTAGGTTCATACGATTTTTTTTTTAATTGTTTCTTATGAAATGGCTTTGAAGCAAGGGAGATTATTGTAATTTACAAGTCGTTTTTTCCCTCTTATTATTTTTCTTGAAAGTAGATTCCCTTGGGCTTCAGATCAAACGGGATTCCAATACTTTTTCTCTTTATATTTTAAGGTCCTTTTTATTCCTGGCCGGAGTAGTTAAAAAATTCGTATCAACTTTTCTTAACATCTAAAGGCGTTCTTGGATACTCTGATATATTATTTTGGGCTGCCGTTAAAAAAAAAATTTAAAAAATTACATAAATCTTGGCGGAACAATAATATCTACACTCGTGAAAATTACTTGGAGCACTGTCATATTTTAATACATATATATCATGCAGGTTTGTTTTGAGAATTAAAACCTTGCTAGCTGCATATTTTTTTTATCGTCGATGCTTTCAATAGTAATCAAACCGATCAAGTAGCCAGCCTACCACACAATTATTTTTGAGATGTGACATTACATTTTAACTGATTTAAACACTAGATTCTAGTCATGGGCGCTTAATGGAATTTCACGTTTGATATGTTCTTTTTTTGTGATTTTTTAAATATATAATTATCTCGCCTGCGTCAGTGCCAATTTCGTCCGCTTGTCATTGCCTAAAAACTATTATAGAATGGCTAGATCACTACTCTTGAAGCACAGGCGACGATATAGAAATATTTTAAGATAAAACAACAGTAACCATCTTCAATTATTAAACAAAAGATTAAGAAAACAAACTCGTCTATACGACACATAAAAGAGCTTCCATCTTTATTATATGGCTTCCTCAGTCATTAGAAGACACTCGTTTGGTTCGGTCCTTTTATGAAAAGTGGCAACTCTTCTTAGGCAACGACAATCCTGTGTTACATGTACGGTAACGGTAAAATTTGGCACACATTTGGCCACACATTTTAACGAGTGCAGAAAAATCATTATTCCTATTTAAAAAGCACAACTAAAAATCGAAATAGACCTGGACCTACCACATCTGTTACATGTACGGTAACGGTAAGATTTGGCACACATTTTAACACGTGCAGAAAAATCATTATTTCTATTTAAAAAGCACAACTAAAAATCGAAATAGACTTGGACATACTACATCTGTTACATGTACTGTAACGGTAAAATTTGGCACACATTTGGCCACACATTTTAAGACGTGCAGAAAAATCATTATTTCTATTTAAAAAGCACAACTAAAAATCGAAATAGACTTGGACATACCACATCTGTTACATGTATGGTAACGGTAAAATCTGGCATTGCGCCACACATTTTAACGAGTGCAGAAAAATCATTATTTCTATTTAAAAAGCACAACTAAAAATCGAAATAGACTTGGGCATACCACATCTGTTACATGTACGGTAACGGTAAAATTTGGCACACATTTGGCCACACATTTTAACACGTGCAGAAAAATCATTATTTCTATTTAAAAAGCACTACTAAAAATCGAAATAGAACTGGGCCTACCACATCTGTTGAGCGGCGTCATCCCGCCACTGGTCTCCACCTGCTCGATGTCGAAGCCGTACTTGTCGCTCTGGTCCAGCATCCACTCGACCACCTTGACGTAGCCCCCGTCCACGGCGTGATGGATGGCGGCCATGCCGGACTTGTCCAGCGTCTCGGTGACCGCTCCATGCGCGCACAGCCACTTGACGGTCTCCAGCAGGTCGCGGCTAGCGGCGTGGATCAGCCTGGAACGGTGCGGTTTATTTAGTTAGTCGGCATTCATATAGATATTCTATAAGAAGAGAACTATACAAAACTTGCCCGCACCGCTATAAACACTTACTCCAAAACTTCAAAGGACAAGCGCTAGAAAAAGGCGAAATTCATGCAACTAAACGCCAGTTACGCCAGACGCCCGAAGAGAGCGATTGATGAAGCCGCTCGAAACACATGTGTCGCAAGAAATGGCCGTAATCTCAAGGTAGGATTTTTATTAAATATTTATTTTGTTCATTTAACGATGTATGAAAAAAACAACAACATGGGAATGAGAATATTTAGAAATGGCTAAATGGCAGCTCTTGAAACACTTCGAACTTTTGAAGGTCAAGAATCAGCAAAGACGCAGGTAGACTGAAAATGTGTAGAAATAACATATGAAAAACCAGTCATCAACTTGAACTGAGTTGAGTTGGTTGCTTAACATCCAACGTCAGCACTTATAGGTTATAGTGTGGACACCCCGCCCCCTTTTCCGCCCCTTGGATCAACCTGTGACACTACGGTTTAATTAGTTGAAACAATGTATATACATGTACATGTAAAAGTACATGAAAATAAGAAAATGGTTGTTTAGACGCAAATTAATGTTTACCAGAGGCTAGATTCAGTGAGGCATTTATCTTGTACAGCTCACCGCGAGCTAGCTTGACGTATGTATAATGTACGAACCATTTGAACATCTTAAAGTAATCCCTAAAACATTTTATTTATGCCATAAAGGTATATGTGCGGCTTGTTAAGATGACCAAGTGTATCTTTAGAGGATAAAAACAGTTTCTTAATTTTTTATTATGTTATATTAAGCCATCCATACACACACACAATTATTCTTCTGTTCTCTTACGGGGTTTTCCCACTTGCGTCTTTCCTGTTAACATCTGCTCCGTGCTCTAGAAGAAGATCCATGGCGCTGAAACATTCGACGAGAAAAATCAGTAAATATGTTCAAATAGCGAAGATTATGTGCCTAGCCGTCCAAACCATTAGTAATCTGTGGTCGCACTAGTAAAAAGAAACTAATCGGTTCCTTCAATATTGTAATAATTATCACGCGCACTGTCATCTACATGTACATCTTTGTGTACAATACTCTAAGGATAAAAGAGCAATCATCACTCGGTCATATTAAAACGTTCACAGAATGAAAATTGTATAACAATATCGTTTCATTAAACATAAAAACCTTGCAAAGATGCTATATTATCACGGGAGTCGATAAGTTAGCGTCCCTTATAGAAAAATTTAAAAAACTATTTATTTTTTGTAAGTGCTTCTGTGGTTCAAACTCTATCCGAACACAGGAATATAGATAACAATAAATGGAAATAAAAATGTGGTGCATATAAACACATTTGTATGTTTTATCTTGAAAATGTGCGTTAAACTTGAAAAAATAAAAAGAACTCTTCTATTAATATCTAGATGTTTGTTACTGCTCCATATTCCTAAAACAATACTTCAGTCTGTGTGAATGTATTTTCTCTCTAAAAAGATACATGATTTCCCTGCAGTTTCAGACTTTATACAATACAAAATTAATTAAAAACCAATGAGCCTCTGGAAAGATAGATGAACGCTTTATACAAGTCAGCACACACAATTGAGAATTTTGTTTGTGGTGAAAAACTGGTGACGTCCAGATCAAAATGTATCACAATGTCTGTACTCACTCAAAATTTTCTTTCAGACCAGCGGCTACCAAAGCACTGAAATCTTTCTCGTCTTGCGCATCTGGATGGACATCTCTGAAAAAGAGAAAATAAATAGTTGACTTTAGATGAGAGTATCACAAGACGCTGTTAGCGAATAGTAAACCGAAAATAATACATCTTCTCTCAGCACTTCATTATTTCTGTATTTTTTTTTTCCTCTAGAAAAGTCTGACTAGTGTGAAATACAGAGGGTCGGGATCAACAAACTGAATCAGGACATTATGGTGATCACTTCTTCTGGTCTACCCACCCAGATTCGAGTATTTCCCTGACTTTGTCGAGGTTGCCTCTCCTGATTGCGTGGTGCAAGTCATCGCCTGTGTAAGGTGCGGCTAGAAGCAAAAACAAAAAGATGGTCTCAAATACAAGCATTTTGTCAACGAATGTTATGGCATGTAAAATAATGCTATAGAAATAAGTTTATTCTTTTAACGTGCAAAGCTATCAATATACACATTTTTAAACAGCTCATTTAGAAAATCCTGATGTCAGTTTTGAATTTTTTTTAGGCCGGTCTTAAGTTTAATTTACAAATAATTTCTCATTTCTTTGCTACTCTAGTTGGCTCAAAATTTTAGTTCAGATAATTTTAACTGAGGCAAGAAGTTATTTTCATTTCGAGCCTAGACATCGTTGACAAGATTTTCTCTGTTGTAGACATATACATTTTTCTTAATGAATTTCGAACTTAAACACGTTGGGTTGTTGTTGTTTTTTTGTTGTTTTTTTGTTTTTGTGTTTTTTGGGGGGGGGGTGTTTTTTGTTTTTTGTTTTTGTTTTTGGCCGGGGGGGGGGGGTTTTTTGTTTTGTGGCACTCATCTTTAAAAAAAAAAGAAAAGAGAGAGCCGGTTAATTAAATGTTGAACTTTAAAATCATTTATAAATACACTGTACCGGTACTTTAAGCGATTTTCTATCACATTCGTTAATATCAATATT
>RQTK01000332.1:168301-183929 GCA_003991915.1 Elysia chlorotica
AGTAGTAGTAGTAGTAGTAGTAGTAGTAGTAGTAGTAGTAGTAGTAGTAGTAGTAGTAGTAGTAGTAGTAGTAGTAGTAGTAGTAGTAGTAGTAGTAGTAGTAGTAGTAGTAGTAGTAAAAGATTTGCAGTTGTAGTAAAAAAAAGTAGTTGCTGTATTCGTTGCGGTGGTGGTTGTAGTGGTAACAAAAGCTGCAGCAGCCGTAATACGGACGCTGCAGCTACATAGATACATTAATAATTATGTTAACAGCTGCATACATTTTTACCCTGTTGATGAATCGTTATTCTGGGACGTAAACCCCACCAACACTTTACGCTACGTAGTTCTTTTTTGCTTCTTTCATAGCTAGAATAATTCTGGGCAGTGTATGAAAGTCAGTTATAACAATTAAGGACAACAACAATAGAGATCTTTGGAATAAAGCGTGAAACTGGAAGCTCCAGAGCTTAGTATTGTTCAGTTTAAAAAGAAAACACATTAAGAACGGAAATAATTGGGAGACGAATTTCAAAACAAAGCTTATGCTAGATAGACGGAGCGAAACAGAGAGAGAGAGAGGGGGGAGAGGAAGAGAGAGAGAGAGAGAGAGAGAGAGAGAGAGAGAGAGAGAGAGAGAGAGAGAGAGAGAGAGAGAGAGAGAGAGAGAGAGAAAAGGTAGAGGTAAAGAGTAAGAGGGGGTGGGGGGTATGAATTAAAGTGTCGAGTACCACGAAAAACAGCGGGATAACTAATAGATCTTGACCGCGTTTTCGAGAGTCATTGTGCCTTATCCCTCGATTGCCTTTCGACTATAATGATGATGACCTGGTCAAATTCCTGATAGGTTTTTGGGACGGATATTATTTACTTGGTTCAGCAGAAGGTCAAAGCTTATGTCAACCTTTTAACTCTTTCACCTGACACCTAAAATCGTTTTTGGCACCATCTAATGGTCTTTCTGTAGCTTCTCACGCTCGGTGTTTTATTAGAAAGTTTTATCTAGAACGAATTTGACATCGAGGGTATAGCATGTATGTATAGCGATTTATCATTCTATCGATGCATATTATTGAAAATGCATAGAGTTTAAGGGCGCAGTTACAGTATTTTGCCTATAGACCCGCGATTTAGACACGAGAATATTATTACACAAAAAATTTAAAACATTCTATTTATTGAATATTGTTGTATTGTAAAAGATAAAATATTGCAATTGATGTAGCTTTTTTAAGACTATCGAATATTTTAAAGATGCCATGTACATAAAGAAACCTGTTGAAAGGTACGGCAATTTTAACACAAAAAGTAATCGTTTGAGCCATACTACTAAAATTTTGAAGATGCTCTTTACCAGATGGGATTTTTCTTAAAACTAGGTTTTTAAGTTATTGTTTCTTTGACAAAGAAAGACCTTCATTTTAAAACGTTTTTAATACCCTTTTACTGCAATGTCCCGAGTGTACTTCTGACGCATACGTGCAAAGAGGAAGGGTAAACTCATTACAGCTGCAGACCATAACAACTGGACGGAGTCGCCACAACAAAACGGTAGCCCGCGTTCACCAAACCTTCATGGACTCCACTTCATCGGTGTTGACATTGCAGACTAGAACATTTGACGCCCGTGACCTTGCGATTCTTTGAATTGTGTGGGCCAAGGAGAAAGTACAGGAGACCTCAGAAGTTCCTTTTTACAGAGTTCTACGAAAAGAGTTTGGCTAAAATAGAGTCCATAAAAAACAAGGCCGCTTGGCTCACGTAAAGACGGGTTACGCGATTCCGGTATCCTCGGCTAAAATCCTCTTTGAAATGAATAGAAAGTTTTGACTTAGACCATTTTCACGTTTGATTAGGAATACACTGACTGTAGCAATATCGTATGTTACGACAATTAATTATAAGTTTTGTTGAGATAATTGAAGTTAATATAACAAAATAATAATTTGTACAAAATTTATATTTGTCGAATTTTTTTTTATTCCGTTTGTTTTGTTTTCTGTTTTGAATTTTTGCAGCTCTTAAATTTTCTTTTTTGGGAGAATTGAAAATAAAAATTCAATATCAATTAAATATTTAGTCCTTATAAACTCTGAAAGCTAAGCATTGTCAAATCGCTCTAATTGAAGTAAGAAAATATTCCGCGAAGAAAACGACTATAACGTGGAATTACATTTATAACTTATTTCAAAGCTGCAATTACTATTGCCCCACCCCCTTTTTTAATGAGTAAACAATTGCCTTCTTTCCTTTCGTGACATGCTGCCGATGTGATAAACTCATTAGCCTACTTAAGAAAAAATACTTGTCAATTTAAACGTAGCATGGGGCTGAATCTTGCCACAGGGTCTTTTTCCTAAGAAAATTGCCCAATTTCCGGTTTAAGTTTTTTTTTCACCTACGATCATTCCTTTCTTGGTATCGGGACGATTTGTTGAATCCTACAGTGTGTCCAAAGTGGGTATAAATTGGACTTAACTTATTTATAGTAACGATTATATTATGAATCTCAAATTACTGTTCCTGGATAAGAATTTACTTATTTTATTATTGCTTATATTATGCTAACGGTTTGACTGGTGACACGGATATGAATGTCTTTACAAGATGGATGAATGCACTTTTTGTTTAACCTCGATATTGGTCGTGTGTTGACAATGGCTTTGGAAAGGTGTAAAAATAAAATCTTGAAGGAAACCTACAATCGGTCTTGAAAATACTCCAGTAACAGTCTTTTCTTGTCTTGTTAATCTGTAAGAATTGTTTGTGTCTACTTACTATTGTAAATAAAGTTTGACTCTTTAAGTTAATTGCACCGTGTACCTTAGACCATCTTTTTTACGGAATCTCTTCTATCAATTAAACCAACAAACAAAGCCACTTACGTGTAGACCTTCTCCCAGTCGCCGGTCTCTGTCTTGCATTCTAGGTAGAGTCTGATGGCTGCCTTGGGGTTCCCACATTTTTCCTTGGCCTGGTTGAGAGCGTCATCAAACAACAGCTCGATGTTGTAGTGGGTTACCTTCCCTGGCACAGGGGGCGGGAGTGGACCCACGTTCATCACTTTCAGAAAGAGAGAAAAGAGATAATTATGTTTAGTGTATGGAGTGACGCACTTACATGTTTACATGTATTTCTTAAAACACTTGATGTATTTCTCAGGACTGAAGACACAAGGACTTTAGATTTTTTAGAAAAAGGATGATTCTTTGTCAGCTACATTAATCATACGTATACACAAGTATTTATGAGCCTGATAACAGTATTAAAGGTTCTCTCTAAACGTATGTTCTGGTTGTACGTCAATGTCTGTCCTCTTCCTCTCTTCCTCTCTCTCTATCTCTCTCTCTCTCTCTCTCTCTCTCTCTCTCTCTCTCTCTCTCTCTCTTGCTCTCTCTCCATCTATCTCTCTCCCTCTTTCTCTCTCCCTTATTTAATCATCATTACGAGGACTCAAACAGAGAATTTCAAAGGCAAATAATAAGGTATCGATTATAAGCATTTTAACTAATAACTCCTTCAAATAATATACGAGAAAGGTTGAATTTGTACTGACTTGACAGAGCATTTTAAACGATCATAATTAATGAAGCCATCAACTCCCTTCTCTAAAAAAAAAGGTAAAAAGTAAACTGCATCGTGGGCGTCATATTATTTTTATTTAAACTAGACTTAAAATAGATAGAGATTTTACAAGAAGCGTTATATTTCATTACATAATTGCATTTTAAGAAACAAAGCTAATTAATGATATAAATTCAATGTATGAAATAAATTCCTGGCGCTAGCATTTATATTTCATTAACTCTCTAATGATGGTGTTTGAAAAGATGGATTAAAAATGGTACATTGGTGGGGGCGGAGGGGGGGGGGTTCTTCTATCTTGTCCAATAAATAAAATGTACAATCTTACCTAAGCATAGTTGATCCTTTAAATGGAATTGTTTATAATTGTAAGTTTGCAGAGCTATGATAAAAGCCCAGCATGTGTGTCATATCAATACAAATAACACATAATAGGAATTAGTTCCAACCTGAAATATGCTTGATTTCCAATTGGTTCCTCTTATCTGTATGTATATAAACGAATGAAACGAAGAGAGGCAAACAATATCTATTCATAACAAGTCGTTCATATCTGCACTTGAAGAGTTCGATCTGACTCGTTCAGGTTTATCAATACTCAAGTATGCATGTCAGGCAAACACGATATCCTATCTGGCACTTTTCTCCTTGTGCGCTGGTGTTGACAAAGCGAAATGGTGCACTCTTATTTTTTTGCTTTCATGTGCATAGAAAAGATTTGTTATGTTCTGGTGTGATTTTAGAATTTTCATTTTTCAATAGCTGTCTATGTTCTTGGAAAGGTTCTATTGTATACACAGAAGACAGTCTTTAAGAGAATCATAGAAAGGGAGAGAGAGAGAGAGAGAGAGAGAGAGAGAGAGAGAGGATAGAGAGGACGACAAGAAGAGGGAGGGATGAAGAAAGAGGTTAAGGAAAATAGGAAAAGACACAAGCATACACACAGACTTACAGACTCAGGAATTCACTTTTTGCTTTCTCAACAGCCTAGTACTGTTCTTTGTCCTCACGCATTATAGTTTTCATTATTATGCGCAAAACAGTAGCCTAGATACGATGGAGTTCTTCGATTGGTTTTGATAATTATTTATCCTTTTATAAATTAGAGGTAGATATAATTCAAAGAGGTCATAATTATTATCTGGTTAAACATTTTACTTCAGAATTCTCTAGATGTATTGGATAAGAATGGGAACTTACGTATGTTTATTATAATGAATATTTTGCTGTTTTTTTTTCAAAATTTATAGTAAATAGCTTCTCTTTTTGCATGGTATTTTGTTGTCAGTTATTATATATTCATTCAATGGAATTTTTTTTACATAATAACTTACGGCTATGAACATTATATACGTTTGATCCAATTAATTTAGAAGATAGTCAAATTCAGTCATACTATAGCCAATGAGATGTGACAAAAATAGTATGCAGATATAAAAAAAAGTGCCAGCTGTTTATAGCGGTAAGGGTACTTTAATGGATCATTTGCAGAGATTGTGATATATCGAGGGCTGTTACAGTAACGGGGGTACAACACTATCGATGGACACGAGAGATAGAGATTTTTCTCAAAGGTAAAATCGATAGTCCCTCAAGCGTAGCTCCGATCAAACAACCACTAGCTTGAAAACGTGTTGTCTCCAATGTTTCCATAACCTTAAAGGTACCGAATTTTACGCAATCAAAATATTGTTAGAATACGGCCATTTATGATTTGTAGATCAATATATGATTAAAAACGAGTAAAAACCTGAGTGATAAAGACATTAGAAAAATGCTGAGTAATAAATCAAATATATTTTGGGCTCTTTGTACTGGATTCTTTTTAAATATCCTTAATTTCAAAGGGAATGCAGGTGTGTCTTAAATTTGTTTTGATAACTCCAAATTAATTTTAAAAAATAGTTCTTAACTTATCTACTCTATATAACATAAAAAGGAAGTATATCTTGCCTTTGTTTGATCACTACAAATTCTAAACTAACATAGTTTGTTAACTTTGTGATGGTGTAATCAAAATAGTCTGTGATGCATATAATTATGCCATGTTACGGTAAACCTTGACTTTTAAGATTTAATATGTGCGCGTAATATCGCCTAGCTGTGTATGATCTTTTAGTCAGTAAAATATCAAATAGTCAGGCATTGACATAGCATCAGAGCCTTTATAGTGACTATTTTATCTCTATACGGTACGTGGCATGATACATTTTATAAAAATTGCGTATTGAATGTCTCACGATTATGTCAACTTTACGTTTATTTCAATTACACCAAGAACAATGAATAATATTGTTCGTTTTCAAAATGAGTAAAGCTGTGCTGCTCGTTGTCTCCAGGTTTAGCGACAGAGCAACTTTGGCTAATACAAAGAGGGAGTTGTTATGTTTCGTAATTAACACTAATGAAAACAGAACTTGCAAGTCGTGTCCGACTAGAGCCTTAAAGATCTGGAATCAATTCGGTAAGAATAGTTTATGCCAAGAAACCAACGAAGCAAGGTATAAAGATGATAACTTTGTTTGAGGTAATACATAAGCTTGGTTTCCACTTCAATAGCCACAATTGTCAGAGAGATAACATTGATATGCGGAGCATTTGTTAAAAAATCATGCTATCAGGTGTTTATTCAAGGCACGATAAGAAAATAGTTTCAACTAAATAGGACGTAGAGCAGTAGAAAGCTTTGCCATCTGCCGATTCTGTATCAACGTATTTTTATGACAATCTCTGAAAGAAGTTCAATATTTGTGTTGTTGGTTGTTGTTTTTTTGTGGTAGCAGATAACAGTAGCAAAAACGTAAATATCTTGCGGATGAATAAAATAGGTATTAATACTTTTAGGTTTCAGATTTTCTTGTAAATAGTTTTTTTTTTCCTTCCTTTCTAAAGGAAAGAGAGACAGACAGACAGAGAGAGACAGAGAGACAGACAGAGAGACAGACGGAGACAGAGACAGAGACAAAGACAGAGAGACAGAGACAGAGCGAGAGAGACAGAGAGAGAGAGAGAGAGAGAGAGAGAGAGAGAGAGAAAAAGATTTTGGTAAGGATTTATAAGGCCAAAATTTGTCATAGCATTCTATATCTAATTTCAATCTCAGCAACAACAACAAAAACCCACATAGCCAAATCTAAAAATTGCCATAATAAAAAAAAATTGCTTGTTAGCTAAATATCTCCAGACGAATAATTTAACGATAGGAACACATCTTTGCGATGTACAATTATAGCAGTAAGCATACGTATCCAGTGACTTGATGCGATAAAAAGCTAAAAATAGCCTAATGAAGCATGATTGTAGGCCTACTCTCTGGGTCACGCACGATAAATAACGATAAAGATATCGATATAGAAGCAATGATGAGAGTAAAGAGGTGACCGTGTGCGTGCATTTTTATTTGTAACGATATAGATAGTCACTGTTTGTATGTAAGAATAAATACAATTAGGTGCTGTTTTGTTTTTGTTGTTTTTAGTGTTGTTCGTTTTTACAGTTAACTTGATGACTGCATGCATGTTTACCTGGCACTTACTGAGCCATCCAGTGCCTTGTTGTCATAAATTACTTTATAATTTAACTGTTTTTTAGGAGAAGTGAAAGGAGGAAGACAGACAGACAGACAGACAGACAGAGTGCGAGGGGAAAGAAAGGTGGGGGCGGTGAAAGAGACAGGGTGAAAGATAGATGTGGAGAGTGAGACAGAGTGAACAGTGACAGATACAGAAAGGAAAGACTGAGAGAGGGAGAGAGAATTGAAGAGAGAGAGAGAGAGAGAGAGAGAGAGAGAGAGAGAGAGAGACGTGTGTAGAGGGAAAACTAAGGGTTGACCAATCACTAATGATCAGACGCCAGTGATTACCTAACACTGTCACGATAGGTCAGGCAGCAGGGATATTGGGGGTGGTGGTCAATGGCAGCGTTACGGCTTCGGTCATTCACGGAGATTCGATTACACGTGAGCCTGGCCTGGCCGTTGACACACATTGATAGCGGATACGCATAGGTATGTAAGTAGTACGAGGGAATGTGGGGAGGTGGTTTATAAGGAGGAGGAGGAAGACAGATGATGATGAAGAAGAAGAAGAAGAAGAAGAAGAAGAAGAAGAAGAAGAAGAAGAAGAAGAAGAAGAAGAAGAAGAAGAAGAAGAAGAAGAAGAAGAAGAAGAAGAAGAAGAAGAAGAAGAAGAAGAAGAAGAAGAAGAAGAAGAAGAAGAAGAAGAAGAACAAAAACAACAACAACAACAACAACAATCACAACAACAAAGCGAGTATGTTAACAACAGAAAGAACAACAAAAACAACTACAACAACAACAACAACCACAACAACAAAACGAGTATGTTAACAACAGAAAGAACAAGAAAAACAACAACAACAACAACAACAACAACAACAACAACAACAACAACAACGTCAGCAACAAAAACGACGACGACGAAAACGACGACGACATTTACAATTAGTATAATACGATCGCGAAAAACAACTGCAATTTAAGGTGGAGAAGAATGAAAATAAAAGCACGATGACGAAAAAAATAACTAGAAAGTTGACAATTATATAACGGTAACAGGGGGAAAAGTGTATGATACCGGTATAATTGTTTTTAACCTTATGTGCCGCCTAGAGATAAAAATGATACACACATTTCAGTGGGCATAATAAGATAAGATAAGATAAGATAAGATAATTTTATTTGTCCCTCATTGGGAAAATCGATTTGGACATGTTAAAAGTATTTTACACACAGTAATAATAATAAAAATAAACATTTTACATTACATAATATGAGTGATGGCTCACATACATATACACACACACACGCACACAGTTACAAGCTCGCATTAACACATTCGTTTCATGTTGAGCTCCTCATTTGCCGTGAGCCTGATGGCACAAATGAATTATTGTAGCGGTCGGTTCTAGCTTTAGGTTGAATTGTGCGACCGCTACGTGTGGAAAACATAAACTCCTGATTTAGTGGATGGTCGATATCTTTAGTTACATCTAGACATTTTTTCAAAAGTGGCCTCTTATAAAGATCAGTGAAAAGTGGTGGGTCCAGTTTCATTATTTTACCCGCTCTTTTAATCAAACTATCTATTCTATTTTTATCTTTTGAAAGAGCTGAACCTCCCCAACAAGTGATGCCAAAACAAATAATGCTTTCTATGGTTGCATTGTAGAATAAAGCCATTATAGTCTTATTAACATTAAAGGAATTGAGTTTTCTTAAAAAATACAGCCTTTGGTTTACCTTTTTACATAAATGATCAATGTGAACATTCCAGTTTAATTTGGAATCTATTGTCAAGCCTAAATATTTGTAGCTGTCGACAATTGTAACAGTCCTGTCTTCAATCGAGAGAGGAATCACTATATCTTTCTTTATCCTAAAATCAAAAATAATTTCTTTTGTCTTATCTACATTGAGTGTCAGAAAGTTATCTTTGCACCAGTCATGGAAGTTTTTTACCTCGGCTTTATAACCGTCCTCTGAGGTGCTTAAAAGGCCTTGTAGAGTTGTGTCGTCGGCAAATTTAATAAGACGAGTGTTTACATCAGTGGCCCTATAATCATTAGTATAGATAGAATATAAAATTGGAGATAAAACACAACCTTGAGGAGCACCCGTGTTGGTTAATAATGGCAATCAACACAGACATTGGTAGAAAAATCTTTCTATACATCTCTCTATCAACTCTATCTTTCTATCTACCTACCTACCTATCTATCTATCTATCTATATATCTATCTATCTATCTATCTATCTATCTATCTATCTATCTATCTATCTATCTATCTATCTATCTATCTATCTATCTATCTATCTCACTTTGCCAGTTTCAATGTTCAACTGCCTCTCTTAATCTCACTTGAATATTCTCAATATTTAATACATGTGCGTAAAAATAGGCCTTTATCGCTCACTGAATAGACTTAAAATATGTTATGCCTTTTCATGAATCAGCCAAGATAAACCATATTCATACATAAATAAATGGCAAGTTAATATTTATGAATGTTGTTTGACAGCTACACAATTGATTATGAAGGCGTAAAACATTCAGGACACGCGCTTTTTCATGCTGGGTTTCAAAGATTCAATCAGAACATTATTGTACTTATTTAACTTCTAAATTCATGCTTTTATGTGCTTCATTTGACCTCTTTTTGCATACGTCAGAGCAAGACTTCCATAACCTTTATCTTTTCGTTGGAATTAACATAGGAAAAATTTAATGTTGTCCATGACATATTGTGTGCTACAAGGCGAGAAAATCAACTTTCTCTTTGCAAAGTAATAACTAATAGAAAATAAACATAGTTTGAAATACGTGGTCAAAATAAGAAATCTTGAAAACGGAGCTAAGAATTATAGATACCTGCTTGCGTACCGTTCAAGTAAAAATTAATCATTTCATTGCTGATCTTCATCTCTGACATTCGAGACTCGATTCAAAATAATAATTTATAAAATTGGATATGTTAATATCATTATTTATTGTAGTAGCATCCATGTAAGGCAGGATGTGAAGTTGATAGATAGTGGAACTTGACTTATGATGCTAAGGAATACAAAAAGGTATGCCCCTATGTTCTTTATTTACAATTGAATCGCGTAGCTTTTTTCTGTTTTCATTACTCTCTCTCTCTCTCTCTCTCTCTCTCTCTCTCTCTCTCTCTCTCTCTCTCTCTTTCTCTCTTTCTCTCTATCTCTCTATCTCTATTTTCTTCTCGCTTTTTTTCTCTTCCTATCTCTCATTGCTATATCCCTTCTCATTTTGCTCTCTTTCTATCTATATCTCTCGCTCCCTTTCACTTATGTTTTCCCTTTATAAAGCTTTAACTTTTCCCTTTTAATTCACACACCGCATACATAGCAATTTTAGACATCAATACATCGCAGACTGAGAAACATTGAGTTCTGGCACGTATCCTTTTCTTTGATAGTTAGGCTATAGCCGTGTCACTTCAGGGCGTGGGATCAATTGGAGTAATTTGCAATATAAATTCAATTTTCCGCCGTTAACAGAGGCAATATCCCATTTTACGATTCCTTTGGGAATCATTTACAGTCTCATTATTTTCTCTTTTCATTTTTCTTATATTTATTCAAAAGTCATTAACATTTAGATAGGATGTTAGTTTTTGCAAGCCTTTTTTATTAATTTGAAATACTTTCATCAAAGAAGTAAGAAGGCCTTTCTGCTAAGTACGTATGCGGTTTTCACTCAAGGCTGTTGGGGCACCAAGATCTTAATCATAAAGTCAATACAAACTTGAAGATGGAAAATGGAAGATTTATCGAAGACAGTCAAAGCTTTCAGCTGTGATATTGAGTATCTAGTTGTATCGGGTGTCTTTTTCTTGCTGCTTTTTGGCAAATTTTATTTTGATTATAAAGAATAAAAAAGAATTATGAAGAATTTGGCTGAGGGAGTAGAGCGCACGGTTTCAAATTAGACGGTCTGTGTACTGTCCAACGATCAAAACATCTTCTTCCCTACAAGTTTTGTTATAGTATAAAATACTCCGAACCTTTTTGTCTATCTCTCCTTCTCTAAATCTCTTTCTTTCTATTCCTCTCTTTCTCTTTCTCTCTCTCTCTCTCTCTCTCTCTCTCTCTCTTTCTCTCTGTGGCAGTACCTAAAAAATCAACAGATCATCTCTTCAGATTCTTCATCGTATAGCACAGAGAGAGTGAGAGCGTGAGGGAGAGAGAAAGCGGGAGAGAGGCAGAGAAAAATAGAGAAAAAAGGGGAGAAAGAGAGAGAGAGAGAGAGAGAGAGAGAGAGAGAGAGAGAGAGATTCACTCTCTTCCTGAAAAGTCTTGCTTTCAGTCTTCTTACTCTTCTGATGACACTAATAAAATAGTATACCTATTATTATTACATTATTGAAACACATTTAGATTCTCTTTACTTATTCCACTGGTGAAAGACGAAATTGATTTGAATTTAACTGCATCTGATTTTTTTATAATAGCAATAGTGGAAAAGAAATATACATGCATGTACATCAACTTTCTCCACACATCTCTTAAAATTGTACGCAAACATAAAACATATACCATTAATCGTTTTAGCTTATACTGCATTATTTTATTAGCTGCAGAGATTTCTACAAACTGCTATAATCAATATAACATCGCCTGCATTTTTTATCGCACCATTCTGCACCATCAATAAAATGGTGTGAAACAAAATAATATCTAACAAAATAATTGTATCTAAAAATCTTTTTTTCTCTACCTATAGCACTTTTTGGAATGTTCTTCTTATGTGAGGAGCCACACTCCAACAGCCTGTATGCCTGCGTTCATCCGAGACAGGAATTTCGAAAGTGATAGAATCTAGACTCTCTACCATTTTACCCTGCTATCAAATCAAAGCCTACGCTTCATTGGTTCTTCTGTCTCTTACAAAAATAGGGCCTCCAGCTAACGTCAGCACATAGCGTTTATGTGTCATTTGAAGTTCTAAATAAACTATTAGGACATAAGAAAAACAAAACGGAATCATTCTGCTGATTGTTTATATAAAGTACCTGCTATTTTAAGGGGTGTAATCACGTTTCAATCACATGAACAGGTGGAAGTGGGCCATTTCTCAATGAAGCATAAAAAACCCAAAAATGTTGGCGTATGACGTATGCAGTGCGAAAAAGGGCCACATACAATAGTCATGTAAATGAAACGTTCACAAGTTAATAATTTATGTTGTAAACAAGATCTATTTAAATGCGTAGTTAAGTGGGGTCTTTCAATTCATAGTTATTCAATTATAATCATCGTAGGGTTTTTTTAATCGGAATTTAAATTACAAATATAATTATATTTATAGGCTACAGTCAACTTTAAATTATTGTTCGTTTCTTTCGATATAATAAGGACTGGATTAAACGTTTAAATGAGGGGATGGAGTGTCTGTATTACTATTAAAAATGAAATTATTCTAAACATACCTCCAGTCTTAATTTTGATCTTTTAAAGGAATAGTTGTTTGTGAAAACGTACATTTGTACACATTACATATCTTTTTTGGAAAACTAATATGGATACCCTCGCAATCGCATTTAACGATTTAGGTATGATTTAATGTCCACGATATTAGATATGAAAGTCTATACTTTTTATTCAACTTTTATGCTTTATGCCTTAAAGTCGGAATAAGCAATTCTCATTCAGATTATCCACAAGATAAAGAGATAGACAGAGATAGGGAGAGATAGTGGGGGAGACAAATAGACATATAGGCAGAGACATAATTGTAAAGAAGCACAGACTGGCTGATAAACAAAGAAAAACAGACGGATAGACAGAAAGAGAAAGATAGACGAAAACTGACATACAGACAGACAGACAAACGTCTAGATAGGCATATAAAAAAAAAACAATTGGTTCAGAAATAAAGGCACATTCAAGTTCGTAGATTATCTGACATATTAGGCAGTTATCCATAGAAAGATAAAAGCCGATAACCGAAGACGTAACAAACGAAACAATTATTATCAGAATACGTGTATTGCATATTAATTATGGTTCCGCTAAGAAAATAAGCCCAGCGGGACAAATTGACCTTGGATCCCATACTTGCGATGGCGACGTTAATTAAATAGTTAAATAGTGTCTGAAACCCATTAATGTTGTGGGATATCCACAATTGGATATTAATGCGGTTTGGATGTTGAATTTGTGTTTCTTACCATCCAACGTCAGGTGCTATTGCAGCAGCTAATTTATATTGTGAAGGCAATAATCACAGTGGTTGTTTAGAATACATGTCTCCCTTTATTCCTTTCAACTGATTTTGATTTGTTTTTCATCAGTTATTTATAAATGACTTTCTTTTCATCACACTATACTTCACTAGCGAAGCGCGCCAGCTAGTACATTCAGACCCATTAAATTTCTCTCTGTCCCTCTCTCCCTCTTTCTCTCTCTCCTTCTCTCTCTTTCTCTCTCTATCTCTTTTGCCCTGTATTCTATCTTTCTCTTTCTTCCTCTCTATCTTTCTCACTCTCTTTCCCTATGTCTATCTGTCTCTATCTCTCTATCTTTATCTCTCTCCACTCTCTCTCGCTCCCTGTCCTTCTCTCCATAAATAACTATCTATCAATATATCTATCTGTTTAGATTTTTACTCGTCTCTCTGTTTCTCTCATACATCTAACAGTGGAATTATCTAAGTGCATATAGATTTTTCTGGTATCGGTAAAAGTCTGCCTAAGTTCTTAATAATCATGTGCCTATTGATTTGACACTCAGAGATATTAACAAAAAGTGCTTGTTACGAGTATTATTGACGGAACCTGTTATGAGCACCGGAATTATTATGAATTAGTAATAATAAGTTGCCTTGGGATTCGTGCACACATCTACACATTTGAAGTGACAACTAGGGATCGCTATAAAGTGACTATATATATATATATATATAAATTAACAATCTAACTTTTCATTCGGAAATCTGTTTCTGGTTCTTTTTTCCAACCAACAATACTATATCGATGTATATTTTACGCTGATGGAAAATAAGTGCATTGCATACTTTTATTCGAATCCTGAATGGGTTTTTTCCTGATTCAAATGATCTAACACAGCTCTCATAACCTCGGAATTTCAAGTTATGATAACAAGTTTTTTTCAAGGAATAAAATAAATTATAAAACATGAAACATATTTTGGCTATACTCACCTTTAGTTGATTCGGGCATCGTCGAAATAACTTCCACGGATAACAAACGATTATGTTGAAATTAAAAATCACTTTTTTCAGCTTTCCCTCTGCTACAATTTCTCTGAGAGAAACGAAATATTAAAATATCCAATAAGTTAACGTTTAAACTATTTTAGCCGCACTTGTCAACGTTTCGTGAACCTTACGATACTAGTCACAGGTAGGCCCGACTGCCACTTCAATAATGCTATCGAACTCTTGTTCCTCCCCTGTCCTAGAGTATCATGTTGCTGATCGAACGGTTCCGACAATCTGCGGCCGGCACCAAGAACAACGACTCTACGAGGACTACGCACTTGTTTTCTCTTTGAACCTTGAAATGCAGTGATTGGCCTGTCAAATGAGATGGTCGTTCGCCCGTGGTGAAAATGCCGATGTTCTAAATAGCATTCACACGGGGGTAGCGCAAGCGTTTTTACGTTAGCGTTGTTTAATTGGGCTTTACGTGTGTTCAAAATTATAGAAGGGTGCGGTTTTTAGAAGAAGGTTGTGTGTAGAATTAAGATAGTTACGGTGACGTTAGCGTTTATTGTTCTGTGACTTATTGTTTTCATGTTTTCTTCTGTGAATTATCTAACGCCTAGTTGTCCGGGTTCCAAAAGTAGATCAAGACCCATTAGGATCACTCCGTTTATTTGGGGACGAAGCTTAGGATAAGTGAATGTGTTTTGTGTGTCTGAGAGAGGGGGTAGACACATTCTAGTAATGTCCTAGCGGATTCCCAGGTGCTTATAAAAGTGTAAGGTGATTGGAAATGAGGCTGTGTCTATATTGTGATTTGTGGGGAAAGAAACCCGAGGTCATCGGGGCGGAATAGCCAGTGGTCAAGGTTCTATGACGTCAATTTGAGAAAGGCTTAGCTTTGTCCGTTGATCATTTAGCTAGCGGCTGAGAATGGAAATTGATTCTCTGAGTGTCACGGACGGAAGGAGAGAAGAGTTGCTTCCAAAGTTTAAAATGAAGATTTTTTTTAAATTGGTGTTGGAAAGAAAATTTAATAGAGAGAAGAAAAGGAGTAGGAGAAGAATCGTATTATAGAGATGGAAAGGGTAGGAAGATGGATGAGAAAGAGAGACAAAGAAAGCGATAGATAGAGAGAACGAGAGAGAGAGAGAGAGATAGAGAGAGAGAGATAGAGAGAGATAGAGAGAGAGATAGAGAGAGAGAATAATTTGGGGAGAGAAGGGGAGTAAAGATAGAGTGAGGGAAAGAGCAAAATAGAGAGGGGAGAGAGCGAAAGGAAACGGGCGACAGAAACAGAGAGAGAAGGTAGAGAGAGAGAGAGAGAGAGAGAGAGAGAGAGAGCGGGGTAGAGAGGG
>RQTK01000332.1:186790-217966 GCA_003991915.1 Elysia chlorotica
ATTTTTTTAAGGTTTTTTATATTGGGGGGGGGGGGGTAGATCTATCGTTTTAGCCGGTGAATTTCTTATTTATACGCTACCGTTGTAATACAATGACATGGGCTCGACTTTTCTTTAAAACTTTACGTTCAAACTGATTTTAAGAGAAGAAGAGAAAAGATTTTATTTAAAACAGTCTATATAAATGTTACGTATGTTTTGTTGATTGTTTTGAAAGAGAGAGAGAGAGAGAGAGAGAGAGAGAGAGAGAGAGAGAGAGAGAGAGAGAGAGAGAGAGAGAGAGAGAGAGAGAGAGAGAAAGAGAGAGAGGGAGGGAGATATTGAAAAGGAAGAAGGGTGAGATATTGATGTGCTAGTCTCGAGCAAATAAAAAGAAACTGCATGAGATCTAAATATCAAATTCTAATTTAAACATAGGAAAAATAACATATTGTGTATATCCCAATAACAGACTTCAGTTCTTAAAAATAAGAAAACTCCGGGGGAGGGTTATTGTATTACTGTTTCTTCGAATTGAAAAGGAATTAAACTTTGAATTTAAGTATGTGATCTCTTAGGACAACTCAAAGATAGCGGCATATTGAATTACGCGCTGGGCCCTTAGATAAGGAGTTCCCCGTTACGCTGCATGATAAACAAACAATGCTTTGAGTGGTATCGGTTGTCTGTCTGAGAACAATGGTTTATCTCTGTCCCTGCACAAGTTAAATGTGACAGTAAGCATAAGAAGCCTTTCAAGGCAGGAATAAAGATGAAACCTAAAACTTTCGTCACCTAGATTCTAACTCGGGATTGTTCGAATGCCACTTTTTTAAGGAGATCTGATCCACATCTATTGTAGTAAAGTTTCAGTTCAGCCTACTTCTCTTTGATCGATTTTTCCTCTTCTTCATTTTAATAGGCTTTCAAATATTTTAAGACCTTTTAATTAGGATTGTTCGAATGCCACTTTTTTAAAGGAGATCTGATCCTCATCTATTGTAGTAAAATTTCAGCTCAGCCTTCTTCTCTTTGATAGACTTTCAACGTAATATTTTAAGACCTTTTTCATTACAAATGTTCCAGAATATCCTTATAAAGACTTTTTAACTGTTTAAAGAACTAGATGTGGGAAAAGTTAGTGGCAATGTATAACACCACTTGCCATAAGGTATAAGTTGTATATAGCAATGGAATCAGCCGGGGAACGAAATGTACTTGCCATCGAGTCTTTTCTGATAATTATTTGAATATTACCATCCTTATGACAATGGTTATTAGGTGACTTTAATCTGGAGTTCCTTTATTGTTATGTTTTTTTTTAAACATTCCAGTTTACCTTATTTTTGTCCTATCAAAGTGTGGAAGGTGTAGGTTGAAAAAATGATGGTTTCGTGTGGGAATTATAATTATATAATTAGTTATAGTTTTCATATGGTTTTCTTGGTATTGTTTCTATTGTTGGTGATGTTCTTGTTGTTGCTGTTGTTGCTGGTTTTGTGTCTTTCTTGTTTTTCTTTCTATTTATCGTCTTCTGTTTTCTTGATTTTGTATTTAAAACAATGAATCAACCTAGACCATATCCTACCTGTGAAAGATGTATCCGTGAAGGAATCGCTGGTACTGTCTCGGTGGAGGCTTGCCGGCATGGTGGATCCTTCACTAATTTTGTTGAGCGATGTTTGTTTTTACCTTTTCAGGAACGGAATTCCCACCTCAAGAAATCTGACCCCCTTGCCTAGGTTATGTAACCATATAAATATTGCTAATTAGTTCCGTCTCCTAAAATGGTCTCTATATTTCTTTTCTCAGAAACAAAGCTTGTCACAAAAAAGATCTCTTGATAGCAGTTATCGCTGACTCGATCGGAACGTGAAAACTTAATCCGTGTAAAGAACTGATTCAATAGGAAACAGCCAGAAGACTCCGACACTAAGTCTGCCTTAAAGAAAAGTCAACAAAAGCTTTCTAAGGATACGATGATTTAAGAGTAACTCAACACTATCTGAAATTTGAGAACATCCGTGTTTCTAGTTCAGTAGATTTGTTATATGTTATCAAGTCGAATTGTTATAGAATATTTTCGGTGACTGCATTGAACAACGAAACGCGTTTTACAATTGGCACTCAGGGTCTAAAATGAACATTTCGCGGCTATGAATCATAGCATGTAGCTCAACTGAAGGGACATGCAGTTCCAGTGTTAGCCGCTGCTTTAATCCCTGTAATTAGCGGTGCTGAGCGGCCGACAAGAACCCTCGGCTTCCAACCACACAACAGAACGAACAAACTTGTAACAAAAGAGTGTTGGGTTAGCACAACTCGAGACTTGTCAGTCTCAGACAAACATCGACCGTAATTACTAGAACACTGGAAGCAGTGCTAACTTGGCAAGGGCTGTTAGCGTGTCTTAAACGTTATCAATCAAGAGGCCCCCCTTATTACATTGAGGAGGAGTCTGATGTCATTATCACAGCAGCTATGCAGTGGGGGCTGCAGATCGATCATGTTAGGATTTCAATTTGAAACGTACAAGTCGACAAAGTCTTCATTTGTTGGTGTTTTTTTTAGCTCTGCAGTTCTTACACTTCTTCATTGTATTCTGTTCACTCCCTAGATCTCTTTCATTCTCATTTGACTGCCCTGTTTCTCTTGATCTAAGGAATTCCTCTATTTTCTCTTTATGTCTTTCTTCCTTTTTCTTTCTCCATTATTGTCCCCATTGATTTATATTTTTACTTATGTATACCTTTATGACTTCTGCTAAGCTATCTATCCAATAATATTTTTTAACACCAAAAGCACCGATCTACACATAGTTTCCCTACACTATTTTGTTTGCAACTATCTAATTGTACAGATCAATGCATTGTAATTATTTGCCTACCCTTTCAGGTTTTTTCTCTCATCTTTGCATCCCCTCACCATTAAGTAGGTCTGCCCAAACACCTCTCACTAAAACAACTACATGTATTCTAGTCTTCGCCCTTAATGGTCGATAAACAGTTCTAAAAGCCAATCGATATTTTTAGACTGGTCTTAAAACATTTATCATACTTTGGAACTCCATTTATTCAACGCCAAGCGGATGGAACAACAAGAAAATATTGACACTCCCTGATACAAAGGACGATATGCATGACAAAAAGGTACATGGGATTTTTAAAGCATTCGAACATAATCTCTCACATTGGGTTTCACTTGTAACAGGCCCTAATGATCAAAAGCAGCAATGTTTAATTTATATTTCTATAGAATTTGTATTCTAAAATATCAGGCTGCTAGTTTTAAACGCATAACCATTAGTCTACTTTTAGAGTTAGTTTTCACCTATCCCTTATTTTTCTCCTATATCTCCTATTTTAACATTGTCTCTTTACTCAAGATGGTGCCATGCAGTAAATCCTCATGATGCCCCTTATCAATATTCCCTCTTAGTATTTTTATCATTTTGTTACCCTACAGTATTAGGCATCATTTCCAGTGATGGTATAGATATTTTTCTCTTGGACTTACGCATTTTTGGCACATTGAGAGCAGCAAAATTTAGCTGCCAGGGCAGAGGATTTCCATGTCCCAGCTGAGCAACAATCGGATCTTATTGCCACGTTAAGATTTGATGCCAAATCAGCTGGCAAATATTAATTTTAGACTTGCATGGCCTTCGCCATGAGAGCTTTATTGAACCATTTTCGCTTATAATACATAATGGAGTAGCACATTCTCCATTTCACGTTCTGCATTGCCGATTTAATCCGTGTCGCACTAGGAATGTGGGGATTACTGCGCCAAAAAGGATCCGACGGAATAAGCCAAGTTTGCTTTACAAAAAGAAACCCTTCGAGCCTATCACCTTAAGTCTTAATAATCCTGTGACTTTTCCCTAGCATGCAAAGTTCCGTCGCACCAAGCTAATTGTAACTTAAGACCATCGCAGTTGTCCAATGACAAGTAATATTGGTGTCGCAAATGACGCGGGTCTTAAGCCAATCATACAGGCGGACAGCTTTGCTCGTGGTTTATATACTTAATAAGATTGCTATAAATTTATAGTTTGTTGTTGTTGTTGTTGTTTTTTAATGTAGACCAACTTTATCCATATTACCGTATCATCAAAAAATAAAATTGTTTACCTAAAACGATTGTGGTTTGTTATACCGTATCATCAAAAAATAAAATTGTTTACCTAAAACGATTGTGATTTGTTATGGTGCTCTAGCGTATTGGAGAAGAGAGAGAGAGAGAAAGAGAGAGAGAGAGAGAGAGAGAGAGAGAGAGAGAGAGAGAGAGAGAGAGAGAGAGAGGGGGGGGATAAGAGATCTATGCTCACAACACGTAATGTCGCACTGTTTGCCAAATGTACTGTTAATTCAGAACAACCCAATGTACTGTTAATTCAGAACAAATTTTCACTCAGGATCAATAAAGTTTATCTTATCTTATTCAAAACATGTCAATCTAATATTCAAATATTTGAGGCACATTAAATTTAATCATCTTTTTTTACTTTTATTCATGATGATGTTGCTGTGTTGGTTTGTTTATGTGTTTGTTTTGTTTTTTGTTTTTGTTATTTTGTTGCTGTTTGTTTTTTGTTTGATTAGTTAGTTGTATTTAATACTGAGTGTCATCAAAATCAGCATAATTAAAATCTATGATGGAGACCTAGTTAGAAAAAGGAAACAAATTAGTTGCGCTCTGCACTTGCTTTGAAGTTTGAGGGAGACAAATTTATTTATGCCTCTTTGAAAAGGTGAAGGAAATTCTTTAAAATTAAATGGAAATAAAAACATAGCTTTACATCAATGCATTGTTCGCCTTTATCGCAATGGATACTAAACAAATATCGAACTTTGAATACGACTGACCCGGGTTCTCAGAGTGCACAGTAGGTAGAGTGCTGAATTGAAGACAAGCAGTCTGAGGTTCGTCGTCCGATCCTCAAATAATATTAGCTGTTGGGTAAATAATATTTTATCCAGTGACCAGCCCTTTTCTTGATGGGAGGCCAAGCCTCAAGGTATGTTATGTCAATAAATCAAATGTTCTGTTTTTAAAAGCGTTCACATGTAGGAGTTGTCAAATCACAGCCAGTCACATCAAGACAGAGAAGAACTTACTTATTGAAATTGGTGCGTACATATCTAAATGTATCTTGTTGATTCTCGCTAAAACCATTCTTTAGCAAATGATGCTGTTGAAATGAAGTTGACTTTAAATGAACCTTTGTGAACGCAGAAAATTAAGCAAATACATACGTTTACAACGTTACTGATAATCAAACCTCAACGGAGTTTTCGATTTGTTCGCAAAATTATGGTATCTTAATGTTCATCAATGAAAAAAATAACCTTGAAAGTATAACATATAAATTTGTTGATAAAGCCAGTTAAAAATTGATGAAATTATCGGTCTTTATGAGAATGAAATAGACGCTACATGTAGTAGAACTAGCAACACTGCCATCTTTTTGTTATCAGATCAAAATTTTAACCAATCAGCATCATATCATCAATGATATATTTGAAGAGGACAAAATATTTATAGAGTAATACTATGCTTTGATAACGTTAAAAACGTATACTTTTTTGTTTAATTTCTGTAAATTTGGATTCAAAAGTTAAAAACCGCTTGACTGAAAACCTATAAACTCATGACAATTATTGTGTAGCTTATACTTGCATGGTGTAACGTAACACTCTGGAGGGAACTCTCCCCAAATTCTAATCTTAGTTCCCTGGGGGGTACTGTATAGAACAAAACATAATTTTTACTGTACCGGGGTTTTGCTTTTTGAATTAACGTATCTGATAACAGACAATATGAGACTGGCTAGAAAATATTTCCACAGGCAGACGCGCTAAAGATAATGTGTTTCACCCTCTTTGCCAATATATGAGACTGTAATCCAGAATATCATTTGAGGTACTTCCTACTAATGATATTAATTTTCCAAACTATATTAAGTGGATACCTTTACAATGAAATTCAAAAACAACACAAAAAGTCACGTTTAGATTAACGATAAATTGTTTGCCTCAAGCTCTGCCATCGAAAAAGTACGAGTCATATCACCGAATTAGACCGATGCTGTTTTAGAAATTATTTGATTTAATTATTGTTATTTTATTGTTATAGTATTACAACATTATGTTTTGAAAAGCTGGTGCCTTGAAGAATTAATATTGCGAAATTAGAAGGAAATAGTATTAGAACGCAATGAGTTGTGCAAAATAGAAATATAATCATGAAAATGAACGCCTGATAAAATTAATGTTGAAATTTTCTTTTCAATTTCCAATTATGATCAAAATTATATCGTAACTTCCGACAAATTTTCGCTCCGCAAGAATTGTGTCATAAGTCTTCAAGATATAGTCATAACTTTTTTCTATATCACCTTATATTGACTAGATTTCATATTTAATACCCAAAATTAGAAAATAAAAATAGTACAAATAATATTGCTGAAGCCTTGATTTGGAAATCTTACCTCTTTTTCTTGTCTTTCACAAAGAGTCGAAGGCGCGTCCGAGTTCACCGACGACCTAGCCTTTTCTTTTCGTTTTTTCAGAAGTGTTTCAGGCCTGGTTAAATTATTACTATTTCCTAATCACCTAAGAAATAAAACGGCAACGGCTATATCAAGTGTTTCCAAAATTTGTTACATAGAAGAGGTGGGACATCATACGCACCCCCCAATCACCTACGAGGTTAACCAACCTCCCTCCCCTCTTTGAATGCCCACAGCAACCGGAGAGCGGCACGTGCAAAACGTGAGAGCGAGCAGTCACAGATCTCAAATAAGGCTATGCAACTCAGTACTTTATTTTCTAGTAATGGCGTTTATATGCCGTCTATATCAGTCTGCCTCTCTCTCTCTCTATTTCTCATTCGCTCACCCTCTCTCACTATCTCTATCTCTCTTTGCTTCTATTTCTTTTTATCTCGATTTATAGTTAACTACCGGTATATTAATTTTCTCTTTTATTATTTGTTTCACAAACACTTTCTCTCTCTCTCTCTCTCTCTCTCTCTCTCTCTCTCTCTCTCTCTCTCTCTCTCTTCCCTCTCTCTCTCTCTCTCTCTCTCTCTCTCTCTCTCTCTCTCTCTCTCTCTCTCTCTCTCTCTCTCTTACCGCCTTTTCTACCATAACAACTACTACAACAACAACAACGGCTACTACCACAACAAGAATATGCAAGGCACCAAAAATAAATAAATACAAAAATAGGTTTAGTGCAGCTCTAAGAATACAAAAGGATAGAAAGCACGCAAGCATTTAGGCCTTAAGCCTTTATCTACACACGAAGATTTTACATGTAAAAGAAAAAAGAAAGAGATACTAGATTATAAATAAAATCGCTTTTCTTTTACATTTACATAACTATTTAATCTTTTTATCTGTTTATTGCATTTTATAGGTATTTTTCCACAGTGGCGGAAGTAGGCTTTCGGTAAAACTGGCCGAACAATGATTACCCTTGTGGGATTAGAATCCTCGACTTGTAGATGCAGCGGCACCGAATCTGCTTGCCACTTAAGAGATCATGGTTTATAGCACCAGACCACTACGCTCATATTAAAGGAGTTTCACGGCTAGGGTACGTACTGCGTCTCTGTAAGTAACTTGCTATCTTGACTGGAAATATCCAGATCGTACCAAAGACAACCACTATAATCCGGACGCGTTAACACTTGCCAATAGGCGCACAAACTACTACTACTTCTACTACTACTACTACTACTACTACTACTACTACTACTGCTGCTGCTGCTGCTGCTGCTGCAGTTGCTACTACTACTACTACTACTACTACTACTACTACTACTACTACTACTACTACTACTACTACTACTATTACTACTACGTTTGTTACTGCTATCACTTTCATAATAATCTTTTTTTCGTCCTCATTCTCATCATCATATTACTTAACCGTAGGAGAAATTGATATTATAATCTTTAAAGGGGGGGGGGGCAGTATAAAATGTCAAAGTTTTGGAGCCTTTGTTTATGGCGAATCTAGAAGTGAGGACGCTTGCAAAATGAGAAAAATTTTCATTAGCAAGATTAATTTGAAAAAAGCACCATATAAGCACATTTAAGTCACGATAATCCTTCCATTGAAGACGGATAACTGCCTGGTTAGATGTAAAGTGCAATAGATTAATACCCAAAAACGAATTTAATTAGTAATGAGTGCGGTAGCCAATTTATGAGAGATTTATTTTTAATTTGCTTATCTTGAAGCCTAATGGTAAAGATTTAAATCTGCCATACTTAGCGTTTGAGTTTGCATAGACAGATAAGCAGGCCTTGTTTTAACTCATTGCCAAGAAGTGATACCTCGGTGAAAAAATGTTGAAAGAAGGGTAATGGAAACGTAGAAACGTGAGTGAGTCATTACTATAATTATTGTTTGTTCTCAAATGGTTTACATAATAAGTTTACAGATGAAAGTAATGATTTTATCAATTATTCATGATGACTTCGCTGCCACTTTCAAGATCGGATATAATAAGCGAAGAAATCGGTTGGTAACCCTGAAGGAGTTTATCACCATTTCTCTGAGTTAAACCCGGGCAAGGTCTTTGGGCCTGGGACGATTCCATCAAATCCAGACGCAATAATGACGTGGAATAGCATGGGCCTGGGAGATAATAGCGTCAGGAATGCTGTTGCTGGGCTTTCAGACACCTTGCCAAGATAAGTGCCTGAAGAATGGGGATAACCTAGCTTCGCTGCAGAAATTCAATGCTCTATCTCCTTGTACTTTCAGTGGAGATAGTACATTTGTGTACAAAGAAGTTTTGAGCCGATGCAAGGGGCCAGCCAGGCAAGCTGAGACGATGTGGGTGTCGGAGTCTCATGACAAGAGGAGATGGACGAGATCTCGGAATAGGAAACATAACATCTTGCCTGGCGAGCTAAGAGGCTTTCGTTTGTGGGCGTCGCCAGTGGTGGGATAGCCAACCCATCAACGTTTTGGGACAATGAGACATAGAGGACCCCTTATATTCATACCTGCCGTCGGTGTGTTTGGTTATTAACTGTCAAGTTAATTTCATAATGAGCTTAAAATGTTTGATTTTAGTTCATTACTGATATCTAAATGTAAACTTTTCAAAATATAGGCCTTTTTATGGGGGAAATAATAATAATAGTAATAATAATAATAATAATAATAATAATAATAATCATTTATATAGCGCATTTCCATGAACTATCATGCTCAATGCATTTAAATAACTCTATGAAAGATAGGAAACATAGTTATGTTTTCGCCTCTAAATAAATGGTCTTAGCATTCAATTTTCTTACATTGTTAATTTTTAAATTTGGTAAAAAAATATATCTTTAAAAATACTATTAGCAAAGCCTAATCAATAATTTCTTATTCCACTGATGTTTTCAGTTACTTGATCCAAACACATGGAAAGGCATAAGAAACCAGTGATAATATAAAAGAAAAATGTTCTATTTCCTGTACCTTTATTTTTTAGAATCAATCCGAAGGTTTAGGCTTTATATTGTTACCTTTAGCACATAATAATAATAATAATAATAATAATAATAATAATAATAATAATAATAATAATAATAATAATAATAATAATGATAATAAGATTTATTTCTATAGCGCTCAAACACAAACTAGAATTTTTAAAAAAAATTTTAGTATAATAACAAAGACATATAATGATGCATTACTGACTTTGTTTATGCAAAATGAACTTACTAAAAATACATGGGAATTTGATAGCAAATATAAAAACTTTGTACCATCATGGTTAAATTATGCCAAATTGAAATATCAATATTACTAAACCAGTAAAGCGGTGTAATACAAATAATTGTACTCAATATACTGATAATTTCCATTTCATGTCCTTCTCATTAATACGCGAACAAGTTAAGATTCAAAGGCTTTTAGCTAATTTAAAATCAGTCAAATTTATTTCTTAAGCCGAGATTTAAATAACGATAAAGAGTCTGGATTTTCCAAATCTGCAAAACAAATTTGAGACTATTATCCTAGTTTGTTATAATAACTGACAATTTCGAAGGTGCATATATTGTCTTTGTTCTTTGTGTTATATTTCATATTCTTTATGGAAGAAGCCAATTAGGGCAAGCTTAAAGAGAAAACAAGACATTAACATGGTATACGAGTATTTATAAAGGTTGGAGTGGTTTTCGACAGTTCCTTGCATTTGAATGAAAAACGACATTATGCGAGCCGGAAGTTTTGAGATCATTAATGATGACAATATCTAGTGTAATTCTTAAACAGTTGACTCATCGAAACAGAGTCTGACCATCTTTTATAAATAAAAGAAGCAGATATAACAGTATCTATTTTAAAAGATCTAATAATTGATTCACAATGTTGGTCTGAGATATTTACAAGATTTTAACCAACATGCGTTTAAACAATCAGTGTTGAAAGTACAAAATTGAATTTATTGCAGTGTTGTAATTCAAAATATTTCATTCCAGAAAATTTTGAAGATTATAACATGAATTTCTGTGGTTGATCGACTATCAAAGCCTACTAAATTCTTCATTACATTTTTTTTCTGTTTTTTTTTTTTTTTGAAGTTTTCTGGGTCTGTTTTGTTTTTAGCAGAGAATATTTACCCTGATTGTCAGTGTGACGACTTCTAAGAATAGATAATGCCAAAAGTAGCATAAGTTGTTTCTTATCTTAGTTGAGCACCCTGGACTAGATTTATAGCTACAGGAAAGAGTTCTTACTGGCCAGCCTTTGACATACATAAGGGCATAATATCTACATTGAGTGTTCTTTTGAACGCTGCTATAACTTAATAGGCCTATTTATGCTTAAGTATCTACTAACTGGTAGAGGTATGCTTTTCCTTTTCTTTTGCTCTATATCGCCCAAGTATCCTAGGAAATCGTAAACAGCGATAGAGGTCGATATTCGTTATTGATAGCTGCAACTATGATTTACGTGGGCCGAGGACAGGGACTAAGTACTTTGACAAGACAGGTCAAGTAGTATTTTTTGAAAATAACATAAATCAGCACAAGTGTTCTATTCCTTAGTGTTTAAGCCTAGGCGAGAGACCACAAAGCCTACCAGCTGATTTTGGACTCTTTTTTTTTTGTTGAGATCTTCTCTCACTGACACAGATCCAAGAAGACATTGGCTGAACATCATACACTAGAACCATAAAAATTGTACATGTAATAACTAATTAACCTATTTTATAGACATAAAATTATACCATCCAATTTCTGGATACGAAGATGCAAAAAATATTGTTATTTTTTATTTGTAGTGAAGAATGATTACCAGATATTCTCATTTATTATTTTAAGTATTTTATAAAATAGTGCTTTTTTTTTTTTTTTTTACAAAATTAATGCAAATTTAGTAATTATGTTGAAAGAAAAACATAGTAAACCATAAACCATGCATAGACGTTGTTGTTGAGTTGTTGAGTTGGTTTAACGTCCAACATCAGCACTATATAGGCTATATTGTGGACGGACCCCAATACGGACGTCTGACAATTTTATGTGCTGCCACACATGAGACAGGGCGGAGATACCATGACTCTTGTCTCAGCCAGTCACATTAAACTGACACCGACCCAACCAGTAGGGAACGCAGTCGCCAGGATTCGAACTCGGACCTTTTGCGTCGGATGCCGATGTTCTACCCCAGGGCCACCGCGCCCCCCATACATAGACGTCGTGCTTTAAACCCAAACATTTTTTGAAAACGGGACCTACCCATCTTTAAACAGAAAAAAAAGACTTTGTAATCGCTACCGATATTGCGAAAATGTACAAAACTAGGATAACATCTCTCTAACACTCCGTCCTCTTCAAAAAACACTTTCTTTGTTGTAGAGTAGTAAAAATGTAATTGAGATGAGGGATTGCCTACTTTCTTTTCAATCGACATTATCTCGGATTAGGTGCAGCTCAAGCCATAAACACACTGTACAAACAATGAAACTTAATGCTTTCATTTTTCAGGTTTTGATGGATTAAGGCGTTTGTGGGGCGTTCAAACCAGAAGTTGGCCTATTTAAATGAGAACCGTACCTGAAAAGTTAGTAAGATACATGTCGAATGCATAGTTAGAGCTAAACAGGAAGAAGGCGCTGGCGTTTATCAGTAACTGCTTTTGTTGGCGCTGCATGTATCCTTGTATACCAGAATGATTAGGCTCGTCCAACCGAATGTCCACAGACTGATCTCTCTTGGTATCACGCGGGGATGATATCTTAAAGAAAAAAAACACACCGATTGTTTTAAACTTTTGAAAGGGATAAATATCTGCTACATAAATCAATTATGAAAATAGTGAAAATGTTATATATTGTTTACTTTATAATTCATTTATTTGGGTGTTCTTTACCCTGTTGGCAACACATTAATTTTACCGCCGAACTTTGCTTTGAATTTGCGAACATGGATTACAAAGCAGGGCAAAGCATCGAAACATATAGTGTACAGTTAGACAATTTCAAAGTTTATGAAACAGATACGTTCATTGGTTTCATCACTCTTGTCTAATCAATTGATCATGCTGTGTATTTGCTTAAACAAAACACAAACTGTAAGAAAGAAACTTTTGAAAGTAGTGGAGATTTGAAAGAGGTATGACAACAACAACAACAACAACAACAACAACAACAACAACAACAACAACAACAACAACAATTACTGCAACATGAAAACAAAAACATCAACAAGAACAACAACACAATCAAACACACACACACACACACATGCACAGTAAACATAAACCGACGACCTTAAAAATTTTCGACCAAACACATTTAACAATATCAACAACAACGAAAAAATGTAAGAAAAACATAAAACAATAGAATGTTGCCATAGATCTTTTCATTAAAAAAAAACGATCAGAAAGTTAACCTGTCCCGTCTAAAACATGTGAAATGAAAGCAATATAGGGAGTTACTTTTTTTTAGAGGGCGGGTTTAGTTAAGCACTCCTCAAAACAAAGAGAATTTCATTTTTTTCTTGCTTTTATTTACTTTTTTTTTGTTTGTTTTTTTTCTTCACCCTTGTGAAGTATGTTTTTCTTCCTGACTTTTGCAAAGGCACACTCCAACACAATATGTCATGATGACAACGTAATAAATTACAGTCAAGTAGATTGTTACCTCACAGGAATATAAAAAAAAATAGTGTTATAAGTCCCTTTGGTTATTTAAAAATATTGGAAACGAATAATTTCATTTCGTTTTTATTCGTATTGGGATTGGAAGCAGTGTTTCCAGGAGCCATGGTAAAAAGTGTACGTAAGCAACATTATTTAGTAGAAAACGAAACATTTTCTTAGCTGCAATTGTTTTTTTAGAAACTTTTTAAAAAAAAACGTGTCTATTGTTGTTGTTGGTTGTTGTTTTGTTCCTTGGGGGCGTTTTCGTTGAGTTTCCTTTTTTTGTTTTGTTTTGTTGTTTTTTGTTGTTTTTGTTTTTTTTTTAATCAGCTTTTAGTTTCGTCTAGCTTTTGATGTGATTTAGTCTTGGAGAAATGGACAGAAAAGTTGCGTTGTTTTTGTTTTTCAATTTACGTTTTTCCCGTCGCATAAAAAAGCAACACTCAGGCTACTCATCTTCTGCGGCTATAATAACAATAACTACAATCAGACAGCTATCAGAAGAAGAAAAAACACTCATCCACTCTGACATATTGAGTTTCTTCAGGACTGTGTAGAAATTTCACCGTATAATATGTTGAAGCCTGTGCCAAAAGGATTACCGTTGGGGCGTCGTTACTCGCGTCATGGGTCTAGGGTCGTTACAGCATTTTAAATCCAAAAGTTTGTAATTATTGAATAAACATTTTTAGTCCTTAAAAAATATTTTGATTCAAATTCTACAAGTACAGAAGCGGTTCGCCTTTGTTTGTTCAATATCTGTGCTATTTGGCAGTGTCTCTTAGCCTTTGAGAAATTAATGCGTGTAATGAAACACTCAGTTCCATGTTTGCTGTACTAAAATGCACTGATATTTTTTGTGTGTTCTTGTTTTATAACAGTTGGTACCACTAAAAGCATGGTTTTGTTCGTATAGGGTTAAGATTTATTTTTCTCATAAGTGTTTTTAGAGTATATCTGAACCTTTTTGTTAGCGCTTTTTGATATTGCAAACCTGCGTGTTTCACAATAATTATTCTCGTTATTCACAAACGGGCTTTAAGAGGATTTCTAGATAAAGCTTCATATAGTTTAACAACGAACGTTTAATTAATGTTAACAAAGGCGATTACATGAAGATTTTTTTAGGTCAATTATCTTTTTTTCATATATATTAATATTTATCCCCATATAATAATAAAAAATCTGTATAAATATTTTACTTCCAGCTTTATGAATAAGAAAAATTGAGGGCAGATGGTAGAACAAATATACTATATAGCCAGGCCTTTTTAGCAAGTCAAATATTTATAAAACCGATCCATTGAACTCCTTGATTACTTTATTTGCTGGGTCTTAAGTCTGGCCAAATGACCTGTTTGCTGGGCCATTATTATAATACAGTCCGTGTAAGTGACGCACGTTTGAATATTCATCAATAGTTTGCTTTAGAGAGGGAAACAGAAACATGGTTGGACCAGCCCAACTTCTAAGACAAACATAAGGAGGCTAATGGGGCCGCCGCTGGAATCAATTCTGCATTAATTGACTTGTTTGAAGCCCGGGCCGAGTGAGGACAGAGTCCTGGAAAACGAGAACCTGGCGACATGACGGGCACGTTTCTCACCGATTAATGGAGACCTTGCAATATTGGGACTCATTGCGTCAACGACGACGACAGGTAAGTGAAACTGCACTGGCATCCAATCATAGATCTATCCTACACTTTCGGGGCCAATCAGCGATCAGAAAGTCACTTCTTAAGGGCGTGATTGCGCCCAAACGTAATCGCCGTGTAGATCGCAAGGCTTGCAATGGCAGATCGATGCGGGCACCCCGTATGTGACTCCTACGGAGACCAAAGTGAGCTGCGATACAGTCATGTAAGAACAGTGCGAAAGCTTTTAGGTTGAATCTTTCTGACGTTGGATTTTTGTAATACTTTCAAAAAAAGGTGGGGGCAGGTTCCTCGTGGATAGAAATGCTCTCTCACCTCTAAAGGCATAAAGCGAAAAGGGTCTTAGGAATCATTTTGTCACTCAATTTGCCGCTGAATTATAATTATGTTGTTCTTCAGTGGGTACTACATAATAGGTAAATTTCAATCAAAATAACGTCTCAGGTTGATAAAGGAAATGCGAAGACAAAAGATGACAGTTATTACGTTGTTTGGTTGTTGTTAATGTTGTTGTTGTTGTTGTTGTTGTTGTTGTTGTTGTTGTTGTTGTTGTTGTTGTTGTTGTTGTTGTTGTTTTTGTTGCTGCTTTTTATTTTTGTTTTGTTGTGGTTGTTTTTTGGTGTTGATGTAAGCAATAAAAGATTCAGGTTTACAACTTAGATAAGGGACACACTTCCCTAGATTTGTTCCTTCAAAAAGCTAAAATCATACCTCAAGTGTTGTTGTTTTTTTTTAAACAGAACGGATTTGCTTTTGTCCGCTCAAAACGCTAGTTTATATAATTCTCGACTTTTACTTTATTAGCAGTCAAAAAAACACCCCTCCTTTCGCAAATACAAGTAAAACATTTTCAATATGAAGAACAAAGCGTCTTTTACGTCAGAGTCTCGCTTATTCTTGTGATCTCACGTGTTGTGTAAACGATATGACGTCAATTTTTGCTTCACCAAAGAGCGCCGCGGTGTCACAAAAAGGTAACAGGTAATGCCTAATGTAGTCTTTTACAAGAGCTGTGATGCATAGTTATTAAGATTGCCTTTAATTTATGAGCGCCTGGTATAAAAACACCTGTTGTATGGCTTCCATATTATTGTTAGGAATCAACTGGTTAACTCGCCATGTGCACGAATTGGTTGATGTAGTTATGTATAGATAGAAATCTGATGGTCTGAAAGTCTGAAATAAATTTCTCAGTATTTAGAATAACTGGTCACTTCGTAAATATTTTTAACAAAATTATAAGATACCATTGCATTTGAAGTTTGGAAAGGCCAATAGATTGATCCACTGCCATTCCTTTTGATTGTTAAGATTGCTTTCAAATCAATTTTGTTGCAATGTTTAGTTCCTTATAATATTTAATCCCTGCCTCTTTCAAATAGAATTTTGGGCTACATTATTTAACTCGTTGATATTTTTACAGCCAGGAGGATCTTAGATAGAGAAACGTTTCTAATATTAAAGTATTAATTAAATATTTTTTTTCTTCTATTTAGCAACCAATGGAAAATAAAACATATTAGATTGTATCTATACATCGATCTGATATTATATTTCATTTTTCTATCTATCTATCCGTCTGTTTATCTATTTATCTATGTATCTATGTATCTATGTATCTATGTATGTATGTATGTATGTATGTATCTATCTATCTATCTATCTATCTATCTATCTATCTATCTATCTATCTATCTATCTATCTATCTATCTATCTATCTATCTATCTGATAGAAAAATGAAATATAATTTCAGATCGATGTATAGATACAATCTAATATGTTTTATTTTCCATTGGTTGCTAAATAGAAGAAAAAATTTAATTAATACTTTAATATTAGACACGTTTCTCTATCTAAGATCCTCCTGACTGTATATATATATATATATATATGTATTAACTTATCTAGCTACGATATCTTTTCGCGTGTTTAGTGAAAATCTATTGAATTATCTTGACCTACCATTTAATGTCACTTCCAAATGTGTTTTACTGTATTTCTATCAAATCACTTTCATCTTCATTCAACTTGCCTCTCTATACGTACTTCAAACCAGTTATCATAATAATTTCCTCTCATTTCTTTTTTCTTTTCCTACTATATTGCAACCTATGTCTTTTCCCCTCCTTTTTGTCTTCTTTCGTTTGTGTATTGTTGTTGTGCTTTTTTTTTTAATTTATAAGATCATTTCTGCAATAGGCTGCTTTGATCCATTCTAAACCATGAACCACAAACCACAATGAATCACCTAAAAAGTGAACGCCTCATTTCTTTGAACCAAGACGGGATATGTATGGGTGTGTCTGGAATGGAATCATGCAGGACCTTGAACAAAAAAGGGCGTGTGCACTCTTGTGACAATCAGTGAAATTAAAGTTTTCTTTGTGTATTTCAAAATTCTTCATAGTTGCACAATGGTCTCATATCAGAATGCCTTCATTGGAACGCTGGTTTGTGGCGCTTGATCAAAGGGCGTTGTTTCTGTGTGCCAGAAGGTGTTGTGAGAGAAAGAGAGCCCGCCCGAATGCTTTATACATGTATTAGAATAAAATATTGTTAGTGGCTCTATAGAGGGTTTCGTTTGTTCTGTTTTATTTTTCACCTTGTCTGTAATTGTCAGTGTCAATCAAAGTGATTGGAACAACAATCTTCAAAGTGGGCTGCAAATTGAATTACCACCTAAAAATGTATGTCCGTATAAATACTTTCAAACAACGTAAAATCCGTTTTATAAGCTAAATTTCCTCTGTAGAGAGAACATAATTATATGCATTGTCTATTATCGTTGCTTCGACGGGTTTCATAATAAGATAAACAAATTAAACTTGGGAACATCACATAGCAACCACTTAAGTAACGCCATCTACAATTAAAATTTGCACCGGGCTAAAAGTTTTTAACTTTACTTTTCATAGTTTACTTCGGACTTAGCTAGGTAGCATTGTAACAACCTTAAAGTACACCTAAACTTAAAACCGTGTAATATAGGATCATGCAAACCGCATTAGTCTTTTTAGTGACCAAAGGTTTTCTTGTTTGTCTGACATGTCACTGAAAGCTCAAATTGCTCGCAAACACCTGGAGGGAGTTACTTAACTTAATGAAATAGTACCTCTTGGTCAATGAAGCATGTCAATAGTATTAGTTTGCCAGTTTTTACCGCCCAGCGTCAGCAAAAGACTTACAGACTTACTGTGCTAAATCACGAACGAGCCCCAAAACTAACTCTGAAAAGTTAACGTGCTGCCCAACAATGACAGAGACTTCCTTCGCAGCCTATCATTTTCTGACTCTGAATCCAACCAGAAGGAAATATGGCGGACTAATAGGGGATCGAACAGGAGACCTACTGAATAACAGCTGCGCAATTCGCCATTGTGTCGTCCACAGGTTTTCTACAGTCAGAGTTAGTAAATGGTGTTAACTTGTCAGACAATTTTTAATCATATCGTCTCCAAAAAAGAATAATATTGTAACAGGAATCCGATTCAAATCTTATATAAAGTATGAGAGAAGATACACGCGCAATAGAAGTATGAAACTACCAACGGGAAAATTTCAGTGACACAGTATAAGATTCCCAGTAAAATCTTGGGTAATTCAGTTAGTTTATAAATTATCGTCGTCTGTGAGTTAACATCGTTGTATATATGTATGATGGGGTAGGGGTATTTGGGGGGAGGGGGGGAGAATTTTCGTTTTATTTTGTTGTTTGTTTTTGTTTACGTTACTTTCTTCAAATGCGATCTTTTACCAATATTGATGTATGGATTTCTTTGGTCATACTATATTCTTATACCATGTTCAGTTTAGGGTTCAATGTGCTACTCAATCATTCGTCTGTCAAACTGTCAGTCTATTACTGTTTAAGTCTACCATGTATATAATATCTATAAATTAAAATAAATATTACTTTGTCCTCCCATACTTGTTTTTACCGTGATAACTTGTCTGATGAAATTATACATAACAGTATCAGTTCCCATTTATTTATTTAATGTTGATTTTGTTCCATGTTTTCTGCACTTTGAACCCAAATTTCAATAATACCAGCTGAAACTTTACCAAAGGATAAGATCCACAGAGTTTAAAACCAAGACAGAAAGTGCTTTAATATACTTATTGTGTAAGCTTTTGTCTAGATTCATGTGTGTGCGTTTAAAGGAAACAATAGGTATAAGCATGTCTATTAATAATAAATAAACAATGCACACTTTTACCCGTTACAGAAAATCAACGTGGACCTAATTTTTCCATGCGCCTTCATTGGATCACTGATCTATTACACGTATTACCAAAGCTATGTGTTGCAATAATCAATAATTCCTATTGGTGTAAATGGGGCGTGGGGAGAGAAAAACAGACATGTCGCCCTAGGGTTGTTAATATAATGATATTGTTGTTGCTGGTGATGGTTTCATTTTATTTTGTTATGATGTTATTGGACTTTTTAGATATCATTTGTTTTTTATGTTTCGTTTGTTGCTGTGCTTTCATTTGTTTGTTTCTTGTTTCTTTTTCTTTTGTTGTTGTCAGTGTGTTTTGTCTGTGTTATTTGAGGTGATATTCTTGTCATTAATTTTTTTAATTACATAATTATTATTATTTTATGACTTTTTGCTCTAGGGCAAATTCTTTAGAAACTGTTAAGTGCCAATCAATATTGAGAATCCACACAGGTACATACGAGACAAATTACACATTGTTTCTTCAACGAACACTGTGTTGCCTTTGCATCGACAACGATTTTTCCATGTGCATGTTTTGGACGCAAAGAATTTTGAATTATCCATTGTAGTCGGAAGAAATTGATTATTATGCTCCAAATACATCTTCCGAAAAACTTTGGCATTGTGTGGAAACAATAAAAAGAATTGTTTCTTGTTTAAATAATAATGGTGTTGTTTTTTTTACACAAAGGGTATCTGTTATGGACCTTGTCCTGTAGTTTGTTTGGTTCGTTTTTGTTGTTGTTGTTGTTGTTGTTGTTGTGTTTGTTGTTGTTTTTGTTGTTGATGTTGTTTTTGTTGTTGCTGTTGTTGTTGTTGTTGTTGTTGTTTGTGGGGATTCTGTCGTATGTAATTTATTATGAATGTGGTCTTTTACAACTTGATTAACCAAACCTCCCTCATAAATTAGACAAAGTAACTGAAAATTTGGTAGCAATGACGGTTTATACTATAGTTATAATCACTTGCTTTTTATAGTAAAGCAGTGAAATTTTGCACGCCCCAAACCAACCCTTTTCCAAGCCCATAACGTGGTATGTATTAGGATCTTGTAGTTAAAAAGGGTCAGCTGCTTAATCCTCCCGAAGAAGATTCTTTATCTAAATCTAGAAGGTTTTTTTAGATCAAATTCATCCGTAATATTGGGATGTGTTCCATGTAGTATTTTTCCATTTTCTTTTGTTAGTGTTGCTGCTTTTTAATCATAATGGATTCCTTATTATTTTATTTGACTTCTAAATCTATTTAGTTATTGCTCTGGCTTTACAATTTATTTTGTATTACTCTCTTAAGGCACATCTTATTTTCAACTTATATTTTTTCCAGAAAGAAGTACATTTCTACTTAGCCAAGTGCAAATTGTGGAAACTGTACATCATGTTATTTTCTCAAAACATCTTTACAAGAGACAGGCGGTAGAGGAAATAAGAAAATCGATCAAAGTGTCCGCATAATAGCATAGCAAAGCAGGGAGTATTTCTTGTCAGACCGGACTTGCTGTCATAGTGACGAATCGGTCCTGCAAACTTGGTGAATACTGGATTGAGCATAGAGAGGGCAGGAAGACAGTGTGGCTCGAATCGCCAAGATTCTTGGAAGGTTTTGATGGATTTGCATTACAGTTGGGTTAGTTTTTCCATTACAGGAAAAACGCTATAAGTAGGAATTTGGTAAGGGGCAGAGAGTAATATCGTAACGAGTAAAGGTGAAGAGAGTAAGAAGGGTGCACATTGTGTCATGCGATAGAGCAAACAGGAGATCTTTAGTCAAGAGACCACAAGGGAGACAAATCCTTCTTTATTTTTGAACAGTTTATGAAAATGATTATTCTCCCCGTATAGGTAGGCTACCAATAAGTCCCAGCCTGAAATAACAGGAACCTCCCTAATTCGCCTAATGGCAAATAGTTTCTAAAATCAAACTGTGAGACAGGTTTTAAAAAATGTATAAATTAAATAGCGGACTAAAATTACATAATTTATTACATTTATGCAACTCTCTTTTGATCTTAAGACCACACAATGGGTGCCTTTCATTTCTAAATAATTATCCTTAATAAATATATTTCGAGAACTGAACTAAATTGATATCAGAAAACAAAAAGTTTGAATTTTTGCTACATGCCTCCACGGAGCAAACAATATAATTTATTTAATTCCTTGGGTTTTGTTTTTTTTTTTTGTTGTTTTTTTTTGTTATTAACAATAAGATTTAAGATTGCATCAAAGGAGTCCGTTCACGTGTCTATCAACTTCAGTCAATATACATCGATTGTTGATTGCTATAATGGTAAATCTTTGTATTAAAACATCCATTAAACTATAACTTGATTTGCTTGGATTCTTTATGGTGTTCCTATAGACATAAGTGAAATTATGATTTAATCATAAAACTGCAAGATTTTTCAAATGTATATATTTCTATAAATAACTAAAACGGTATGTAAGCCTTTTGAACGTGTTGCAATAAATCAAAATATTTCACATTCTAAAAACAACGATGTTTTGTGGGAATTTTTTTATTCACATAATTATATACAGGATTTTTCAACAAAGTATCACAATAAGGGTATTTTTTAAGGTAAACGTATAATTTCTTTTTCTTTAAGTAAAAAATAGTTTCAAACAAAAACATAAAAACGTATATCAATTTGTAAGTTTTACCACGTTTTAACCTGCAGTATAATTCGGAGTCAATGTTGACATTATTTCTGCACGCACAACTTAAAGCAATTAGATATGCGCAATTTATAAATAACGTTCCAAATATCTTTTACTGTAAAAATGAGTTTTGCTTCCCTTGAATTATGTATCAAAAGCGATTCATTTAAATATCCTGAGGCAGAAGAAGGAAGTGAAATAACAAAGATCTTAGGTGAAGTTATTTGATATGTTAAGAAGTAGATTATTATTTGATGGGGTTTTGAAAGATAATTTGAGAAAATCAAAGATTACACTTGTGTTACTCCTGCTGAAAACCTTCATTTCATTGGTTGTGAATTTAGATGTAAAGGCACATTATTTCCGATATCAACTTCGTGATCTCTAGCTTTTGCTATTAATGGGCAGAAAAAAATGTGATAGCGGAAACTCTTAGGTGAATTTGGAATGTTCACCTAAAAAGGTATCTTTAAACTAGTCAGGGGAATTAATACAACTCATCAGCAAAAGAAAAAATTGCGTTTAGGGCTCACAGAATGCCAGTTAGGACAAAAACATTAGAAAAAAACAATCAAATAAAGGTATTATATTCAAGTTTTCGTTAGAGTATCCCTATGCGTTATTAATGTCAAATCTGAGTTAAGACTTACTGGAGGTAAGGGTTTGGCAAAAGTACTGGTCAAAGCGGTCATAAGAAATAAAGGCATAACAAAAAGAACATTGGAACTGTTATGTTTGAAATCAATGTTACAAAAAAATCTCTCCAAAAAGAAACGCATGCGCTCCATGAAAAAAGATGACTATTCACTGTGAATCTTAGATTTCTCGCTAGATCATAAATAACGAGCAAAACAATATGAAATCATCACAAATAACAACACTTATACTGACAACAGCAAAGTTTTCCACCGTCATCATTATCATTGTTATATCTTAATATTATTATTATCATTATTGTTGTTGTTGTTCATGATATGTAAATTGCAAAACCTGCTTGATTGGCTCAGATAACTTTTCTTTCTTCAGCAAATATCTTCATCTTTTATATTTTAGTTCTTTTTAATAAACTTTTTACATGTAAAACATCTCCATTAAACCATTTATGGCATATAATGATTCATCAACATGTCGGATCTTTAAGTTATCCGTTGGTACATTGTCTGGTGGTGCAGATTTGTACATACATTGTAATGGGTTAGTTACTGTCAAGAACGCATATTGTGTTTTGGAGGGTGTTGTTGTTGTTGTTGTTTTTTTTTGTTTTGTTTTTTTAGATAATCAAAAAAATATGTATTCCTTTCTAAGAAGATTACCTTCTTCTATTAATTTTCTTCAATAGATCAGGAAAGAAGTGGCCCATTTCAAATACAACTTAATTTTGAGATAAATAACAGGTCAACAAACTAATTGGTGTGTCAGTATCAAAAAGAGATATGCTAATCTGTCAGTCCAATGACGTACAATATAATACCAAATATCTGTATCACAACCGAATAGGGCCAGTGTTTCATCTTTCGATATATAAACAGGCTTAATACTAAAATATGTGCAAATCTACGAAAAGATTGTAACGCTCTCTATTTTTGGTATCCAATATTTTCGGTTGTTCTTGGCAACCTAGTCTTCATTTTAAGGTGACCAACAGAAGCTAACCCAAACATTCTCTATCTTCCCTTATTTGAAGCGCGGCAAGTAGACTTGTCTTTTCGCCATGGTGTAGCGAAGGATGCGTTGCTGGGGAAGATCGGCCAGGAAGAAATGGCGGCCGTCACGTGATGCGCAGAGATCGTGGATCAGAGAAGCGCCTCGGCGAACGGTTGCCTGAAGGAAAGGAAAACATACTTTTGTTTTATTTTTTGTTTTGTTTGTTTGTTTATTTTTGGAGGGGATGGGGTGGATAGTAAAGAATAGATGAAAACAGAGTACATGTATTGGTTGTTTTCAAAAGTTTTCAATGAAGACGTTAAACGCAGTGCTATTATAATTATTTAGAACTATTTAGAATATTGCTCCGACTCTTGTGGAGATAACTGTTTTCTGGTCACTGCAAGATCATTTCTTCATGGCAATAAGGTCATTCTGGTTATCGTACTTGCTATATTGACTAAACATTGTTGTCTGATTAAGAAAAAAAATAGTTTTCATGTTATGTCGTTATGCATGCAGTTGTCAAATAGCACAAACTGAAAATTTTTACAACTGATATCAGAATCCAGAATTTAAAAAAAAACAACTGTAATGCTTTAAACAAAAGTAAAGTATAATCCGAGCAAGGTTATGTGGAATACAGGAGGCTGTAAGTGCAGCATCGCGGTAGCTCATAGCTTGTTTTAAGTCCTCGTATTCTTACATCTTAAGGGTGCAACTATACCAACTCAAACATGCATCCCTGGACAGACACAGACAATATGCAGAGATTCATTTTTAGTGGTTATTCATTTCTCGAGATACACCGGCTGTCGTACGACGGATAACAGCTTCCGTTGACGGACCGACAAACTGTGTTTTGCTACGGGGAGGCTAAGACGACTCATAAGCTTACCATAACGTTGTACTTACAACCTCAGAACAAAACTTGCTACTAACCGGGGTAATGCTGGCCCACTCGTCTGTCTGCACGCCAGCCAAACTGTATGTAGCGGCACGATCGGGGTACTGAATCTGTCCATCACTGCCAGCGATCACAGTGTTATCTGCGAAGGAGGAATTACATTATCATTATAGGTTTTAAAATTATTATATGTTTAGAAGTTTTTTTTAAAAATGTATGTCTCAAATCCACACAATAAGATGTGGTATTATCAAAGTCTCATCGACGATGAAGAAGCAAGGACGGGATAACTGCCCTGAGCAGAACACAACAAGCAAAGGGTTTTCGCCGTGTCATGCGCAGACATACGCAGTCATCATTTAGAACACATTAGAATTGGAAAGATATGCGGAAAGAGAGCGAGAGATAGACAGACAGAGAGAAAAGATCTAGGAGAGGATACATATATGGATTGGTAGAAGCAAAGGGATTGAGAAATACGAGGACAGAGGGGTGTTTTTTGGAAGAACATGGCTACACAGAGATGGAGCCTGGTTAAGATAACTTTGGTTCGAGCACACTTATTTGACTGACAACGAACCATGCAGTAGGGGATGAGATCCGATCATGGTATCGAACCGAGTACGTCATGGTTAGAAGCCCAACGCTTTACTTCCTGAGCCATCATCATGTGTATAAATATTTTAAGCAGTGGCGCTGGTCTACATTGGCTCGGACATGAACTAGTTTGGGGAATTTTTAACACACTTTATAAGAAATGATAAAATTATGATAAAATAGTCTAGTTGATCCTTGAACTTAAAATGTGAAAAGAAAACACTCATGTGTATAAATTAATCTTTGACCTTAAAATGTGTTATTAAAAGTTGTATCTTGTTTGGTCCTTAAACCTAAAAAAGTGTGCAGTATTTCAGGAGCATTATATATCCTCATTGAAATGAAGAGCCACAACCACTTTTTTTACCTGCACTGTTGTAGTAGATGGCGAACACTCTGCCAATGTCTCCCTGGGGGATCAGAGTCCTGTTGAAGGTCCCCGCCTGTTGCCCGTTTCCGTTAGGCAGGCCGGCGTTGTAGCATAGGGCCCTACATACAACAGAGGGAACAGCAAGAGAAATGCGTAAATCAGAGATCGAATCGGAAAAATGCTTGAGGTTGAAGGGAGGAATTGATTGCAAACAATGGAAGATCAAACCTGTACATGTCGGACTTATGATTCCAAGAATTGACACAGCTGATAATTTTTAAAAGGTAGACATTTGTTCTGTTTCTTTATCCCTAAATTGCTTTCTCTCAGTCCTTGAGATCACTATTTGCCAGTACTTACAGTCTTTACAAATAATTATGTTTTGCGTATTATTTTTGCAATTTTCAATTGCTAATAATCTTTCCTACCATGTTATTATTCTTTCTTGTTAGGAGAAAAGTTATCATTTTCTCAAGTCTACGACAATAAATAACGGCTATTTTCATGACGCCAAAATAGGGTTAAATTGTTTTGTTGGATAAAAACCACTTGTGCATAATTGACTGGCGATATTTTGGAATTTTGGAGACCATAGCGATTACCACAGTTAAGAAAGGTTACGAATTTTTTTTTTATTTAGAAACGGTTTTGTGCTTTATTTCAAAGTGTTGTGGGTTTTCAATCAATCGAAACCAAAACCCAAACCCTGTGAGGATTACCTCTGGTTCTCCCTATCAGCCACACACACCAGGTCGAGACTCTCGATGAGGGTCAGGCTGTGGGGAATGTTCAGGTTGAAGGGAGACAATCGACCACCTGGAGAAGTAGAAAAGAAAAGAGAGTAGTTGAGTCTTAAGTAAATGCTGAAAAGATTGGAAAAGAAGAGGCAGGCAGATTAAAAGATCGTATTAATATCAGTGAATGGGCTTGCCAGATCGTCGTGCTGCGTAACATAGTGAGGAAAGCAGGGGATAGTGAGAAATGCTAAAAACAAGTTGTCAGGTCATGTGATTCTCCAATAAATGATTCTTAACACAGTGGTAATAATGGGACAGTGAAATAGATAAGTGAAGTGAAAGAATAAGAAACGGTTGCACAATGCATGTGTAATCGGAAGAAGATAAAAGAGCAGTGACTAAACCAAATCTGTTATGATCTTCTAAAAATAGAGATTTTAGAATGTCATGAGATGCACTATCTCTATCAGAAAGACTTTTGAATTGCAAACTATAATTATTTCCCAAACTCACCATTCCATGAAGAACCCCATTGTGTCATGAGTTTTCCCTCTTTGGAGTATTTAAGTACTCTGCTGTTACAATACCTGTGAAAGGGCATAATGAAAATAAGAAAAGCAAATTAATATCATGCAATGACACGAAGGTTTATTAAAATAATTCAAAATTTCGAAAGGACTGTCATCTTGAAATCAGTATGAGTATAAGATGAATGAAACGAACATCTATATAATTATTTGATTAAATAAATTAGGCCGTTTCAACAAAAGTTTTTCCGTCTCTTTTTTTTTTTTTGTCCTCTTTCTCTTTATTTCTATCTCTTAAACTCTCCAACTATCTATGCCTCTGTCTGTCTGTATGTCTGTCTGTCTGTCTGTCTGTCTCTCTCTCTCTCTCTCTCTCTCTCTCTCTCTCTCTCTCTCTCTCTCTCTCTCTCTCTCACTCTCTTTCTCGCTCTCGATCTCTCTGTCTATCTCTCTGTTTCCCTCTCTCTCTTACTCTCTAACTCTTTCTCTCTCTTACTCTCTATTGTATCTACAGATATTAACTTGTCTGCCTATCTATCCTCTGTTAATCTATCCATGAATCCTAACCAGTCATTACCCGTCCGAGACGAAGAACTCGCCAGTGCTGGCGATAGCGACGTCCGTGGGTTTACAGAAGTGGCTCTCGTCATTGCCAGGCACAAACTTCTCTCCCAGGGTAAGGTCTGGTGTGGTGCTGTTTTTCGGGAAACGGAACACCTGGGGTTGGGAAAATGTCTATTTAAGATAGAACTCTTTCTCACTTAAAAGTCTTTTAGTTCCCCAAGGAGGATCCTATTATGGCAATGGGTACCAAGAATAGCAATTTGGAGAAAAGGTCGTGCCGCTACAGAGAGACAAAGAGGGGATATCGGAATTCTGTCTCAGTTTGTCACTTTGTAGTGAAACACACCTAGTAGAGACGAAATCCGACTATTCAATTTGCCTGATTGTTGAACCGTCAGCCCGTTTTACCAAAAGGTCCACCTCAAATTACATGGTTGTGTAGGAATGAATACGCATTTGCTATAAATTTCCGCAAGAAAGTTCATCTTTAGGCTATGTTATGTCCGTACATGTACCTAAATACGCTTATAGCATTCTTACGTGTAAAGTGATCTTTGAATTGAGTTAATTTAACCTCTAAAGTCAGCAGTTTATAGGCTATATTGTGGACGGGCCCCAAGACTGACGACTGACAATTTTATGTGCTGCCACACACGAGACAGGGCGGGGATACCATGACTCCTGTCTCAGCCGGTCACATTATACTGACACCGACCCAACCAGTTACAGGGGACGAAATTGGACAAATGAATCTGCCGATCGTCGGATTCGAACCGCGTACCTTCCGATCTGGGGACCCTCGCTCTACCACATTATCAGTTCTCCCCCCCCCCCCCCCCCCAAGTGATCTTTGAACATATTGCAAAACAAGGCTGGTATAATAGCCCAGTATTAATCAGTATTAATATGATGATGAGGAGGAGGAGATATAACACTACGACCTCTATTATGCGTTGACAGTTGAATTGTAAACATCTTAAACGTCTTCCCCTCTCGAGAACAAAAATAAAACCTAACGTAATTGGGTTGTGTTAATATGAAAATGATACTTTAAATGTTCAGAAACAAAAAAGGCTTCAAAATCTACCGCCACACTTGCTTTTTGTGGAATTTAATAAAAATGAGTAATTATCGGATTCTCTTAAACCTTTTTCATCGTTTATAGATATATCAAATGCAGGTAAGGTTATCTTGGTTAGGTTCTTATTCATGCCAATTTGAAGAATAAAAATATTATTAATAGAGAACTATTTCAACCACAACTGTTTATGTGAAGACTACAATGTTACAACCAACGAAACATTACCTGGTGTCTCCCTACATCAGTCACCCATATATTGTCGTTGTTGTCCACCTTGAGGCCGTGGGGGACGTTGAAACTGGAATACAAAGTGCAGTCAGTACAATGGCCGTGAAATAAGCACCATATCTATCATAAGCCATCAGTGGTCAGCATCAGTCATAATTATGTCATCGGTCATCAGTTTTCAGTCTTTGGAACGTTCAGACTTGTGTGCAGTGAACACAATTTTGAAATATATGCCTTTTATCTTTACATGCCGATACAGAAAAAGAAAAAAATCCGAACTGCATCAAAAAGTAGTTCTTCCAACGTTTGTTTTAGTTATGTTATCCTGTATTTAAACTAGCATTGTTGAAATGACCTCAGATTTAGGACAAAAATTGCAACATTGTGACTCTATTTCAGGGTATAATAAAGAACATCTCTTTGAACACATCTTAGCTCAAAATGTACCATTGTGCGAAATCGTTGGAAATGTTTACACTAGCATGATAAAGAGCTGATTACATTTATTGCTAGGAGCCTCTAGCTGGAGATGGAAATATACTTTCTGGCCAACATTTGCAAATTCTGAAAAGACTGATGTGTGTGGAATACTTCCTTAAATATCCTCAAAATGGTCTTCATTTGTGTGGGGCATGTAAATGATACGGTTGTACCCATCTTAATGATGATTTACCAAAACGTATAATCATCCGACAATCTTCCATATAAAGTAATTCTGAAATTGTTACAAAGAAAATTTTCTTTTGCCAATTAGATCTAGGATTTTTCATATTATTTCAACCCCGAGGATCATGAAAGATTTTTTCCTAGGATTTTAAACATCAAGTGTAAAGAAGTAAAAAATGTTTTTTCTTTTGGAGAATTTCATTTTTCTACCATTTTCAACCAAGAGGATCTTTTAAGAAAAATTTCTTTTTCCTATAGTATTTAATATAGTTTCGATAATTTCAAACATCGTGTGTATGGAAGTAAAATTTGTTTTCCCTATTTTAACATCGAAGGTCAATTTATTGTTTGAGTGTGCCGGTACTTACAAGTTCTTCCCAAAGCTGGTGATGAGGCTCGCATCCCCTGGGTTCACTTTGAATATGGTGTCGCTTTCGATGGGGATCCGAGCCTCCTGAGAAAGGACATTGCCTCTCACAAATGTTCTGAGAGGATACAAAGTTGGATAATTATGTGTAAACAAAATTATTTGTGTAAAAAGATAAATCACATAAACATTGATATCGATAACAACATATACAGAAGGAAAGAGATTATTAAGGATTTGTATTATGTCTCATTTTTTTGGAGAAACTGAATGACAAAATCAACATAGGAACTGTTAGTGATCTGAGGTGAGTGACAATGATGGCGACGAAAGCGGTACGGGAGGGGAGGAGGTGAGAATGATGATCCATCTAACTTAAAAAGGCACTTCGCAGCCTTATCCTCTCCGTTCTTAGAGAAACGGCGATTATTATGATGATGATGATGATGATGATGATGATGATGATGATGATGATGATGATGATGATGATGATGATGATGATGATGATGATGATGATGATGATGATGATGATGATGATGATGATGATGATAATGATGATGATGATGATGATGATGATGATGATGATGATGATGATGTGATGGTGGTGGTGATGGCAGTGGTGGTCGTGGTCGTGGTCGTGGTAAATATCCCGGAATACTCTTCCCTAACTAACTCACCTTCCATAATTCCAGGGTCTGTTGGCTCTGTGGAAGATGAGGAGGTCTCCATTCGAGTCCACATCGACGGCAGACACCGTACCCAAGCCTAGGTGGTCTGTGCTGAAGTTGATGTCAGCTTCTGGTGTCCTCATCTGTTTTATAGAACAAATAGTTTTCATGACCACTGTTAATGGTTTATTGTTTAGAACTAACTGGAGTTCAAATACATGGAAATATTAATTTCCAGGCGTGTTTTTATGTGGGAAAAGAATTGTAGTCTTTAGTAGATTTTGAGTAGGTTTTATAGCCCTAATAAATTTTTTTTTTTCATTTTGAGCGTTCTGAAATGGTCTTTCAATCTTTAAAGAGCTAGTCGTAGTTCATCATTTATTTTGCAATTACTTAACTTGTAGCATTAGATGAACTTTTATATCTTTCACATATAGTAGGCAATAGTCATTTCTTTCTATTTTCTTCATTTAACGTCGTGACTTGAATTATCATCTCCTTCTAACTATAAATATCTTATGACATAAAATATTTGTCGACTGGTTTTCTATAGGATTAATCCTTGGTGTAAAGAACCTATGTGAAACATTATAACCTTGATTAAAGTGTTATTGTGTCATATGAATAAACAAGATCGTTTGTTGATAGATATTTAAACATCTAATTGCAATTACAAATGTACTTCCACAGCTGCAGTCTGAGCTGTTCAGTTGTATCAAAATCGTCCGTTTATTTTGAAATATTGTAATCAGAATATTATAAACTGTTATGTCTTTATTATTACACACATAACAAGCATAATTATTGCAATATTTTCGTTATGACATGCGTCGACGAATCTATTTTTTTTAAAATATTATTTACATCCATCACTATGTTTGTACATGTAGTTTTCAAGTAAAATTCCCAGAGCTCAGCAAAACATATTTCTCTGGATTCAAAGCGAGTTTATAATAATCATCAGTCGTTATTGTCTTCAGAATGCAAGAAAGTCAGAACACTGTGTCAAAGATTGTCTCAACGAAAGCAAGATTACAAGTGATGACAAGTTTGGCTAAATGAGGGTAGAATCATCTCATCTCTCTCTCTCTCTCTCTCTCTCTCTCTCTCTCTCTCCC
>RQTK01000332.1:218828-243828 GCA_003991915.1 Elysia chlorotica
GAGAGAGAGAGAGAGAGAGAGTGAGTGAGAGAGAGAGAGAGTGAGAGAGAGAGAGAGAGAGAGAGGAGAGAGATGAGATGATTCTACCCTCATTTAGCCAAACTTGTCATCACTTGTAATCTTGCTTTCGTTGAGACAATCTTTGACACAGTGTTCTGACTTTCTTGCATTCTGAAGACAATAACGACTGATATTATTATAAACTCGCTTTGAATCCAGAGAAATATGTTTTGCTGAGCTCTGGGAATTTTACTTGAAAACTACATGTACAAACATAGTGATGGATGTAAATAATATTTTAAAAAAAATAGATTCGTCGACGCATGTCATGTAGTAGTAGTAGTAGTAGTAGTAGTAGTAGTAGCAGTAATAGTAGTAGTAGCAGCAGCAGCAGCAGCAGAAGCAGCAGCAATAATAGTATGTTTTTCAAATAGGGGTAATGTCATTCCTAATATCAGCGTTAAATACATTTATTTTCATGTTCACATTAATTGAATTATATGAAAGATGTAGAGATTTTATTATAAAACTTTAAAATATATACATGAGCAGTAGACTAGTTGTGTTTTAAAAGAGAAGTCTACCAAATTTGGTTGTTGAAATGAATGAAAAGAAATTTTATTTTTACTACATAATACGCCAAATTGATTTGATTAGACATACGAACCTCTCTTTTCTTCAGCTTTTGATCACAGAAGATTATTTCCCGCTCTAAGCGAGGTGTTAAATGGAGGAATCCGACGTCTCAGTATATCTAGAAGCCTGTTTTTGTATGAAAAGTGTGGGCGGATGGAATCTTCATAAAATATTCCCTACGCACTTCCTCTGTGTAGCAGAGACGCGCTTGAAAAACACAGCCAGAGCCCAGAAATGTACAGCTAAAAATAGACTTCCAATAAAGTCTCCGTGTTACTCTTGTACCGAAGCTCAGTCGGGCAAATATCGATCCACGTTGCTACTCGTGACAAAGATGGAGATCGATAAGAGAATCCGGTCTGTGATGCCGTGGTCTGGAGTTCTTCACGCAAGCCTGGGCAACGCGTTTCTACTAAAGAGAAATTGGATGGAGGCAACGCATTTTTATGTTGCCCTCCCTTAGATTTTTTTATAAAAGACTAGTTGAGAAGTTGGGCAAAATGCCGAGCTTTATACACAAAATCATTGCTGATTTGCCATAATGTAAGAAAAAGGTTTTGGTGACATTAAAATTACTACAAACACAATCTTTTTTTTTATACATCCCTTTTAAAGTCGGCTCTTTAAAAAGAGATATAGAAGGGCAGTAATGGCGTGAAAGAAATAGATCAACAGGCAAATGTTTCCTCTCTCAAAATAATGTCAAGAAAAAAATTGACTAACATCTTCAGTTGAAATAGTGAGAATTGGCGAGGCAACGAGAGGTGTGAACTAACAAGAATAGAATAACGATACGATACTTTCTATACATTCTTTACTTTGAACCGAGGGTGAAAAGGTTTGGGTAAATGCATCATTTGAGTTTATGCAAAGCTGGATGTTGTAGAGAGAGATCACGATCTGTATACAATGCCGTGACAGCCACCAACGTGTGGAGTCATCTAAATAAACATGACGTTATATTTTAAGAAACGTGGTTGGTGAGAGAGAGAGAGAGAGAGAGAGAGAGGGGACGGATACAGATGTGGGAGAGATAAATGCTTACAAAATATAAATTTTTATAGCATTTGGGTGACAGGAAGACCTCTCGAGTTTGATGAAACTGTTGTGTGTGCACTAGATGATATGTTGACTAACAGCTGTAAAAAAACGAAAAAGAAACATGGATGGTAGGAAATCAGAAAACGCTGGGCGTTTACACCCAGAGTACTCTTAGTTTTTTGTGTTTGAGTTCGTTACGTGTAACTCCAATTCGTAGAAATAGTAACAAACAAAAATCAAACTTCAAAAAACCAGTATTTTAATACACACGTTGAAGTACAGTGATGGATGTGAGAATCAGATCTGATTTCCTTCAAAAGTTTCTCTTGCATTATTGTTCATACTGTTACATTTCTGTTCTCATTCAATGAATAAATTTTGATGGTCACTATTACCAATAAGAAAGTAGGAAAAAATCACAATTTGTATTCCTTTATCATAATTGTAATAAGACATACCCGGTAATATGAAAAAGTGATGGCTGTGAAACTGAACACATGGAGTTTAGGATTCCGTGGACTATTTTTTTTCGATGCAAAATCCGGCTCGGTTTTATAATCCTTTCTTTTTAATACCCATAACATGATTTTTAAAAACTGCTACAAAATTAGTAGTCTGTAACTATTTGTTTTTGTTGTTGTTAGTGTTGTTGTTGTTGTTGTTGTTGTTGTTGTTATTGTTGTTGTTGTTGTTGTTGTTGTTGTTGTTGTTGTTGTTGTTGTTGTTGTTGTTGTTGTTGTTGTTGTTGTTGTTGTTGTTGTTGTTGTTGATGTTGTTCCTGTTGTTGTTGCCGTTTATTTAATTTCTTAATTTTTTAAGAATTAAATGATAGCAATATAGTTCCACCATACGCACGTTTATCAGATCTTCGTGCTGTTTTTTGTTTGTTGTTGTTTTGTGTTTTATTCCATTTTTTTTTTCATATTTATCATTATTGTTACTAACATGTTCTTATTTTTAATATTGTAGTTGATGTTGTTGTTGTTGTTGTTGTTGCTACTGCTGTTATATTTGTAGCAGTTGCGGTTAATATCTTGTTTTCTTTGTTATTGTTGTGTTTGTTGTTGTTTTCAAATAATGTAGATTGGGCCTGAGACAGACGCAGACAATTTTTTGTCGTCCCGTGTTGTAAATAGGTTGAGAATTTGTACCATTTTGCAAAATATTCCAGCTTCTTCAATTAAGCACATTGTGTGCAAACAAAATTTCTTAATAATATTTTATAAAAATTTCTTATTGGCACGCTTAATGATGTTGCCATTTTAAAAAATTAAATAGAACAATTTGAATAGTTAAATAGTTAATTTCATTATTCCAGTGCTTCTGCTGATTTGTGAAAGTAGTCTAGTTCATTAGATTCTCAATAGCGTAAGGTTCTCCGTATGTAATCAAAACATTTTGTACAAAAAAGAACAGGATTGAGAGAGAGAGAGAGAGAGAGAGAGAGAGAGAGGAGATAAAGAGAGATAGAGATAGGGGAGGGGGAGAGGGGTTGTGAGGTGAGTAGCGGAGAAATAAAAAGAGCGGGGACTTGGGGACGACAATTACATCACTTACATCACAATTTACGAGACGAACGCCCCAGGTTAGGATAGTCAAGATGTTTCCCAGATTGTTTTCAAATGTCAGTGGACAAAATAATATTAAATAATAAATATAAACAGAACTTCATTGATACCTTTCCCTTTTACGTAATATATCCAGACCAAGCAAACGGCTCAAATTGTAATTTTTTTTTTTACAAATATCGAAATATTTGTGTTCATTTTTATATATGGGTTGATGGCTCTTTAACAATAAAGCATAAAAATAGCATTTTTTCGTTGACAAATCAAACCAAGTGTATATGGCTGAAAAGGGCTTGTTTAAATGCCCTTAATTTAGAGACTTGGAGCTTAGCAAGTATGTTTACTTTTACCAATACCGTATACGCGTACACCACACACATTTGAGCATGGAAGATATCACAACAGAGCATTAATCATCAAATTTGCACATGATTCCGTCATCTTTGAGTTGGTTTCAGACTCTTATGTTGAGTATCTGGGACAAGTCCAACAGCTTGCAGACTAGGGTGAGTTTAAGTATTTTTCTTATTAGTCTTAAAGAAAACTTAGTGATTTTTTCGTTGATTTTTAAATTTACAAAGGCGCCGCTCTGCCCCTAAAATTTGAAAAAGACACTTTTCGAAACCAAACACTGGATTAGATAAACGAAAAGGGCAATAACGTAACATTTTTATATTATAAAACGTGGAGAGGGGGAGGGGGGGTCTGGTACGGCGCAGTGACGGTTATATTGTTGAGGTGTGTGTATGTATGGGGGGGGGGGGGGGTTATGAAAAGAAAAGAGAGAGAGAGAGAGAGAGAGAGAGAGAGAGAGAGAGAGATTTTGCTTGAGTTTGTGTGTGTGTGTGTAAATTTCCAGGTGTCCTTTGTGTTGTTGAAATGCGCTTCCAACTTTGATAAATGAGAATAAGACTATTAGGCTATGTAGAACAGCAATGTCCAAAGCAAACTTCTCATCGGCTTTTCTAAAGAGTATACAGTAAATGTAGCCTATCATCATTACTTTAACTGAGAAAATTTTTTATTGAGGAACAATGCGATAATTTGTGGCAACAGTTTTTATTTTAATAAGAAAATTCTACCCCAACAACAATGCAACATTTGGAATAAAACACACATAACATTTTCATTTAAATGTGAGGGATACAGGTATTCTCTTAGACTAACATTTTCATAAATCATCTTAATTATGTTTTAAGCAAATGTGCTCTTGTTCTCAATTTTTTTAAATTCACTGTCTCTCTACATTATTGTAGTTGCCATGCCAAACCACCTATCCTCTCGTAAATGTAAAATCTATCCCAATAGTAATGTGTCATCATTAATTTGCTGTCTTGTCGGCTGCTAAAATGTTCTGGTGTCAACTAAGCTTCACGTGACACATTTAATCAATTTTTTATATCTAGGCAAAAGAGCGCAAGCTCAGAGGCCACTGGACTAATAACAACAATCAATTTTTGTATCATTATTTAAGTGTAATGCAGGATAAGAACTGGAAAAGTAATTATCTGATTCCTGCTTCCACCTTCCCAGGAGCTACAATGTTATCGTCTTCTTGGTGCAGACATTTTGATCATTAGCATCATATCCTGGACTCTGTACTTAGTAGAATGTGAAATAAAATTTAATAAAGCACAAGTTAATCAATGTATTGCGTATCATCTTCCTATGGACTAATTAATTTGTTTTTCTTAGACCACACTGGAGCCTCCAGAACTAAAACCTTCATCTTGTAAGGAAATGTCAGAGGTGGTTAGCTCATTGGGCATGCGCGAATCCGAACTTCCGACGCCAAGACTCTTGGGATCCAACACGGAGAACCTGGCTGGCTGCCTTGCTGTTTTGACTGCGGCTGCTGCTGTAGTCCATCCACTAGCTGGGATAACGGGGCCGTTGAGGTATCGGTCTAAGCAAATCGGAATGGATGAATCGTTTGAAGCACTGCTGTCACTATTTTTATGCTTGTTCTTGTGCGCGTTTGCTTTACCTGACCTGCCAAAGAGATGGAGAGATAGATAGAGAGCGAGAGTTGGAGGGAAGGAGGGGTGGATATAAATGATAGAATGTGAATACACTATATCATGGGGTATATATTGTTACAATATGCTCGTTTTTATATGCATCTAATCCTTTTTCTCTGTGCGTGTGTATCTCTGTCTGTCTGTCTGTCTGTCTGTCTGTCTCTCTGTCTCTCTCTCTCTCTCTCTCTCTCTCTCTCTCTCTCTCTCTCTCTCTCTCTCTCTCTCTCTCTCTCTCTCTCTCTCTCTCTCTTTCTCTTCATTTCTCCCATTTATTTTTACACCAAAATCTATCTCTGTCCTTTTGTCTATTGTTTACCTTTCAAACTCTCTTTACCTCTATTATTATATCACAAGCTCTCTCTTTCAAAGCTTCTAGTGTATTTTACACGTACATAGTTCGAACTAGAATGCCGTTAGTTTTCAAAAGCAGATACGAAGTCTTTGAATAAAAGCGTCCATTAGCGCTCTAAATGTAGGAGTAGTGTGTTTTACATAACCAAATCCAATTCTGTGACAGTGTCTACCTGGAAGACGAAAGCAAGCGTTGCAGGTCCATTATAGCGATCAGCGCAATGGTTACCACAAGGAAAGCCAGTCCGCCTGACCCTATACAGATGGCAGAGGGCCGGTAGTCCATTACTGAACCGCCCGTTGATTTCGGCTCAGATTTTGTTAGGGTTTCCTCAATTGAATAGTTTTCTGTTCAAGAGTTTAACAAAATACTATTAGTGTTAGAAACAAACAAGAGGGTGAGACGGTGATTAATGCCTGTTTTTATTTATGTTTTTTATGCAATTGTCAAGATTGTTGTTGTTGCTGGTATATTCAACCAACATCCGCTTTGTGGATGAATAAAAAGTTATCTCATTTTATCTTATATGAGTAGACTTACGGTTTTTTACTCCTTATATTTATAGAAGAATCCTAATATCAGACGAGACACCAGCTGGAATATTAGTCCAGAACACAACAACCATCTAGGGCGAGATTTGTGATAAAAGAAGGTCTCGTATTAACCATTCATAAATGGGCAAATAAAGTGATAATATTTTTATGTGGAGTTTTTTTTTTTTATGCATGAGTAAAAATCGAATACCAGCATGCGCACCGAATTCACACTTTTGAAATATATTTTTATGGAAGATGCGATACAGTTTAGGCTAATATCTTGAATTGGTAGGCCTAATGTACAGGGGTAGCACAATACGATACTTCTACTAGAACTTATTTTCCAAGAAAAGCAAAATGACAATCCTACCTACAACAGTCTCACATAGCCAGGGGTATGCTTCCTCAATACTCTCACAATCGTTGGTGAGGGTCCAGTTGAGGGAGCACAATACGGTACTTCTACTAAAACTTATTTTCCAAGAAAAGCAAATGACAATCCTACCTACAACAGTCTCACATAGCCAGGGGTATGCTTCCTCAATACTCTCGCAATCGTTGGTGAGGGTCCAGTTGACCTGGGGCAGCTCACTGAGCGGGTTTTCCCCGAAGCTCAGGAGGCCGCAGGTGCCGCCCAGGAACAGCTCGGAGTCCAGGCCAGGCAGGTTGATGGCACTTCCGGTCCAGAAAGTCCGCGCAAGCGTTTGCTCTCTGAATGAAATAGATTTTTCACAAAAATATGTATTCTAATGAGTAACGGTAGACATTCAGATGGTATAGCACTGATCACAGATTTATAAAGTAAATGTAAAATTATTAAGACAGTTTTTACAGAGGCTTTAAATTTTAATATAGACCTAAAGCAAAATAATAGAGTGTTTTTATTAGTGGGAAAATTATCTTATTAGTGGGAAGATTATGCTGTGCATTTCTGATAGTGATAGAGTTTGCTTTGGTTCACACACGTCTTCGGTTCATCATGTTTCTTTGGCTAGTGTGAGTGCGGATGTGTCCTAGTATATTGTTGCCTTTGAAATCAACTACAGACAACATGTACATCCAGTAACTCTTGTTTAACTTTTCTCACCGTTCTCATTGCCACTTACCTGCTTAAAATTATGTGACTCGTTACTCGCCTTTTTACATATATCGTTTGTGACATTTACTCGGATGGAATGTCGTAATGCTATACTTTTAATGAGCTCTTAACTCTCCAAGACTCCTTATCTCGAAAAGAAGTTCAGATAGTTCACTTTGTCACTATATTCACACAACAGTTTTCATTTTTGCCCGTTTTAAGATAACTGAAAACTGATACGATTCATTTTAAATGATACACATACTTGTGATATTTATACACTTATAATCATATCAAATCATACTGTTTTCGCCACAGTCTTGGTGACATTCGCATCGTTTGTAATATATCCTGACTAGATAAACATATAAGTAACCTGTATTTATATCCTGCTGTTTCCGCCACAGTTCTGATGACATTCGCATCCCTCAGTACCGCCAGCTGGCCTTTGATCTCTGAGCACTTGGACGTCGCCGCCGCATAGTCTCCCTGACAGTTGGCGAAGATGTGGTATACATACGCCCCAGAGGGCTGGCTCCGTGTCTCCTCACAACCGACGCTTGTTGTAGGGGATGCTAGGGGAAGCAAAGCATGTAGATCTGAAGGGCAGTGATTTACTGTTAAAATAATACAATGTAATCTTTAGTCCTTGAACTTGAAAGAAATATTGCTTAGTTGTTCCGTATACAGCACCCTTTTTTATTTAATTTTCTATGAGTTTTGTCATTGTTTAAAATGAAAATGCAACATTGCTGTTCTTTGGTTGACTTTTTGAAACTCCAGGACAGGTTATATGATAACAGTATTTATCTTCAAAAGAACGTGTCGAAAAAATACCATTGTTAGAACAGGTATTAACACAAAGATCATCTATACTGAATGAAGCCTACTTCAGTATCAACAAGAGAGGTGGACTAGATCATCTTAATTTGAATCTTTCTGGATTCAACATGCATACACATTTCATTATTCCTCAGTACTATCCAAAAACGTCTCTTGATCTCCTTACTATAATCTATTGGCTTCACTAAGCAATACTTTTTAACTAAGAATTTATTGTGTCCGTTAATTAATCTTTCTAAGAGGGTTGATTTGATTGTAATATATGGTGAATTCATCCCCTGCGTGTGCTTTTTGCAATTATTATAAATGGAAGTTAACGCAGAACTTTAATTAATGTCTGAGACAATATTTAGTAAAATTATAAGAGTCAGATTTAATAGCTGCAGTAGCTCTCTTGATTGATGGTTGTTGTTTGTTGGGTCTTTTGGTCGTTGTTTTTTGTTTTTGTTTTTGTTTTTTGTTTTTTGTTGTTTTGTTGTTTGTTTGTTTTTTTGGGGGGGTTGCATAGGTTGGATGATGATGTTGTTGTTTTTAAAAAATTTAATACACTTTTATATATTGTTGTAACTTGACAATACTTCGGACTTCAGGTGCCGTCAAATTAAAGTAGTGATAAAAATCTATTTTTAAATTGATCATTTATCCAAGATACGCAGCATTCAAATGACTATTCTTCGAATAAAACTAGAATAATTCGGTTCTTTAGCACTGCAAGTCACTGACATAATCTAGCGCAAAAGTCAACGATTACAAACTGTAAAGGCGTATTGTAGGTATAGGAAGTAAAGTATATGATTGTAGCGTTTTTCTTAGAATGAAATGTCATACCTGTGTCATTATTGGGCTGAGGGAGAACCTTTTCAAGATGATTCATAAACATCAAGATCGCAGCGAAGCATGTCAAAAGCATGGCTCTTTATGCTTGGTCTTTTTCTAGTTTCGTCTTCTAAATTGAAATTAAAAATGTTAAGAATAAAGTCAGGTAATAGAAGTCTATCTCCATTAACAACTTTATTGAGGAAACAAATCTATGTTTAAAAGGTGGCAAAAAGAAGATGAAGATAACAATTCAAAATTTATGTTACACACATGCAATACTTTTAACTGCATGTTTTTTTCGATATCATGTTTTTATAGAAAACTATGAAAAATGTTATCCATAGTTCGTTGTCTTTTTAGGTTACTACTTTTCCAATTGCATTAATTGGTGACATTCAGAGCGTTTTCAGAGACAAGCAAAGATCAATTACTTGTTCAACATTTTCGATTTAGTAGACATTGTTTTAAATAAAATGTCCAATATACTGATCGTGTTTTTAAACTTAAATCGTTTTAATGTCTAGGTTTGGATTTTATATTTAATAAAAATCCGGACACAGCTTGTGTATATGCTAGGAAGATTAGATGAGCACAAAAGGAAATATCAAATCCGATTTTTTCCTAAGCAATAAAAAAATGTTAAATATTTTTAACCTCTCGATCACTTTCCTTAGAACTTTTTTTTTTCAAATACTTACGCTAATCTCAAGATATTTTAGGCCAAAAAAATGAAAGCAGGTCTTTGAAATATAATGGTCGCTCTAACTATAGTAATATTGAAATTAAAACTATACATTGTAATTTCCGATTTTAAATTTGCACGTAAGCAAAATTAGACCATATCTCCTAAAGCCACACTCACTCTCTAAAGAGCGAAATGTTTGGGGCAGGGTTTCTCACATGGTATGTTTGCACTGCCAGTAGTGGCGCTCAGACTGTAAGGGTACCATGGACACCGAGTCTAGGTCACAAGTCACGACCACGTTGAGTGAGCAGGTAGTGGGCATCTAAGAGAGAAGGGAAACGGTGTGTACACATGGGGACCTTTCTGACCCATCGGAATTATATTTTTAGGTTTGAACTCTTTTTGGGTTCTGAAAAATCTATTCTATGCAAACTCCACTCTAGACGGGGACATGTGTTCCGACTGCCTAATTGAAGTCTCTCTCTCTCTCTCTCTCTCTCTCTCTCTCTCTCTCTCTCTCTCTCTCTCTCTCTCTCTCTCTCTCTCTCTCTCTCTCTCTCTCTCTATCTCTCTCTCTCTCTCTCTCTCTCTCTCTCTCTCTCTCTCTCTCTCTCTCTCTCTCTCTCTCTCTCTCTATCTATCTATCTATCTATCTATCTATCTCTCTTTCTCTCTCTCTTTAGCTCTCTCTCTCTCGACGATAGTATTACACAAGCATTTCACAATTATAGTTATAAATATCACCAGTTTAGAAACTGATCAATACTTCAATTGAATACTGAGATTGTACTTACAGATACCCTTTGTGTGTTTGAAAGACCTATTCAATCGGTCACTTGTTTTAGAATAGCGAGCTGACCGTTGAAGAAATCAAATCCTCTTCAATGCGACTAGTGCAAGGCTACAGGTAGTTGCAATAGGTTAAAAGAATCAATGATTGCTCTTTCAGTGCAAAAAGGGTAGTTTAATCAAGGTCCTGGTCCTTCTTTATTCCTTCATTGTAGATTTAAAAAGATGCATTGATTTGCTTTATCTTTTTCGATACTGTAAACAAGTCTAGGGCGTGTCATCTTGTTTTGAATTACCAGCAATGGTTTCTCGAATCGCATACATTATAATGAAGAGTCTGCTAACCGTATTTCTATTTTTCAAAAGTACCATTACCATAATATTTTGTTTATTATGCTACGAAAACTTTTTTTTAGTTTAAGCCTCTTGATTCCCTGTGGAACATAGGGCCGCAGCAACTCCCCTCAACCGCTGGTTCTCTTCAGTTCGGCAGATGTAGCGCCGGGTGTTTTTAGCTTGCTAAGAAAAATAATCTCATAATATGATCACCAGAACGCCATTAAATGCTAAAAGAAGGTATGGTCAAATAAGTCATCGAAGTTAAGTATAATGTAGAAAAAAAAGACGATTGAAATTAAATGCGTTGGTGGGGGGTTTGGAGTGGGGTAAATTTTTTCAAAGGAAAAAAATATAATATGTGCAAATCTTAGAAATGGATTTCATATTTTTTTTAGATCCATAAAATTATCGATTTTGTGTGTTAAAAATTGTTTCTTTCTGCTTGTATAATCATGATATTCACCAAGACACATGTGTTAATCAATGCATACTTTAATTTTTTTTTCTTCTAATAATATAAATATTTTTTCATATATTTTCCATGTGCGAATGTTTTTATCGGTGCTTAACTTGATAAGCTTTTGGCTTTGAAACAACTTTCACCGTCTTCAAGAGTCGGTATATTTTGGAACTCTCAAAGAGTTTTAGTGCCTTAATGGACATTGTGGTCTTTTAGTGTACCGCAAACAAAAGTGCTTGCTGTGCGTTCATTTAGAGTGCTATAATTGGTTTGACGCAAGTAAAATTAAGAGAGTAAAAACTACTGTTACAAAACCATGCTATGACGGCAGCAATATAAAATAGCGCAGCCTTACTCTTTGAAGACTTAGGAGACGTAAAACATTCATTGAAAAACTGCTGGTAGATCTACGATAGGTGGGATATTCATATGATGTAGGGAATCATTAGCATAGTATAAAATTTATTTTACTCTCTCCTTCCCCATCGATACATGAAATCTATTCCCTATAATTTAAATTCAAACCTCAAGATTATATGCAGACCATTTATACTTTCTATCAATCGAAGCATTTATAACATAATCAAAGACGTAATTTCTTACGATTCATTGACCAAAAGCGTTTAACACTTTTGGGAAAACGAAATTCAATTTTAAAATGCTAGATGACTGAGTCGGTAGCGCCGTAGAAGGACAAGCTGGAGGTCTGAGTGTTCAATTCGCAGGACGGCGGATCAGGATTCTACAAGAAACATAATGGGAGCGTAAACATATGAAAGATAACACATACCAGGTATGAATGGCCATGGTAAAGAGATTCATTTTGGCTTTCATTTCGAAAGTTAGGTGTTCAGAACAAAATGATAGAGTAGAGAAAAAACATATCGCACGTCTTTAAGAACGCTTCTCTCAAAGTTATGTACAAAAGGTTATTTACATATATTGCGATTTCTTGGAAATCACCTTTTTTATTTCATAATGCAAAACACGATCAGAGCATGTGACTGTACAAGCACTAAAAAATGTTGGAGTTGTTGAATAATAATCTCCGCGCTATTTCTGCTTTCTCAGCTGTTTCTGACCAGACATAATTATGGCTATAATGCTTGGAAGGCTCATGGTGTGGGAAAGTTTAGATCTTTGTTACCATTCTCAGGGCAAAATTTTACAATGACAGTATTGCTTATAGTATAATTATTAAAAAGGTCCCGAGTGATATGTTTGAATTTTGTGAAATTAACAAGTGTCAAACATAGAAAAATATGAAGCGAATACATATTTGACTTTAAATAAAAATTTTAATCATAAACCATGGCTATTGCTCTTTGTTTTTTATCATTTCTGCTGTTGTTGTTTGTTGTTATTTTTTTGGTTGCTTGTTGTATACAACCACTAAATACGGTCTTTATTTGGCTATGTAATTTATGCAATACTGCAAAATATGTTGTATAATTTTTGAAGTTGTTGAATAATACGAAGCTAATCTCAGCGCTTTTTCTGCTTTCTCAGCTGTTTCTGACCAGAACAGATATAATTATGGTTATAAAATTTTGAAGGCTCATGGTGTGGGAAAGTTTAGATCTTTGTTACCATTCTCAGGGTAAAAAATGACAGTATTGCTTATAGTATATTAAAAAGATCCTGAGTGACACTTTTGTTAAATAAACAATTGTCAAACATGGAAAATTATGAAACGAATACATCTTTGACTTTCAAAAAATCATAAACCATGGATATTGCTCTTTGTTGTTGTCGTTTCTGCTGCTGTTGTTTGTTTTTGTTTGTTTTTTTGGTTGCTTGTTGTTGTTGTTGTTGCTGTTGTTGTTTTTGTTGTTGTTGTTGTTGTTGCTGTTGTTGTTTTTGTTGTTGTTGTTGCTGCTGTTGTTATTGAAAGTTTGTTTTATTTATCCAACTCTTGTTCTCAACACCCATAAACTAATTCGACGTTTCATATATGATACTACGTCCTCTGTTCACTATAGTCCTTGATTTTTCTTGGATACTCAATTTAATCGTCTTTTATCACAATTGCCCATTTGTGTATGCCTTACACAATAGTATATGTGAATTAGATCAAAGTTTTGTCCAAAAGTATTTTTGAAAAATGGAAAACATTGAATTCTAATATGTCATGTAAGTGACATGTCGGCCTTTTTTTTTTTTTTTTTTTTTGGGGGGGGGGGGTTTATAAAATATTTTCTATTGTGTATGTAGATGACAGTATTTGGAGGTCACAACATGATTTTTTACTTGTACCTACGGTATATTTTTTTCATGCAGAACATGTATGTGACGTTGATTTGCTGAAATTGGTCCCTATTGTTGGTCAATTGTTGAGCGATTATAATTCACATAGAGTAACAAAATAAAGATTATTAGAATTCCTTAGTAGAAACGCAAAATAAATTAACTTTATTCTGAGAGTTAAGAATACAACTCAAGAATGTCCAGATCTAAATCATTCCTTAACAATAATTTAGACTTGTAATGTACCTCAATAACAACAAAATAACAGCGCTCACTATGGCAAAATATTATAACACAAACAGAAGTATAAACAATACTCTCTACAAAAAACATCAATCAATCTTATTCACTTTATCGCGCTCTGCTCTTATATACACAAAGCAATCCAAAAATGTCTAGGCCTGATTAGCTATATCAAGAAACCCCAATGAAAGGTACGGAATCTTGACTTACATAATTATTCAATTCGCCCGCTATTCCTTGTGTGCGCACTATTTTAGTAAATTTCTTAAAGTTGGAAAAACGTTGATATTTATTATTTTGAAACGGGAGATGTGTAAATCAATACAAAAATGTGCTAGCATAAGAGCGTATCAACCCGCGCAACATGTGTGCGAGCTGGTGGGAAAACGGTAATTAAACTTTAAGTAGTTTCTACCAGTTTCTCCAAGCCAGTAACAGCCGGTTTGGTGAACACTACTATGTAGTAGCCTACGCATAACCAATGCGTAATGTACTACATACATAGAAAATGGATCATAAATAAAAACAAACAAAACATAAAATTGCAAGTTTAACTTACGTGGGATATAGGCTATTTTATATATATAATATGTTATGGCCTATTCTTCTGTAAAAAGGCCAAAAAAGAATTATGTAAATAACTGCAGAATTTCAAGGGAGTTTTAAATGCCAGTTAAGATGTAACACCTATAACGTTAATACCAATGATTTAAGTCTCATTTTTCGCCATTTTAAAGCTGTTTGGAAAAAGGGTGTGAAGGGTGACTTAATGTAGCTATTATTAAGAGCGTTATTTGATAATATGAGGCAATTTGTCTCTTTGGGTTTTATCTTGTTGATTTTTTTATACAAACTGTATTATTGTCTCATTCCTTTTTTTTCCTTCTTTCAGTGTGTGTGCGTGTGTGTGTGTTTTGTTGCTGTTTTCTTTTTGTTTTGTTTTCTATCGACGTTTTCAACATACACAATAATATTATATGAAACATTGTTAAAAGAAAACTGTGACTGAGTTTAAGACAAAAAGTATTGTTGATTTTGGAAGCAGGGATGTCTAACGGCAACAATGTACGTTTCGATTTCAAAAATGTTAATACGATATTGAAATTTTTCTTAGCTGGCATTGTCGACATTGAATGAACATATAACGGAGTTAAGTTATTAGATTTATTACATTTAAACGTAGAGACATACTGGTGTTAGATAGAATGATGGTCCCTTTTCTCTCGTTTTCGTTAACTTTATAATTATTGTCAACATTTTTAATTGGCATATACATAGCAAACAAAATTAGTGTAGATTGATAATTTGTTTGAAAATGATACTGCGCGTATATGATGATTCATTCAAAGTCTGTGTCTAAAAGGTTGCGGTCCAACCCAGAAATTAGACGTTCCCAAAAAATACCTAACTAATCAGTCATTCTTAGGTAATTCCTGTTTTGATCGCAAAGGAAAAGTACTTGTAAATGGCTAAATCTTTACGCCATGTTCAGAGAATGGCTCATTTCCGGATTTGATTGCAACATATGCATAAGGTTTTCTTAAACCGGACGCCTTGGAATAAAAGTATCTTTTTTTAAGTGCTCTCTGCTCGTTGCTTATAATTTTCAGAGTAATTTGTAACCCCCCCCCCTTTTTTTTTTTCTTCCAGTTTTTGTTTTCTTTCGCCACTCAGCTATAATAAAAAAAAGACTAGGTTATGAAACGTGATCATACATAGAAAGTAAGAGTTTCCATTTGCTTAGTTATGTAATTTAGAGTACGTAGTACTTGTACTTCCAAAGCAATCCATGGAGTACGCACACTAGTAGTAGTATGAGAACTTAAATAAGGTTCACAACTCCACTAAATTTCTTAACCTTTCATTAGTTTTTAGGTGTTATCTTTCTTTATTTATACTTTTTTGATACTTTTTGCTTACGTTTCTAGTGATCAATAGTTCTTTGACTCTGTGTCTATATCTCAAATCTCAACTGACGAGATAGAAATGTAACTCTTTACAATTCTAGACAAATGCACAAAATTGAAGAACGAGAAACATAACTATAGGCATCAGTATTGAATACAATTGAAAAGTTATGGTACTGTTGTGGGGTTTAACATTTTCTTATCGTGCTTTTTTTTATCGATTTACCCAGTTTCAACTTTTTGGCCGATTGAAAATTAATATTGCATAATTTAGTGTTGATAAAAATTAATGTTAGTCCATTCGTCGGGATCGTTTGGTGGTTAATGTGTGGCATGTCACCTAAGATACCCTTTCACGCTATCATAGAATTACTATTTATACGCATATCACATGGTATATTATACCCAACTATAATAAAATTTTTAAAAATATATATCATGTTGGAATGCATACACAATTAATAGTTTTAACACCTTTTGACCTTTAGAAGTTTATACAAAGAGCCAAATCAACGGCGTCTGGTTAAATGGTTAAGAATATTGACGTGTGCCACACGATTAAGGCAAAGTGCTGCAGTTTCCAAAAAAAAGCCAAGCGAATGAACTTTCGGTGGGGGAGGCATGTCCGCTCGCAGACAGTTGCCATGGTAACTGGAAAGATCGATAGCTCTCTGGCAGCAACAGCTCGTAGCCTATGCTGTCTGCCTGTCCCAATTTTGGGAAGGATGGGTAAAATGCGAGCTCAGTATGGGATCTCTTTGGAGAAAGGTATTAAGCATTTACGACAGACAGTGTTATTTTCTATGGTTTGTTTCAATAGAGTATGGAATAGTCCATGAGAAAACGGACTGATGAGTGAGAAAATAAGACATAATCAGAAAAAATACAAGGGTTTAGATATAGATCTAGAAAAATTGGCAGACTGATGAAAAGTGTCGTAGACAGCGAGAAAGAGAGAGAGAGAGAGAGAGAGAGAGAGAGAGAGAGAGAGAGAGAAAAGAGGGGGAGTCAGACACCAAAAAAAGAGTGTGTGGTATTCCAAATAAATTATAGTAGTCGAAGTGCAGACAAGATCGTAGACATTATGTAGAAGAACGTAGCTATGTGGGAAATAGTATCGGAAGGGTCGGAATCGCACTATTAAACAAAATGGTGGGAGCAGTCCTGAAATCCCCCAAAATTTAGATAGCCTAATTATAGAGGTCATGTTTTTCATACTCTTCCCCCAAAAGAGCAAAATGTTCTATGGTCACTGGAGTCCTAAACAGATGAGGCTGCAAGGGGGGTCTTTTACTTGCTTAAAGATTCATGTAGGCACACTCATTATTCCTGCTTTCCCTCTCCCTCCTCTCTCTAGTCTATCCATTATTGGTGCCATAGTTATCCGGGCTCCCTTCCGATTTTCCCATCCCAGTGTCTCTGTCTGGGTCCTGGAGTCGCTTGTGCCGTGTACAACACTGTTTGGTTTTTCTTTATATCTTATGTCCCGAATGATAAGAACAAGGGCGTCCCGTCAGCAAAACTAAGATAGATTTATTGATACTGTATAGATAGAATAGTGTCTGTATCGAAGATTGACAGGTTGGGGAAGCCGTTGTTTCTGAGCGAAGGTTTTGTTATTAATACGTATTGCTTAAAAATACTTATTACTAGTGTGAGTGAAAGTGCTAAGCTTCTCTTTCTCTTTGGCTGAACTGAAGACAACGTTTTTCGGAAGTCCAATATTTTGCTGTCTTTAATTTTGCAGTGTAGTCATGGTGAGTAGTGTATATATACAGTTTGATAATTTTAAAAATATAAATGTATGCTAGGTTAATACAATATTAGCTAATGCACAGCTTGGTTTTAAATCAGTATTTGACAATAAATAAGGCCGTGTTCTATTAAAACTTTGTAACCTGGATTCTGAGAATCAGGACATTTCTTACATAAATTGATTTTATTAATAACAATACACTGCCTGAATAGGCCTACTTTATGACAAAAATGCTATTAATAAAAAGAACTAATCAGAAAAAGGATTATGAAAGAAAATGAATTTTAAGTGCACGATAAGGACTTAATGGTTCCAAAACTAATGATGATTTCCAAAAATGGTAAACTGATTTCGAGCCAAGCCTAAACATGAAATTTAGGTAAACCGAGCAAAAATTTCAACGTGGTTGATTACAAAAGAGACAGAGCAAAACAAGATTCGCGTTTGTGTAAGTGTTAGAAAAAGTATGATAAAGATCCTGGAACTCGGTTATCAGTGTGGTTTTAAGTACATGTAGTTTGCGTTGCCTTGAAAAATTGACATAAAAGTTAAGGAACTTTGGATAAAACGTTCTTCAAAGAGGAAACTGAATTGGCTCGTAATTTTGTATTGATTTCATCCCGAAGCGTTTGTTGCATTTCTAATTTGGATAAAAACCGACATGTAAATTTAAAGATAATGAATCATCTATTGTGTTTGATAAATAAAAAGGTTAGGCAAGGAGCTTTAGTAAAACATAAGCACAGCTCGTGACAAGATAAAAATACAAAATATCTCTTCCTTATCACATTTTTTAAAGATTTTTTTGGCATTTAATGATGATTTAAATAGAGTTTCAAAGAGTTACTTACGCTCATAAATTATTTCAGCGTGAGTGTATCAGTGTCCACATTGGTCAAGCCGGGGTCCAAATTGGCAAAACAGGCATTATGGAGTATTTTTTCCACAGAAGTGAATTAATAAATTATTGTAGAAAGCATATTCTGAATATTTTTAAGAAAAAAAAATCCTGTCTTCATAATTTTCATATCAAACTGACGTAACTATGGAGTGAAAAGAAAAAAAGAAAAAAAAACGAGTAAATTTCCAAAATTGCACAAATAAGTCAACATGAAAATATATTATAAAAAATTAGAAATATAAGCACTGTCTCTTATTAATTAATCCCCTAGAAATTATATTTTAAACTTAAAAGTCACATAACATAATTGTATAGATGTAAAAAAAAAAAAGTAGTTTAGAAGTTTTATGAGCTTATGCGCTAAAACGGTACATGTATCATTATCTCAAACTAATGACACATTAAATTAAGTGTTTTCTTGCATCATTATCTATATGAACTATGGAAATAAACCCTAGCTGTGTCTAGATATGGTAATTATTGCGCAGTTAGAACCACGTCTGTCTCGGAATACTTAATCCAAATCAGATAACTGGCCCCCTGACAAATGCAGTGAAAATCAATCTAAAGATTTATTTTTTTCAACAAAAATCCACCATTTTTTCAGACAACCTTTGCTCCATGAAAGAGCTTCTCAAATTATGTATTTATTTAATTTTTCTTTTAAATAAATATTTGACAGCAGAGTAAAACCTGTCACTAGCATGACACAGTGTTCATACATTCCTTTACAAAGAGGTGATTTTGATTTAAGCATGTGCATGCCAGTGTAAAACCACAGAGCTTCATCTTTATGATTTAATACAAAAAGAGGGACATATGTTTAAGCATAGTAGTTAACAAAAAAAAAATACAAGAGAAAAAGTCACAGGGGTGAAAAGTCACAGTGGCATTATTCGACCATTTTGGCCACAATTTGGTCGAGACATCACAAACTGGCAATATATTTTTGTTTTCAATGTTTTTGGCCTATCCAGAAAGTGAAGAGCCCTTCCATGTTGATGTTACTGACTAAGACTCATCGTACAGATGTGCAAAATTGAAATTCAAATTTTAGGAAATATATAACTATTCCTTTACTATTTATGGAAATTAATTAAAATACTGGTCAACTTAATATTTACCCAGTGCTCTTGGGCTTACCAATACTGTTTCAGTCCATGATGTCATATTGATTTCCACACTAGTCAATGATTACCACAACCCCCTACCCACGTCAAAAGTCACAGAGTTTGGGGTGAAAAGTCTCAATATAGCCTATATAGTGCTGATGTTGGACGTTAAACCGATTCAACTCTACTACTACTACAATAATAATACTACTACTACTACTACTACTACTACTACTACTACTACTACTACTACTACTACTACTACTACTACTACTGCTGAATGAGTTGAATCGATACTACTACTACTACTACTACTACTACTACTACTACTACTACTACTACTACTACTGCTGCTGCTGCTACTGCCGCTACCGCTACCACTATCACCACCACCACCGCCCCCGCCACCACCAAGTATTCTTGTGCTTTTGTATAGGGCTTTTACATTTCCTTGAAATTATTATGTTATGCTCATGATGTGACTTTCGACCTTCATACTGCTTGAGTTTGAAATACTAGGACAAAATATTAATCTTTTGCTTATTTGAATGTAATTGTTCCTTTGTTGACTGTTTTGTTACTTGAGTTTCGTGTTCATTGTTGTGTTACAATCAAAATAAAATGGATGGTGAAAGTGGATACATTTTCTGACTGTGTGACTTTTCACCCCAGTGTGTGTGACTTTTGACCCGGGCCCGGGGCAAAAAGTCACAATTTGAGTAGACATTTTTGGTGGGTGTTTTTGTACTAAAGGAAACACTTTGTGATTTTAATTTGGTGTAAGAATGATATAGGACTATTACCCTTTTCATCAAAACAAAAATTAGGAATAATTCATCGGTCACATCTGAGTTGAAGGCAAAAAAAGTGGATTTTGTGACTTTTTACCCCGGTCTCCCCTAAATGTGTTCGGACAAACCCTGGCTATCTTCTGTGGTTAATGTGTGGCATGTCACCTAATATAGGCCTACCCTTTCACGCTATCATAGAATTACTATTTATACGCATATCACATGGTATATTATACCCAACTATAATAAACATTTAAAAAATATATATCATGTTGGAATGCATACAAAATTAATAGTTTTAACACCTTTTGACCTTTAGAAGTTTATACAAATAGCCAAATCAACTACGTCTGGTTAAACGGTCGAAATATTGACGTGTGCCTCACGATAAAGGCAAAGTGCTGCAGTTTCCAAAAAAAGTCAAGCGAATGAACTTTCGGTGGGGGATGCATGTCCGCTCGCAGACAGTTGCCATGGTAACTGGAAAGATCGATAGCTCTTTGGCAGCAACAGCTCGAAGCCTATGCTGTTTGCCTGTCCCAATTTCGGGAGGGGTCGGTCAAATGCGAGATCAGTATGGGATCTCTTTGGAGAAAGGTATTAAGCATTTAGGACAGAAAGTGTTGTTTTCTATGGTTTCTTTCAATAGAGTATGGAATGGTCCATGAGAAAACGGACTGATGAGTGAGAGAATAAGACATAATCAGAGAAAATACAAGGGTTTAGATATAGATCTAGAAAAATTGGCAGACTGATGAAAAGTGAGAGAGAGAGAGAGAGAGAGAGAGAGAGAGAGAGAGAGAGAGAGAGAGAGAGAGAGAGAGAGAGAGAGAGAGAGAGAGAGAGAGAGAGAGAGAGAGAGAGAGAGAGAGAGAGAGAGAAAAGAGGGGGAGTCAGACACCAAAAAAGAGTGTGTGGTATTCCAAATAAATACTAGTAGTCGAAGTGTAGACAAGATCGTAGACATGGTGTAGAAGAACGTAGCTATGTGGGAAATAATATCGGAAGGGTGGGAGTCGCAATAATAAACAAAATGGTGGGAGCAGTCCTGAAATTCCTTAAAATGTAGATAGCCTAATTATAGAGGTCATGTTTTACATACTCTTCCCCCACAAAAGCAAAATGTTCTATGGTCACTGAAGTCCTAAACAGATGAGGCTGCAAAGGGGGGGGGGGGTACTTCTACTTGCTTAAAGATTCATGTAGGCACACTCATTATTCCTGCTTTCCCTCTCCCTCCTCTTTCTAGTTTTTCCACTATCGGTGCCACAGTTATCCGCGCTCCCTTCCGATTTTCCCATCCCAGTGTCTGTGTCTGGGTCCTGGAGTCGCTTGTGCCGTGTACAACACTGTTCGGGTTTTTCTGTCCATCTTATGTGCCAAATGATAAGGCCAAGGGCGTCCCGTCAGCAAAACTAAGATAGATTTATTGATACTGTATAGATAGAATAGTGTCTGTATCGAAGCTTGGCAGGTTGGGGGAGCCGCTGTTTCTGAGCGAAGGTTGCGCCGGATAATCTGTATTGTAATCCTTTTGTTATTAACACGTATTGCTTAAAAATACTCATTACTAGTGTGAGTGAAATCGTTGGCTAAGCTTCTCTTTCTCTTTGGCTGAACTGAAGACAACGTTTTTCGGAAGTCCTATATTTTGCTGTCTTTAATTTTGCAGTGTAATCATGGTGAGTAGTGTATTATACAGTTTGATAATTTTAAAAATATAGATGTATGCTTGGTTAATACAATATTAGCTAATGAACAGCTTGGCTTCAAATCAGTATCTGACAATAATTAAGGCCGTGTTCTATTATAACTTTGTAATCTGGATTCTAAGAATCAGGAAATTTCTTACATAAATTGATTTTATTAATACACTGCCTGAATAGGCCTACTTTATGACAAAAATGTTATTAATAAAAAATTTCAAGAACTAATCAGATAAAGGATGCTGAAAGAAGAGGAATTTAAGATTAAGATTTTTACATAGATGGCTAATATATGAGTACTATTGAGTACTATACATGTAGAGCTCTACTCCTCGGATTCATAGAGAAACAAAGCAACACCAAAAATCTTCATACTCTACGAACACCATATTTGGATATCTCCAGCTCATTATGAATCTTCTATATTAAATCTTCATTATGTAAGCTGTTGTGAACCCTTATTTTGCTGGAGAACTCTTCGTGAAGATTTCCATTGTATTAGGCCTACTTTTATTTCTGTTTGCTATCAACTTCGTGTCTGCATAGCTAGAGAGAATTTCGAAATTAATTAGTAGTGTGCTTCCTTTAATCTGTCGATTTTTTTTTCTGTTAAGTATTGACTCAGAAGTTTTTAATGTTTTGAAGTTACTGTATGGTTTGAAGTTACTGTGGAAGTTTTTTCGTTTTTCGTTTTGTTATACTAATCATTAGCAAACGTTTTATAGAATTTATTTCAAATGGTATAGTTAAAAATGTGTCAATTTAAAGGGGTAAACCGTATAGTATAAAAGTTAACGAGACAGATCGATCGAGCAGCGATCGGACAATGCATCACCGGGGTGTTTATCTCAACATCGCTCCGGTATAGATAAAAGTACAAATATAATTCTTAATAGATTACATGAAATTCAACCCTTTGGTTATAAAATTATTTTATACACAGTATAGTTAAATTACAGTAAAAACTTAACGTCTATTGCCTAGCAGTATAAGTATCTACTACAAAAGTCATTTCTTAACCAATAAGTTTTACCTATAGAAATGCTGATCAAACAACATTATAAATAATTTCATTTTTTTTTTCGCTTTTTTTGAGACTGCCCAACAATGATTTACATGCCTCCTTCAAATGCTTTACTCATTCTCCTTACACATCTAATGTCCATACAATATATAGATATTTAAAAATTTGAACGTACATCTGAAATTTAGATTACAAAGTACCGGTTCAGAAAAATCGACATAAAAGTTAATAGGGTAGGAACTCTGGATGAAACGTTCTTCAAAGAGGAAACTGAATTGGTTCGTAATTTTGTATTGATTTCATCCCAAGGCGTTTGTTGCATTTCTAATTTGGATAAAAACCGACAAGTAAATTTAAAGATAATAAATCATCTATTGTGTTTGATAAATAAAAAGGTTAGGCAAGGAGCTTTAGTAAAACATAAGCACAGCTCGTGCCAAGATAAAAATACAAAATATCTCTTCCTTATCACATTTTTTAAAGATTTTCGGCATTTAATGATGATTTAAATAGCTATCGTATCTCACAATCATATTTCAAAGAGTTACTTACGCTCATAAATTATTTCAGCGTGAGTGTATCAGTGTCCACATTGGTCAAGCCGGGGTCCAAATTGGCAACTCGTGCTGGGAGCTCTACTGCCTAGAACATGGCATACAGGTGACTTCAACACTTGGTTTGGTTTCCCTGAGACAGGAGCCTTGGTATCCCCTTCTGTCTCTGAGAGGGAGCACGTAAAACTTTCAGTCTTGGGAACCGTCCACAATATAGCCTATAGTGATGTTGTTGGACTATAAGCCACCAATTAAACTCAACTCTATACCTCTATTCCTGTCTGACAATTTACGTGCTCTCATAGATAGACAGAACGGGGATAGAAGCCCTATGTTTCAGTTGGTCACATACTGACACCGACTCAACCAGTAGGGAACAAGGTGGCCTGGTCGTGGAAAAAACAGGGATCCTCTTTGAAGAAGCCACGCGCTCTATCGATGGGCCACCTCGTCTTGTACCTAACACTGGAAGCTTGTGAGAATTTAAGATTTACGAAGGTTTTTACATAAGTTTAAGGTAATGACGTTTTATACCAAGAGCATGCAACTGAAAGTAAGACACGTTCTGTGTTTCATTTTTCTATACATAAAGTTTACAATGCTCAGTAAAGAGGACCATACATTATCTGATACGTTTTTTCCTTTTAAGTTTCAACTGTTTTACCTCCTACAAGAGTACAAAATGTTCTAATGCGAATACTCATCATCACATGGCATAACTATAACGCTACATGGTGTATTGCATTCTCCCGTGTCCACCTCTCAGCCGGATGGACAAATGCCCTCGGACAAGACCATAGGCGGCGGGGACGACTCTTTCAACACGTTCTTCAGCGAGACCGGCTCTGGCAAGCATGTCCCACGCGCGGTCTTTGTTGATCTGGAGCCAACTGTTGTGGGTAAGACCGTCATAGAGAATGGTGTCCAATGTTGCATTATTGATGGTGGTTACGAGCTTTTTACTATTGATATTAATTATCTACCTGATCTTCTAGCTCTGTGTGTTGGAATATCTGGGGGAAAAGAAGCTCTCTCTTGGTTTTACCGATCCCAGCTTTCGAAGCAAGAGCTTATTCGGCGAGGGTTCCAAAACTAATATCTTATTTTTACGTGCCGCCACTCACGATACTAGGACGCCAGTCTCAGCTGGTCACATTACACTTATAGTGACACCGACCCAGGCAGTACGGGGTGGTAGGTCTTTGTGTTGGTGACAATTATATAAATGTCTCATGTTTCGCCTGCCTGGTCTTCTCTTACATGGATTCCAAAAGTGATTGATTGTACGATTGTTCGCATTTTCATATAGAAACACATCACTATTGATAAATAATAATGTTCTTTGAGCTGCCTCTTCATCGAGGTTTTATAAAAGTTACTCACCAACCCTTTTCCCACCATAAGCAATATCTAAGATGGGTGGACTTAGATCGTTTTGACTGCCATTCTAACTTATTTGTTTATCTTTCTTGTAGACGAGGTGCGGAGTGGCATCTACCGGCAGCTGTTCCACCCTGATCAACTTCTCACAGGCAAGGAGGACGCCGCCAACAACTATGCCCGCGGCCACTACACTGTTGGCAAGGTTGGTC
>RQTK01000332.1:258036-340484 GCA_003991915.1 Elysia chlorotica
ATAATAATAATAATAATAATAATAATAATAATAATAATAATAATAATAATAATAATAATAATAAGAGAAAACCAAAAGAAAAGAAAAGTGGTTTTCCTTTTATTTTTGTTTAGATTCTGCTTTTCTACAGAAGCAAGTTTGTATGTGGATGTGGAATTCGAAAACTTCATAAGCGCTACATGTGTTGAAACAGGTTGTTGTTGTTTTTTAACTAAGAGAAATAACTAAACTGCGATGATCAAAGGTGTGTGTCAATGTCAGTGAAATTTACATCTAACAATTATTTAAACTCGTGAAAAATGAAAATAAAATCTCAACGTTTTTGTTTAATGGCAAGTGAGAATGTGAATGTTATATTCCTCTGAGCCTGAATGAATTGCACAGGAAAATTTGGGACACAGTCTTGCTCCGTGAATAATTATAGAAGATGTTCTTGACTACTTCATATAAAGTATGCTCAAACCTGAAAAGGACAACAAAATCCTCAATACCGTCATATAGCCATAGTCACTCACACAAGAAAACTTCTGCTTTATAATTATAAATCCTATCAATTAAGCAGATTTAGGAAGAAAGTTGAGGCAGAACGTTCGTGTGAACAAGCGGACTTTAGAGCACGTACAGGTACAACAGGCGTGCCCTATGCTGTTCGGACACTGATTGATAAATACATGTCTACCACAGATAAGACAAAATGAATGGTACATTGTCTCTATAGACTAAAGTAAGGCATTTGGCAATTAATGTCAGCCACTGCAAATTGTTTGAAACACTTTCAGAAAACACACTGTAGATACACATGCCTCTTGGAGCAGCGCACCTCAACCATTCCCTATATGAGGAGTCAGGCAAGGGATGCACCCTTCCCCCTGACCACAGAACCAAATAATGAGAGATTTTTTTAAAGTTGAAAATGTGGCATAAACAGGCCAAAAGCAATTAAAACAGCTGAGTGTTTCCGAATGGCTCTAATTAACAGAGACAGATCCTGACATACAGTGCAAGCACAAAACGTCCCAACGGTCAGACGCCAGAGTCAAACTGCACCCAGGCGGATTACGACCAAGTGGAATGAATTAATCTTTCCCTTTGAGACACAGACGGGGCGCGCAGACTTTCTTTCTCCGTAAGTAATTGTGTAGGCCTCGTTCCCTTCCCATGAAAATTGTAGAAAATGGTAACGTTTCCGGATGCAGTAAGGGCATATTTGGTCAGAACCAGCAGATACAAGAAAATGCCAGTCATGGAAACCTAACTTTGATGTTGAGATGAAAAGCCTCTTGTAGTACTGACCTCTCCTGAATTGAGTGGGTTGATGAAAAGTTGGTGCTTGTGTGTTTGTGTGTGTGTGTGTGTGTGTGTGTGTGTGTGTGTGTGTGTGTGTGCTCTCCTGTCTAGATTGCAAGTATATGGTTCAAATTTGAATTTTTTGGCTTTTACTGATATGTAGTGCAAGTATGTGGTTTACTGCATTCATTTTTTTTTATTTCGTTTGTTCTTAAGCTTGATTAGATATTTTGTATGTGTGTGTGTGTGCGTATATATATATATATATATATATATATATTGTTTAAAATTTGACCCATACACATTACACATGTATTAATTTTAATCACATGTACTGTATATATTTGAACAGTGAGCTGACAAAACAGCAATCTTTGTAGATACAGTTCATGTAATGTAATGGACGATGTTTTTTTGTTTTTTTTGTTGTTTTGTTTTTTTTTTTTGTTTTTTTTGGGGTTTTTTTTTGGGGGGATGTTTCTTGTTTTTGTTTTTGTTACATATTATTATTGTGCCCACATAATAACAGTTTAAATAATTACTAGTACAACAGTGTACTTTTTTTTTCATGTCACTCGCCAAGATCGTTTAAGTGTTGATATATACAAGATGTGTATAAATGTACATATACTAGCTTGTATGTGCATAACTTTTTTTATTCAATATTATCAAAAAATACATTTACAATGTATAAATTGTGTTGTCAGGCTTACTTATACTAATGCAATTTTAGTGTCGGTTATGACGAGCGTTAGAATGGTATGGTTACTTTACATGTATGAGTTACTTATCCTTGCACGTTATCAAAAATACCATAAACCGAGATGCACATATTGTATGAAAGATACTTAACAAGTATCATTATAAGTGAGTAAAGGCTTGTGAGTTGGTTTGATGAAATTGTTACATCTAGTTTTGGCTATTATATTGTTAGCCTATCTTGGTGTAAGTATTAAAGAATTTTACAAGAAGAAATAAACCTCTGAAAAAAAATTACTAGGGCCTTAGTTGAAGTTAGCATTTTAAGCTTATGTAAGCTTTAATTGTCTGTTGTTTTTCGTTGTTTTTTATTTAACTGCTAAACATTTTTAAACGGTTGTTCTAACTAGTCTAGCATGCCTGAACAAAAAATCCATTATTAAAAAGAACACTGTTGAATAGTATTAAAGTTTATTCTGGAATAAACAGCCAACTGAATCCAGCTTTGAAAACATGCAAGCAATAATTATCCATGGAAAAAAATGTTCCAACACAACAATATTTTAATGCAATCAATTTACAACATTTTTACCAATAAAAAAGTAGTGCTGTTATTGTACTTAGTAACATTTTTAAAAATCTAGTGGAAAATAACACACAAAAAAACAAGGAAAATGGTACATTGCAATCATTGAAAACAGGCCTGTTTCAAGGTCATTTAAGAGAAAGCAGTACAATGTAGTAATTCAAAAAAAATATACCGGTGTGTAATATTTGTAATTTTCCTTAAGATTTTGGTTCACAAGCAATGTCTATGATGTCAAAAAGTAATTTAAAAACTATTTATTTCAATAAACAAATTTAACATTAATTAATTGCCATAAACAGGATCTCACGAATGGTTGTCGACAAATGAAATGTTAAATTATTGTGTTCTGTAAAAGTTTTATAAATGACATATTCAACAAAACTTCAACAAATTTTCAGTATGACATAATGCTGCAATAATATGCTTGTCATTTGTTTACATTTGAGACAATCACACACAAAACCTGTTACGCCTTTTAGTTTTAATCAGCCGATTTACACCAAGACGGAAAACGCAGATCATATCATTAAGCAATAAGGGCTTGGTGTGGAGGATTTAATTATTTTCAGTACCATTATTAAAATTTCCCTATGGGACAATAAAGGATTATCTTATCTTATCTTATCTTATGATGAAGAACAATTGAAATACCAACTTGGTGCTCCAATCCCCAAATGGTCTGGGTCTGACCTAGGTCATTATTGCCTCAGCTACACCAATGGATAAGGCGTAAATTTATATGTAAATTACATGAATTATGTACAGCATAACCGCTTTGATTTAATTACAGTATTAAGATTTTAGATTGCAAATAGTTTTTCAAACTCAAAGTTTCTACAAAATACACCAATGCATTTCCTAAATGTTATTTCGACTATGAAAAAAAAAAGTAAATCTGGAAGAAGACATCATTTGCAACACATGATTTCAATTTAAAAATTTTCAAAGACAACTACAAGGTTATAAAAACAAAAAATTGGACTCTAAGTCTGAAGAAGATAGCCCACCATTTTTTGTAGGAGAATGATTCTTGTACAATGCATGTGAAGCATGGCTGATGTCTCTGAGTCTGTTACGAATACTTGTGCCTCAATTCAATAAGTTTTGCTTTTCATTTTCAATTGGTCACAAGTTACAACATGCTGATCTGCTTCTACTCCCTTTGGAAATACACCACTACAGCCTTGGCAAAAGAATAGACCATGTTTATTTGATAAATGATCCCGTAAATGGTGCTTCATTTTAAACTTAAAGTTGCATATGTCGCAAACAAATTTGCGGCTGCCATGGCTGGCCATATGCCAATTTAGTTTGGATTTGGTTGGCATACCTTTCCCACACACAGGACAGATAAAACCCAGCAGATATGGGTGTACCTGTGATATATGCTTGTGGTACATACGTGATGATACCATTTGCATGCCACACTCAGGGCATGTCAGATATGACAGATGCTCTGTGGCCCCTCTTTCTCCCAATGCTCCACTGGTTCTCTGCTGTGTAATATTCCTATCATTTGAAAGTGTCTGCTCCCGGTAGGACAGAATTGATTCTGGAAGATAAAATGAAGTCGAATTTACCCAGCTGCCATACATGAACTTGTGCATGTTTATTTTATTTATCACCTGATGCTTGTATAGATTTATTACTGTGGATTTCCAAGGGTAGGGAAATGTAGCATACAGAAAATGAGTGTGTTTTTTTAATGAGAATTTCGTCTTTCTGTTTCAAGTTCTGTTTTTTTTTCTACAGAAGAGAATTTCTCTCTGCACATGAAAACTTTATAAACACAACAGGCATTTTTATTATTTTCATAAATTTTTTTACAAAATTGTTGTGAAGAAATGAAAGAGTTTCAAACATAAACAAACTATGTTAAATGTCTTCTCTCCGTACAAAATAAATGAAAATAAAATCCAAACATGTTTGCCTAATAGCAGGTAAGAATGTGAGTGTTATATTCTTCTGAAAGCACTGCACAAGAACACTTAGGACACAGCCTAGCTCCGTGAATATTGAGGACATGTCCCTTCAAGTGATGCTTGAACTTGAACCTTGAGTCACAAAAGGGACACACAAACTTCCTTTCTCCGTGAGTGATTTCATGTAGTTCTAGGCCTCGCTTTGTGTGCATTCCCTTCCCACAAATGTTGCAGACAAAAGGTAAAGTTTCCGGATGCAGTACTGATATGTGGCGTTGTAAGGCGTGGCGAGACTCGAGCACTTCATTGCAGTAAGGGCACAACATTTGGTCGGAGCCATCAGATATAGGGGGACTGCCAGTCCATGGAAACTGAGCTTTCAAGTGTTGAGATGAAAAGCTTTTGTGCTGACCTCTTCTGAACTGAGTGGGTTGCTGAAAAGCCAGTGCTCTCCCTGTTTTGTGGGGGACGAAAAAGGGAGTGTTGGCATTTAGCATTCGTCGCCGTTGCAAGGCCACAGAGGAACAATTTCTGTAATGGTGGATATTATATGTACCGGTATATAAAGCCCAGTCCGTGGTGCAAATGGGAATTGTTTAAGATTCATGAGGATGAATTTAAATATTTGATGTCACTTTTGAACTTTAACTGATGGTGATACATGCAATAGTAATAAATTGATGTGTTTTTTTTTAATTTTCTGAATTTGTTTGGTTAGAGATATATAATCTTCTTCAACTACAAAAAAGATCCTTGCAATGAAAAGGCATCACTGGAATTTTGGCTTACTTTATAAAAATGTATCCACAAACTACTTTTTTAATAAATAAATTTGATTGGATCTGATTGATATTTTATTAATCTATACAATCTACTATAATTTTTTTTAATCATTTTTAACTTTGAAAATAGTACAATCCACAGATGAAAAAGTTAAAGAACTGTGCACTTAAGGCAAGTTATTAATCCATATATCCCTACTGCAATGAAAAAATAAACATGGTGTTATACACATTTTCTTTGGTGGAAAAATGTTTTATACATACAAAATATGGTTTTGAACAAAGAGTGTATGTACCATCAATAACAGATCAAGGCAAAAACATTTTTGAGGAAGGCCTACCAGCCTTAGTCTCCAATCTAAAAAACGTACTAGGATTTCACAAAATTCACATACCAGGACTCATAACATCATCTCAATTCCAAATTAAATACATGAGGCCAAATGAGCATTAAAATCTGTCTGGTTATCAAACACAGCCTGACATTTGTTGCATTGGGAAAGTTTGTGAACCATGTCCAGGTGCCGTTTCAGGTGGTGTTTTAGCTTGAAGGTGGCTGGGCATGAGGGGCAAACAAAGGTGCGCCCACTGTGAGCTTGCATGTGCAGCTTGTAGCCTGTTTTGGTTTGGAAACCTTTATTGCATATGAGACAGCTGAAGGGTAGCAGATCAGGGTGGGCTGACGACATGTGGAGTGTGTGCAAAGCAGGGCGTGCAAACACCATAGGGCAGAAATTGCACTTGATCGAGTCACTATCCGAGAAATAAGTTGAGCTAACACCTGCAATGTGTTCCGTTTGTTGATTTGAGTAAGAATGTCCAGAGTCTCGCCAATAAGGTCTTGACGGAGAAAAGTCAAATTCCTTGAATCTTGGAGACACCATCTCTGAAACACAAAGAAAAAAAGAAGTTGTTCCTGCTAATTTTGTCTTTCCTTATTTCTTCAGTTCAAGATCCTTTCATACCCAGATTCCTTGCTGGTTGAAGGTGCAATACAATCAGGCAACAAGGCACATATCTTGTGATCATTTGGTTTTGAAAGTACATGTAGTTTGCATCTCAATATCTGAAGCCAACAAATTTACAAACTTACCAAATTAAAAATTCCATACAGTATAAGTTGTACATGTACAAATTAAAATACATGTAAGTATATTTTTACACAATGCACTCTGTATCTAAGCTATGATAACTAACACTCTGATCTATTTCTATAGCTTTTTGCTAACAATGCCAGATAAAGTTTGTACTGACTGAAAACCTGTGGCTATAGTGAAACAAAAATAAAAACCTGTTAACTGTCGATGTAATGCTTGCTTCACTTTGATGCACGTGCAGAAGGGCAATGGAGCACATGCTGATTGTAGTCACTTCCAAGACTAAACAGCTTAAGACAGTATATGCACTGAACCATTTTATGTATTTTATTCAGATGTGCTTTGAGATGAGCTTTTTGGAAAAACTTTGAGTCACAGATGGAGCACATAAATTTTCTGCCTTCATGACTTTTCATATGAATGGTAAATCCATTGTATGTGAGAAAACCATTTCCACAAATATGGCAAGCGAATGGTTTATTAGAGCCTCCTGGTATTGCACTGGGAGACTGCCATGGTGGAACCGTACTGCTGGAAGCCAAGGGCGTGGAATCAGAGTACTGTTGGCTAAGAGAGGAATGCCCAGCCGGGTGAAGTTGCAGGTTCTGATTTGAGAGGTTCCTGGATGATATTGTTTGGCTTGCGGATGCAGATAAAGGCAGCATTTCCTTTTCTCCAATAGAACTTCTGGGTTTGAACAGTCCTGAAACAATACCAGAGTTTTCAATTTACCCTGAGTTTCTGCATTTAAAAGTCAGCAGTATAATTTGAAATGTTCAATTGATACAAGTATAGTACAAAACATATGTACATTTTTAGACGTAGCTAGCTTTATATTGCCTTAAATTTATACATAGAATTATGGTCTCAATGGCTTTGACAATGCTCAACATGCTGGTTCAGCTGATCAGAGTTATTAAATACACCTAAACAGCTTGAACACTGGCGCAGCCCATGAACTGTTGTGGTGTGTCGCGTCAGGTGATGTTTCAAAGTGAATCGGTGATTACAAATGGTACATGCATATCTTTTTCCTTCGTGTCCTTTCATATGAAATGCAAGACTCTGTCGACTGAAACAGCCTTTTCCACAAATTTCACAGTGAAATGGAAGCATATTTCCATGGCCCTCTGAGAGATGCTTTCTTAACAAGTGTTGGTGTACAAACATTTCTGGGCAGAACATGCAACAATACGATTCTGGATAATCCGAAAACGTTTCATATGGGTAGCTTTGCTTCTTTCCTCTGGCACTGAGAGCACCACTGGAAACTTGAGAAGCAACTGCTCTATTATCTGGAACAGAAAGGATCATAGGAAATAAAAAACTGCAAGGTCGAAATAAACAAATTGGAATGAAGTAAACAAATCTAAAAAATTGTATATTATTTCTTCATCCTCACTCACCAAAATCGTTATTTAGACTATATAAATGCATACATGTTTCAAGTTCTAAAATACGAGAAGAAAATACAAAGCAATGAATTCCACAGAAAATTAATACATGTATTTTAAAATCAAACCCCGTACTTAACATTTTTTTAGAAAGTTTGTACAATAATGGTATTTGGGGTCAATTTTAGTGTAGAAACTAAAATTATTTTTGCAGCTTTTTTTTCTTTTACACCAATTCACTATCATCCAATTCATGAACTTAGGTGTCTAAAAATGCATAGTTTTTATTCTATATCCTCATAGTCATAAAGTTGCTTTTAACAATTATAGCCTACATGTAATGAAAAAGTGCTTCAAGTGAACAATAATAAAAGATGACAGCTTTTAAAACCAAATACAGGTAGTTTGACCAAAATGCTGTAACAAGTGCAATCATGTACAATGTATCTTGAAGGTAAATAAAACGATATTTGGGCTGAATAGCCCGACAGATTAAATTTCAATGTTTATTTTCCTTCTTTTTTTTTTAATAAATGATTTGCTATTTTTTTGCTGGCTATGTAGCATGCAACTATGCACATTTTCTATTTATTTTGAAGATTTTAAAAAGAGAAACATTAAATAGGGTATTTTTTACTTTGTTAAAGCTCATTTTGGGCCCAAGCTAAATTTTAGCATTATAGTACTTAATAGGAAAAGTATGTCTGATGGAATAAATTTTCGAATCTTCCTTTATTTTTTGTTTTTGTTTTGTTTGTAACTGTAAGGTGTGTTTTTCGGGGTTTTTTTTGTTTTTGCAATGGTGATGAGGTTTGTTGTTGCTCTTTATTCTTAACGTTGGTTTCGGTTATATAAATAGAAGACCAACTCAAGTACTATCAATATCAGAAGAAATGTTCGATGGTAGGGGATATATATTTTTGTAAATTTATGGAGATTTCAAATCTGCGTTGAAAAAAAAGTTATAACTTATACAGTAGTTTTCTTCATTTTGGGATTTTTAAGTACATTTTTTGCTAGATCATAACAAGCACAATTTTGTCCTCTATCGGGACTGTTGTTTCTCATTTTCTTTAAATCAAAATGATATTTTATTAGTATTCTGATGCATAGTATCCACAAAAGGATGCAATATGTTTGGTATGATTATCAAAAGAATTTTCAATTATAAAATAATTATATATGAGAAGATGAAATCATTACGAGTAGTTGAACTTTTTCACCCATAGTTGTAACATGCAATTTCCCTTAGTTATATTGTTACCTTTATGTCTTTTGTCAAAAAAAGGTGTGGTTCAATTTGATCAGGGAATAATTACTTTTCATTGAAGTTTGTTTAATTTTTTTTAAACATTGTGTCTCTTTTTAATAATCATCCTTCCACTCTGCAATGAAGTTAGAGTAATATCTTGAATAACAAGACAAGTGCAATACATCCAACCATTTTCATAAAATTTATTGAGAATACAATTGGCATAACATTAAATATGGCATAAATAAATTTGTATGATTGGTTTTAAAACATTTCCTGCTTAATTAGTTCATAAGGAATAGTAAAACTCGCTATGATGAACTAAATATCCAATTATGTATTGAATTGGATTTGAAACTGAAAGTATCATGCAAATCTTAGAATAAACTTATTACAATTGTATGGTTTGTCTACAACTGTTGAGGCCTTACATAGTTTAAATAAAGGCAAGACAAACAATTTTCTTAAGAATTATAGTAATTGTCAAACATGACAAAGACTTATAGAAATGGGAATTAATACAGATTACAAAAACTGAGAGTCAGAAAATTTTCCACTTTTAGGTTAATGATAGAAGTAACACTTTGAACTTTTGCTGAATGAAAGTAAGCCTGAAAATCACTGAGTAATAGGGGTTTTTTTGTTAATGATAGAAGTAACACTTTGCACTTTTGCTGAGTGAAAGTAAGCCTGAAAATCACTTAGTAATAGTGTTTTTTTTTGTTTACCTAATCGGAACCTGTGAAACTTATCTTTAAATCCTATTTTTAATCATGCTCAATCAATTTTCAGTGCAGTTAAAAGCAATGTAAAACATGTTGATTAAACTCTGCCCCAATTCTTAGCAGCTGGCCACATTTATTGCATTCAGCAACCTTGTGCACGCGATTTAAATGTGTCTTCAAATGAGACTTTTGGTTAAATCTAGAATCACAAATAGTGCAGGAAAATTTGCGACCTTCATGGGCCAGTTTGTGGTGGTTGAGGCCAGATTGGCTTAAAAAGCCTTTGTTGCACAGTGAGCATCGAAATGGCATGTCTAGATGTTGCCCGTGATAATGTGTTGTATGGTGTTTCAGCGCATTGCGGCTCACAGATGCATTACAAATTGGGCATTGTACATGATCATCGGAGCTTGTTGTCAAGCTATCCATGCTTGCAAGGACTGCGTTTTGTGAGGCAAATGTAACTGGTGGTGATGATGACCATCTCTGAAGCTGCGTCGACTGTGGGCCTGCAATGGAAATAATTGTCTGAAAGTTGTTGCTTTCAAGAAACTGATTGGGTGCTTAGCTACGCGGAAGAACTTTTTTTTTTTTTAAAGATATTGAACTTTGAGTCTGTGTGTGTGTGTGTGTGTCTGTCTGTTGATCATCAATCACTAGGTCTGCATATTAATTTATTAGATCTAACTAGAAAAGGCTGGGCATAAAAAATCTCTACTGTTTGCTCAAATTTTAGTTGAGGCATATGATAATCAGTTAATGCAGGTATTGCCATTTGTCAAAGCAGACAGCTTTGGCAATGCTCATGCTCCTTACGTTGATGGTAATACTTGAATATTGCTAGGCAACTTGAGCACTGCAGAATCTATAAACTGTTGCTAGCTTTGGCAATGCTCAGCATGCTCCTTAAGTTGGTGGGAGTACTTGAATACTGATAGGCAATTTGAGCACTGCTGAAGTCTATGGACTGTTGATATGTGCCGTGTTAAGTTATGCTTCAGAGTGAATCTGTTATCACAAACAGCACAATGATATTTCTTCCCTTCATGGCCTTTCGTATGAAATGCAAGGCTTTGCCTACTGAAGAAGCCTTTACCACAAATATTACAGGGGAATGGGAGCATCTGTCCATGGCATTGTGAAAGATGCTTTTTTAGCCAATGTTGCCGGTCAAACGTTTCCATGCAGTACATGCAATGATGTGTTTCACTTTCAGGCCCATTTGCGAAGGTTTCATTTGGGTGGCTTTGCTTCCTTTCTCTGGTGCTGAGAGCACCACTGAAAGCTTGAGAAGTAACTGTTTCATTATCTGGAACAGAAACGATCAATGGGTGCAAGTAAATTTTTAATTTCAAAGTTTCAGTTACAATTAAAACTTGAAAACTTTGTACAATAGATTACAGATCTCAGCATAGATGCTAGATAAGCAATTTTTTATACACACACAGTAATCAAAGAATATGTAACAATGTTAATAAGTTAATTGAACTTCGGTTAATACAAAAAGCAACTTTACATATATCAAAATACATTCATTCAAAAAAAAGTTTGCATTCACATAGTACTAAATGTATCTTTCACACATCAGAACATCACTGCTTAAGTTTAGTCTTCATTTATCATGTAATAGTCTTTCATTTTTAAACGAAAGTTATAAGACCTCTTCTTTCTCTATAACATGTGTGATTAACAGGCAAAAATAAGCCACAGTGTTTTATCAAATTGTCATCCTATCCAAACGTATCATTCACATGATTACTTCCTCTTCTGTATCTTCCCTTCTAGGTTATAATAATTTGCCACTTTCAAAGATTATTTTGGCCTATTATCCTGTATTTCCGATTATGAGCAATGTAAGACATGTTGATTGAACTCATATCCAAAACTCATTATTTGGCCACATTGCTTGCACTCTGCAACTTTGTGCACACGATTTAGGTGATTCTTCAAATGAGCTTTTTGATTGAATCGAGAATCACATATTGGACAGGAAAATTTGCGACCTTCGTGAGTCAGCGTATGGTGATTCAGGCCAGATTGGCTTAAAAAGCCTTTGTTGCACAGTGAGCATCGAAATGGCATGTCTAGCTGTTGCCCGTGATAATGTGTTGTATGGTGTTTCAAGGCACTTTGATGCACAGATGCATTGCACACTGGGCAAAGCACATAGTCAGCTAGGCCTGCCGCCAAACTAGTCCTATTTGCAAGAACTGGATCTCGAGAAGGAAACAATACTGCAGCTGATGATGATGATGATGACCATCTCTGATTCTGACGCTGAGCTGACAGTCTGCCTGAAATGAGAATAATTATCGAAGGGTTGGTTGCTTTCAAGAGTCTTCTTCCAAAATATGACTTATAAAAATTTAACAGAAAAAAACCACATGTTTTTGTTTAATGGTGACAGTTGATAATGTGTCTATCATATTCTGGGCCCATTGATAACACCCCTTCACAGTAGAGGCAGGGTTGGCTTTTGTGAACAGCCTGAAGATGCCTCTTCACTTTGCCCTTCTGTGTGAACGTTTTCTGGCAAATAGGGCATCTAAATGACATTCCCATGTGGACAAGCTCATGATGCCTCAGGCCAGTATTACTTTGGAAGCCTTTTCCACATAAAGGGCACTGAAAAGGCATGCGGTCCCCATGATGTGTGGACATGTGCTGTTTGAGGGCAGTAGAAGGAAGTAAGATTTTACAAAATGAACACTGCTGTGAATCAGAGTTGACTGTATCGATCCTATGCCTTGCAAATGAATGTGGCGATGATGAATTGAAGGATGCATCATGACGTGTGCCTTGAAAATATTCGCCCATATCTGAAATAGAAAATTTATCTTTAACTAATAAAACTAATAAACCTGAAGGTGTGATGAGCCATCCATTTTTTTTTAAGACATACGTGTGAAAACTTGGTTGTATCTCTTAAGAATTGAGTAATAGTTACAGGCACAACTCACATAGTTTGTAAAATACTCTATGTTACAATCCTCTGAAAAGTGGCATTGTTGGGGGGGGGGGGTTGTTTGCATAATACAGCCAAAAAAAGATTAATAACAATAAAAAAAATTGTGCATACTTTATTCAACGCACAAAATTTAAAAAAAGAATAGGCAATACGATAGACAGGCTTAACCAGTTCTTTTGGATTTGATAACAACAAAAGAACTTTTTTTTATCAAATTATAACAGTATTCTGCCAAATATTTTTCACTCAGATACAAATGTGTTAAAACTTACATGTAAGCAATGAATTATTTGCATTAAGCATAATTTAGAAATGTCAATTTTACAATACACTTGATCCAAGTATCATAAAGCCAAAGCTAATCAAAATAATTTTACAAAAAAAAGTATATTTAATTGAAACAAAAACAGTAACTGAATTTCCAAATGAACTGCAATGGTTATTTCATGATCCAATATACAGCCCCATAGCTATGTACGAGTAGATGTATGAACCAACAAAACGGTCTTTAAATTGTAGGTTTGTTGTGTGTATGTCATATCAATTTTTACATGGGTGAATAAAATGTCACAATACCCCGGTACTTGAATGTATATTTTACAAGAGGCTGTGCAAATGATCATGTCTGTGGACAATTAAGAACATGTTGAGTATACTGAGGTCCTGATGGCAAAATCTGAGAGCAAGTGGCACAAGGGATGCACCCGTGCTTGCGAAGCAGGTGGCGCTTCACTTTGCTTTTACTGGATAGCCTAGCATCGCACACGGGACAGGGGAATGATGTTCCCTTATGGCGTTCCATGTGGTACTGCAGACCCTGGTTGCTCCTATAGCCCTTGCCACACAGCGAGCATTTAAACAATGAGTCATTGTGGTCCTCTGCTGTGTGAATCTGCAGCTGAAGTCTACTAGGAAAATGTTGTCCACACAAACTACAAGCTGAGCTCTCTGGAGCATTAAAAGAATTTCCTGCATAAGGATTGGTTTGATCAAAGGATGGTCCACTTGAACGCATTTGCTGATAACTGCCTTGCATCATAATTGATGTAGGTGCTTCTGAAACAGAAAATGTATTTGTTACTTTTACTCGACCACAGAGCTTAATGTCACTTTTTGTTTTTCCTTTCAAATATCTGTGTTTATGGGGGAGAAAATAAAATTAAAAATTTTAAACCTCATTTTTAGGTGTTCATAGAAAAAAGATCACCTATTTGTCCACAAAAAAGTTGTCGGCATCTAACCTTCAAAATGCTCATGAGTCATGTCATATTCCCAATTACCATTCATATTGTCGACGTTGATTTTTAGTGATGCCAATATTTATTTCTAGTACATGTATATCTGGCTTTGGTGTCATATTCCATGCTCAAATATCACATTCCAATAATGTATACAAGTTTTTACTTGTTTTACTTGTTTTACATCGTTAAAATATCTCTCCATGCACATGTCTGAATTCTAAAATATTCACGATGAAGTTACAATCTCTTCACATAGTTGAATAAATTTATTTGCAGCGAAGCACATGCTGAGTGTACTCTTCCCCAAGTTTAAAAACAGCTGAACAAGTGCTACATTGTGCCACACCATGGACGTTTCTCAGGTGAGGTTTGAGAGCGCTTTTTTGAGACAGCTTGGAGTCGCATACAGGGCAAGGATAAGACTTCCCCTCGTGCGCTTTAATATGCAGAGAGAGGCCAACCTGGCTTTCATAGCCTTTCCCGCAGAGATGACATCTAAAAGGCATAACTGTTCCATGCTGCATGGACATGTGTCTTTTTAGATCCCGCTGGCACATATAATTTGTGCCACAATAGGCACAGAACGAACAAGTTTTCATATGATTCAGGAGTGCAGACCAGGTTTGTATATGCTGCATGCATTGAGGGCACTGTGTCTCAATGCTTCGAGTCCGGTAATCCATTCGTTGCGGTGAGTATGATGCAGTTTGATCCCCTTGGAGTTGATACCTTCTTGGGACAAAAGAACCAGGGCTTTTTCTTATATCTCCATGTCTCCTAGTTTGATAGCCTAAATGGAGAAAAGAAAGAAAGGCCTCAAGTTTCTCTTTGACCTCAAGACAATTGTATCAACCTGTACATTTTTTAGAATAAAAAAAGAAGAAAGGTAGTGATATTATACGTTCCTTTCTTTTCTCCTTTGCTTTCACCTAGATTCACCAGACAATTTTAACTTTACCCAAAATTCCAGTTCTTTACCTGTCCAATTAAAATTTATTTATAAAACATACAGTAGAAAACAGGAAATGTAACAAAACATCCAATTTTTTATAAATATGACAACAAATGTGTACAATTACCGAAATGTCCATGACATTTTACAAGACTATGTTACCATAATGACTTGATTAAACATACATGAAACCTTTAATGGGTTTACAATAAAAATGAATATTTTCAACCATGCCTGAAATAATTTAACCCTGTGCACTTATTTCGTTTTAAAGGGGTTAGAAAATCAAATGAGACATTCACTCTTGGAAATCTTTTTATGAAACACAACAATGATAGTTACTACAGGTTAATTGTCCTTGACTGATTTTTTTGTGTTTTTATTAATATTATCCCACAATCCGGTTGAAAAGTCATGTGATTTTTTTTAAATCAAGGCTATGTAAATAACGAAATATAGGTGACTGCATGTCTCCCATGCGTCAAGACTATTGTGGACTGCGAAAGTTAAATTTTTTCATCTTGAAGTTCTTGCATTTTCTCAAGGAAAAAAGTTTACAGAATTCACAGCTTAGAGTACCATAAGTCTGCAGATGTCCATATATATTGATGATCGTGTCTAAAGGGCAGAAAAATCCATTTGGCTTAATCATTTTGATCTCTTAATGGCAATGTAGCACATGCTGTGTATACTCTTGGCCTGACTTGAAAACTCCAGAGCAAGTATAGCACTGAGACACATCGTGAACATTTCTCAAATGTACCCTAAGGGCACTCTTCTGGGAGAGTTTGGAGTCACAAACAGGACAAGGATAGGTCTTTCCCATGTGCTGGCCCAGCATGTGAAACTCAAGGCCTCGGGCAGTTTCATATCCCTTGCCACACAGCTGGCAGTTAAAGGGCATGGTTGAACCATGGTTTGAAGCAACATGGTTTTTCTTGTCACGAAGGGAAGAAAATACTGCTGGACAATAAGAACACTGGTGACCCCCAAGTGGTGGATGGTAGACTGGAGCAGTGGTCCTAGCACTTTCAGTCAAAAACTGAGTGGTATTTTTAACTGATGTTTCAGGAAACTGCATCCTCTTGTAATAGTGAGTCGGGTGACCTAGCGGGAAGACAGGGAAGATCCAATCTTACTTTCTTGTCATCATAGTGAAAAATTTAAATTACCATAAAGATTAGAGTAACTCTGGCCTTTAACCACCGATCCACATGCTAATGTGCTAGCCATAAGTAGGCAGAAAGTCTTTCATATTATAATAATACAATGCACATGCTCGTGCATGATGTTTATCGAGAAATAAACTTATGCACAAGTGAAAAGGAAAATAAACATTAAAAAAATATTTTAAACAAAAATAGATCGAATTAGTTAACACTTTGATTATGATGATCACCTGTTGACTCAATCACGAATGCAGACTGGGTTCACTATTTTCTTCCGAGTAGTAATCTGAATTGTGTATGGTTCTTCTATGTCTGACCATGGTGCCTTTTCGAGTAAATATTGCACCGCACAGCGTGCATGTGTAAACTTTTCCCTCGTGTATTTGGACATGATTTCTTAGACCAGTTATTGTCTGATATATGTTGCCACAAACTGGACATACAAAACGCTCGGTTTGGCCATGTCTGCGGTGCATGTGCTTAGACAGAAATGTCAGATTTGGAACTCCGTCTCCACAAATTCTGCAATGGACTAAGTCAGGCAACCTTGGGGCACGGAAATGTTGCGTTGGAAGACAAGCTCTGTTTAGCTCCCTCACAATTTTCTGACTGATAGCAGGAGAGGATGTGTATCCTGAGTAGGGGCCTACTGCTTCTTCGTACAAATAACTTGTTGACTCAGCATTTCCAGGAGAGTGTAAGCCTCTTTTCAAAGGAGCATGGTCTGAAAAAAGAAACAACACGTGCATGTTTTCAGCTCCAGCCAATTATCCACTATAGTCATGTTGGCTGTAAGCCATCACATTAAAAACATATTTTAAAAAATTATACACATAAGAAAGCAAGATGCCACTGCACCTTAAATGCCAAGAGATGTTAGTTTTCAATTTTTTTTATTTTTCTTGAAATTATTTTGTGATTGTTTCAAATGGTCTGACTGTGGTTTATTTTCTCTGTCATCATCTTCTTTGTAACACTTATCACTTCTCAAATCATTTCACCGGATTGGAAACATGAGAAATATGATAAGCATCAGTCCAATTTTAGTGACAGGTTTTAAGGTGGGATGTATAATCACTGCCAAGTTTGAAAATGCCTGAACAGGTGACGCATCTGGCTGATCCATGTTTATCTCGCAAATGTGTTTTGATTGAAAACTTTTGTGTGAACCTTGTATCACACACTGGACACATAAAAGTCTTGCCCTTGTGAGACTGCAGATGATGCTTCAGTCCCTGATGGGTCTGAAATGACTTTCTGCACATTTGACATGCAAATGGGTTCACGTTTTGTCTATCAAATTGGGGATGCAAGTGATGACCAGTAGACTGTCTAGAGACTGGTGAGGCCCATGTGTGTTGAGATGCATTGGTCATAGATCTACTTTGTTGGTGCCAGGGATCTTGATTCCAACTAACCATTGGCGATAACATTGGTGGTAAGTTTGAACCTTGTTCAGGGAAATTTGCAACCTGAGAACTGTTTCCTGAAATAAAATAAAGGTCCACCTATCACTTTAGTGAAACTGAATGCCAATGGCACAAATAAATCAATATTACAGAGTTCTGCTTGGTGATTTCAAGTTTTGTATGCATTATACAATACAACCAAAGTCTAAAATTTTAAAAGGGCAAATATGTTTCATATAATTTCATAACAATAAACAAGTAATGAATGACAACTTCTGATTAAAAGTATGCAATATACATTGTGCAGTGGTGAGGGAATGTCAAATATTCTTTCTTGGATGTACTAATAGATGAAAGAAAAATGTATAGATAGAATTTCTGGTGGAACAATATGATATTAATAACGTGTACATTAGACTTTCAAGAGCATTGCTTCATTTAAAGTGAGCTCATGATCTTCAAGGGTTTTTTTTTTTGCAATTCGGCTAGGGGAAAATGTTGATTAAAACACATTAAAAGTGGAAAGTAAATGAACATAATTATTTTTGATAATAAAATCATAATCGGTTGAAGTATCTTAAAAAATGTTTGTAGCTAAAGATCATCAATTATCACAGTTCTGCTCTGTGATTTCAAGTTTTGTATGCATTATGAATTTTGATACATTATAAAATGCAACTGAAGTCTAAAAAAGGACAAATATATTTCATATTATTTCATAACAATAAACAAATATCTACATAATTTATGATATTTAGCATGATCTGAGCAACATTGTTAAATCTAAATTTGGTCACGAGAGAGGTTCTAAATAAATGTTGAAAAAATCAATACACATAATTTATGTTATTTACTTTAGATTTCCAAGTTAATTCTTGTTATTATTTTTTTTTTTTTTTCAATCATGTGTTTTTTTCTTTAGTACCTGTGGTAAAGCTTTTGTCAAGAGTGGCAGTTTAAAAAAATTTTAATTCTTTAAACCTTACGCGAATTTTAAACTTTTTAAAATTTTTATGTACACTTAATATCAAGTCATGACTGATTCACTACATTGTATTTCAGCAGACACTATATATATTATGGTCAGTCTAGCCTTACATTATTCAGTCTTTCACTATATGAACCAATGATAATTGATCAGCTGTGATTTACATTACAAATCAAAGTGTCATTATACTTATTAATTTGTAATTTTTTTTTATGTTACTTTGTTTTGGCAAAGATTTAGTAATTTTGTTTAATTTGGTATTTCTTCTTATGTTCTGCTTTTGAAGCATTTGAATCTTTTTTTTTTTTTCAAACTAACTGAATTTCTTTTTAATGTATGGTGTATTATTTGAATTTCTTCAAATTGACTTGTTTCAACTGTATACGTTTTAGATATTTAATTTATATACATAATTATACATTGTACTTCGTATCCAGTAATGTGCGTTAAGCAGTGCTAGTGGTATCTTTGCAATGAATTGCACATTTTGGGTTCATTTCAAGTCAGATAAATATTTTTTCATACCAAAACATATTTGACATAGATATACAATTAATTTCTACCAAATGAAACTTGCAGTATTTAATATCTATGAAACATTTGATTTTTGAGAAGAGAGAGAGAGAGAGAGAGAGAGAGAGAGAGAGAGAGAGAGAGAGAGAGAGAGAGAGAGAGAGAGAGAGAGAGAGAGAGAGAGAGAGAGAGAGAGAGAGAGAGAGAGAGAGAGAGAGAGAAAGAGATGGCCCAGAGACTGATGCACATAAAAAGTAGATCTTTGAAATTAAATGCAGACATAATCAAAGACAGGGGGGAAAGGTATAGCTGATATTCAGATTTTATGTTAACTTCAAGTTTCTCAGGTAGTTCTAGGTACCCGAATGCTTTTTTTAATTAAATTTCAATAGACTTTTTAGATATCTTAAAAAATAGTACTGAAATATTACAAAAAGCTAAAAAAATTTTCTTGAGTGCTGTATGTTTTTTGTTAGTGTGTCCCTTATGATCTTTATCGAAAGAGAATGTGTTGAGTTTTTTTTTTTTTTTTTTTTTAATGAAAAAACTGCGAGTGAACCACATATGGTACTAAACATATTTATTTTCATATAACGTCTACTTGAATTTCCATTTTTGCTAAACCAAATCCTGATGCATTAAGTAATAATTCAATTTTGAGAGATTTATTTAAATGCTGCACATGCATATAATTAATGATAGTTAAATTTTGTCAATATCATTTATTTACAACGAATAGATAAGTTTCATATTGTTTCCAAAATGTTGCGAAGTATACACCTTCATAACTTTAGAATAGTAATTAGTATGGAACTGGAAGTTGTTTTGTTTTTTTGCGTTTTGTTTATATGAATGATTGGAAATTAGCTCTCTTCGCTACGTGATATGTATAGACATTATCAGTGAATTCTCTGGAGAGATCTCAAAACATTGTGAAAATTGATCTTCAGTGATTATTGAAAATGTATAAGTTACGAACATGGCTCTTAGTTTCTGTTAAAGCCATATGGTTTTTAAATAAATAATCAGTCACTTTCAATGTGTATTCTCCATGTGGGAGTGGGTGTGTTTTCTTCTGAATTTTACAATTCTATGTTCAATTGCTAATCTCTTGTGCATTGAAAGGATTCACTTATGATGAGCAAGGCTAAAAAGAAATAGAACACATATGAAAAGGGTGTGCATGTGATCAGAAACTAATGGTGCAATTTTTTTTTCAACCAAAATAGAAAAACATGGCATGGTTTTCAATGGCCCCTGAATAATTATTTCTACTTTGTTACCAATATGGTTAGCTTCTACGTTCTCTGATTACCGTAAAGCTGTGTCCTAGTGTATTTTTTCTAAGTATAAAGTTAAAAGTTCTTTGTATATGGGGGTGACTATACCTTAATAATTATCAAGACTGTATTTTATCTGCTCGTCTTACTAGATACATGTATCTATAAATGCCTAGAGCAGTAGAACTAGAAGGGACGATATTCCCAAATTTATTACACATTGATTGACCTGGCTTTATAGGTCTTAACACATTTTATTCTTTAATAATGCCTTTATTTGAAGTTCGACCACATTTTCCCAAGTAAAAAGTGTGAGTTGTATCACTATCACTAGTATCAGTGTAATTGAATGAATAACCTAGCAATATAAATATCTCAATATTAACTTGGCTGTTGCTGGTGTTACTGTTAGGAATAGACTCCATTCATCTCAAATCAAAACCCATAAAAGTCAAACATTCGACCAATTTAAAAGTAAAAACAGTCACACAACGATATATACATACATACATATATATATATATAATTAAAATAGTAAAGGTATAAAATAACACATATAGTTTAAATAAGAAGTCATGAAGGTGTGCCGGTATATAAACATTTATTTTGATTTGTCTTTAACATAAATTAGTTCAAGTAAAACTTTAAAAAGGAGAATAACAATATCAATGGCTAAAAGCAACCCATTTCCGGATAAGCATTTTCAACAATTTGCTTTAAACACTTTTGTCTCAGGCATCATCAAAATCATTCAATTACATACAACAAAGGAAAAAAAGCTATTATATTGTCAGCCAAAACAAAGCGTATGGAATATATTTCACAGTCATATGCATGTCTTTTCATTTAAAGCAACAAAAATATTTTTGGGATGGAAACAATTCAAAAAGAAATATAAGTACTCTACAAAATTAACTTGATCTAATAACATTATATGACTGTAAATATTCATTGCTAATGAAAAATACCAAAGAAAACGTGCAAACCTCAGTCCTTGCATTTCAAACTAATACAGTAATAGTAATAAAATTCTCAAGAGAATGAAAGAAGTGTTTGTCTTTATAAAACGTCTTTAAATTGGAAGTTGTTGTTTTTTGCCTCTGGCTTTCGATTTTTATTAAGTATTTAATCTCCATCATTTTATATAATGAATTACTGGCTCAGCTGTATACAGTAAATATTTCAAATTTTATTCAAGTTCTCACAAGACAATGATAACCATTATTTAAAGTTTATCAGGGTTTTTTGCAGTAAAGAATATGCTTGTCATATGCAGTACCAATGTTTAAAACTTTATGACAATTTGGACACTGTGCGCAGCCATGAGAACGAAGGTGCCTTTTTGCATTTCCCTTTTGACCAAATTTAAGGTTACACACAGGACACTCATATAATTTGCCTCTATGCGATGCTCTATGCAGGCTCAAACCACCACTGGACATATAGCCACGACCACACTCTGGACATTTGAAAGGGCAGGAGTCACTATGCTTCTGGGTGATATGAAAATGTAAGTCTGACACTGATGTCATCACTGCTGGGCAGTGAGGGCACTGTTCCCCAGAACAAGAGCCAAGTTGGTAGTAAAGCCCAGGTTTACTTCCTTCTAATGAGTGCATCGCTCCAGGGACTTTTGACCCTCCTGAAACAAACAAAAATACTGATTACGACTAACGGTAATCATCTTCATTAAACAGCAAAATCGTTATTTAACTGCAGCAGTCGATCCTAAACAATACTATCCTCGTTTTGTTCCGTTTAGATAAACTTTGAACGTGCATCACTATCAATATCAGTCGTCACCTTTTCAATTGGTGATTCATGGTCCCCATGAAAACTGATCATATGTCGCCGGGCACTGCTTTTCTGGGCAAACTTTATATAACATATTGGGCATTGATAACAGACACCTTTATGGGTCAATTTATGAAGATGGAGCCCGCTAAGGGTGTTGTAACCTTTGCCACACTCTTCACATCTGTAGCGCAGTACATGCCCATGTTTTGATGACACATGTGTTTTTAAATCAGATGAAGATAAAAAGCTCATGGGGCAGTGTGAACAACGCTTATGAAAAAGCATGTTGCTGTTAGTTGCAGCAGCAACCATATTCTGAGATAAGCTTCGCTCCATCTGCCACTGATGTGAACTGAAAGGCTCGCCTGAAACAAGAGAAAAGTACACGTGGCTTATATAAATTTATAAGCTTTTAATTGTTTTCTGAAGCGATATATTAAAAGACGTTTGTTATAATGTGAAATTCAAAATTTAGAAAATCTACATACAATAACCACTTCTTTCTGATTAGGCCTACACTTTAATTGTATTGGAAGACCCTTTTTTGTTACCAAAAGATCATCGCTTTACACAATTACAGGGACAATTGTATAATTAAAAAAACTAAAAACATATGCTCAGATGTTGCTCATAGACATGTCCTTGGGGAAACACTTTATGACATGTAGGACATTCCATGACCTTATGTATGGATTTCATGTGCGTCTTTAATGAGCCTTTTTGTGTGAATTTATTGTCACAAACTGGGCAGCTAAATTTGCGTCCTTGATGAGCATGAATATGGAGACGCAAGCCTTCTCTTGTCCTATATTGTTTGCCACATATGAAGCAAGTGAATAGGGTCTGGCCTACAGATATTCCTAGGCTATGAGCATATCGAGTCCGTTGAAATGTAGGTCTTGATCCATACAATTTAGAGGGGCAGGGATCGTAGCCTTGAGGTTGTCTAGTAAAACTCTTTGATTCAACAGATGCTCCTGTTTCTTTCAGACTCACATTACGATTCCCTGAAAGAAAAATAAGCACATAATGTATTTTTATTCCAGTGCCTTACACAATATCACTCTGGCAAAATACCTGTCATACTTGTGTCTTACAATACAATATGTGCCGGTTATAATCATCACCAAGTTTAAAAATTCCTCTGCAATCTGAACACTGCCCAGTATTATGGACTTTTTTTAAGTGTCTATTCATAGTCCCACTTTGCGAAAATGTAGAGTCACATACAGGACATACATAAGTTTTTCCATTATGTGCCCTCATGTGATGCTGAAGTCCTCCTACACTCCCATAGCACTTTCCACATAAGGAACACACATATGGCATGAGTTTTTGGTGCAAGTTCGCCATATGAGCCTGATAGCTTTCTGGGTCTACAAATCTGGTGCCACATTCTGAACATGAATTTTCAGAATTTACAGATGAAGCGGCCTCGTCCGAAGTAGAGTGCTTCTGCCAGCCATATGACATATGAGGATTTACTCGCCCTATTATCTTTGCGCAATGCTGTTGGTGGGATTGTGTCAAATCCCCATGGACATCCGCTTTGTGATAAAGACTGCTCAACAGTTGGCCTGCAATAAAAATCAAATTTCTGTTTCACTTTCACTTCGCAACTACTCATATTTGAGTCTGTATTTTTTTAATATTTTTTTTACGTTTGTGAGGGTGTGTATGAGTGTATGTGCGTTATAGTGGGGTTTTTTTCCTCCTCCTCCTCCTCCTCCCCCACAAATAACTTCCCTATTCTAAAGCTATACAATTAAAAAGGAGTCATTAACAGATAAAATGCATTTAACAAAAAGTCAAAATAATGTACGTGTATTATCTCTGTTCTGATGAAAAAAAGTTTTTAACAGGAAATAAGTATTGCAGGATTTTACAATTACAGGCATGTTAACATTTCTTTTGAATTTTAAGACAGTACAGGGTAAATGTACAAATATTACATTTCAGAAGTGACAAGATCATTCATTCTTTTTTTTTACTAAGAAAAAAGGCTATTAATGGTACAGAGGTATGAACATTTTGTGTAATTCAGGAACTCATAAAATAACCTTTCAGAAAGCGGTATAATAGACATTTGGCATATATACTTTAGTGGATCCTCAATACAACCTGCAATTTAGACAGTGAGAGCCTTTTTTCCTGTGCAAATTCTTTACTCACAGTTCAAATTTAAGGTTCTAGATATGTTGAGATCAGTCTCTATCATTTTATCATGGGAATGAAATCTCACTATATCATGTGTTTAACGAAATAATTGTATACAATTACATATACATAATAGTATTGCTAATGCCTAGAGCTGTGTGGCAAAATGAAAATTAAATCTAGTAGTAGTACATTTAATTAATAACAATAATGTTTCCACTAAAATATCAATATGAGGTGTAAACATTTAAAAGTTTTGAACAGATAATTTATAATTATACAAAAATTAAGTACACCTCCCAAATTTTGACAATACAAATGCAACTTTTATTGTTACTGTTGACTTGTTATCCTAATCAATGTCAATGTTATGAGAAAATGAGAAAATATGTTGGAATCATTTCTCTTCTACAGAGCACATGCATACACATGTTTACAGGGCAGTTCATTTTTGTCTGCTTGCCAACATTGTACAGGATAAAATCAATTGGAAATTGTTTACTCCTGCCCACTCTACATTGAGCAGTAAGCTCAGTTCTGTAATGCAATTTTCATATGCTCATGTTAATTCCAAGAGGTTAAAATTTGAAATGAATTGGAATATTATTAAAACCATGGGTAAAGGAGGAAAATCACAATGCCTATAGAACTTTTTCTAACTCTGCTACTTGTGTTTGAACTAGGGATATGGCTTGTCGTCCTGATTAGAGTTCACTTTAACCATAATAAGTATAATAGACATATGAAGAGAAACTTGTCAAAAATTTATTGCACAGCCTTTTTTATCATTTACAATAAAGAACATGTTGTCCAAATTCACTACTCTTAAAGACACCTTTACATATGGAACACTGTTTTGAATCATGGACCACCTTTAAATGTCTGAACATATTCCCAGTTTGCGAGAATTTTGCATCACATACAGGACACAAATAGATTTTCCCCTCGTGCATACTTTTGTGGTGTTGAAGCCCTCTTAAGCTGCCATAACATTTTCCACATAAGGAGCACACATATGGCATGTACTTCTCATGGAAATCAGCCATATGGGCCTGGAAACTCTGTGGGTCTTTGAATGCCATGCCACATTCTATACATACATTTTCAGATCTGACAGTATAAGAAGAACCACCATGAGTATAATAAGTAGAACCACTATGAGTATGACTAATCTGATTCAGCCAGCCATGTGTCAGGCTTTCTCTGGTCTCCGACCTGTTGGGATAAACAAGGTGCGACCCCTTCCCTGCAATGAAAATCAAATTTGCAAAATGTACTCCCATTTGTTGCAACGTTATTTGACACACAATTTGTTGTTACAAAAGGCAACTAAAAAGTTGAAAAAACTATATACTACAAAAATGATACTGTATATGCACAGACGCAAAAGGAGAATCACTTGTACCTAAAAAAATGCATAAGAGCTGCACATGAAACTTTGTATATATATTTGTAATGAGCCCTAAGGATTGAATTATTTTTAAAAAAATGAATGTCAAATTTTCCACTTTCATAGTTTTCAAGGTTGACACTAATAATTTTTCATAGATGGATGATGAGTCATCTTTCCTTTTCTTAAAACAGATTTCAGTTGGCATATATTCATCCTAGAAAAAAAAAAACAATTCATTCCAACAAAAAACAGAAAAAATCATCTATGGTCATACATATAACTATTTGAGAGTATATCTCTTTTTTTTTCCTTTTTTAAAAATTTTCATCGGCTTAACTATTTTCAGAGGCAGTGTAAACGGCTTGATATTGGGTAAAAAGATGTTTACTTGCGCCTGTTCCCGCCATAATTCAAACATTTTTTTTTATATCACTTAAGAAGGATGATGACATTACTGAAATTATGCATACTCTTGTTTTTTCTTTTAAAACCTAACAATCTAAATACTGGTTGTGACAAATATGTACATGTTGATAATAATCTTGGTTCATTTTAAAAACTCCTTTGCATTTTGCGCACTGATTGGATTTATGTATTAGCCTCATATGCCTCCTCATTGTGCTAGTTTGAGAAAATTTGGAATTGCACACTGGGCACATATATATTGTCCCCCTATGAGCTTGTAAATGAAAATGTAGACCTTGGGCACTTGCATAGCACTTTCCACACAAAGAACACATGTGGCGCATTGGTTTTTGATGCAATTGTTCCATATGCAATTGGAAAGAAGTAGGATGATCAAAACTGGTGTGACAGATAGTGCATTCATTGGTGATATTCAAAGTGTGGGCGTTTTCTCGACTTCTTTGATGAACAGTGGTGTATGGTTGAGAACTTGACAACTCATTATGGTCACTTTGCTTTCCCCATTGAGAATGATTGTCTGCAACAAAAACAGAATTCAGATTCATTTTCTAAAAACTGTTTTCTGTCACGCTTTCTCCAAGTATATATCTTACCGTTAAAAAAATGTATTAATTTAAGAAATTGTACACAATATTCTTTTTCTTCTGTCATATATTGGTTGAGTGTTGATAATAATAACATTCTCATTAATACCGGTACTAATAGTAAGAAATGCAAAAATACATTGAGGTAGCAAATCCAAATCGTGAAATACCTTGATTGGCCAGTCAGTAGCTGCAGCTTAAGACATGAGCATTATAATCATCCCCAATTTTAAATATTCCCAAACACTTAATACACTGGTTAGAAAAATGAGCAGACTTTAAGTGTCTTTTCATTGAAGACTTTTGGGAGAAGGCAGTGTCACAAACGGGGCAAACAAAAACGTTGCCTTTGTGTAACCGAATGTGGTGCTGGAGCCCTGTGTTACTTCCATAACATCTGCCACAAATAGAGCACATATAAGGCATGGGCTTTGCATGAACAGTGACCATGTGTTGTTGGAAATTGAGAGCATCGTCAAATTCAATGAGGCAATGTTGACAAATGTTGCGGAAAAATTCTTCTCTTGTGCCCAGCTGCCCGATTTGATAAGCACCGGAATTGTTGGCAGTCAGCTGCATAGCCTGCTGGTTGTCTGCAACAAAGATTAATAAAAAGCATGTTAATGCTCGCTCAGTTAAGCCTCTTCGTGTGACTGAATGAGTCATAGATGTGTAGAGCATTCAAGAATATGCTGATTGTATTCTGGACCATTTTTCATATATTTCTTGCACACAGGACATTGACAAGTTTGGTGCATCGTTTTTAAATGCCTCTTCATCGTGTCCAGTCTGGAGAACTCTGAATCACAGATAGGGCAATTATGTTTTGTACCATAATGGTTTTGCATGTGATACTGCAACCCCCTCATGCTCTTGTAGCATTTTCCACACAATGAGCACACACGTGACATTTTTTGGTCATGGGTCTGCAACATGTGAGTCTGAAATTTGATGAGGCTTTCAAAAGTGATGCCACATTCCTTGCAGATATAAGCACTGGTTCCTCCATATTTTTGCATGAGACATTCATCTTGTCTTGCGTTTCCATAATTTGTTTGATCTCCTGCAACAAAATCAAATTAGATCCTGTTCAATATATAAAAAAAACATGCTGAGTTACAGCTTTCATGTTTGAGAACCATACTACATGTACAACAGAGACAAATTAGTAAGCTGAATAAATATGAGAGTCCAACTCCTTAGAAATTCATAAAAAAAATTAGACAAGAAAATTTACCTAGGGCCGGGAATATCTAAATTCACCGTTTACAATGAAGAGCATGTTGGTTGAACTCTGCACCAAGTCGAAATATTCCATTACAAACAGAACACTGGTTGGTATTGTGCATGCACTTCAAATGTCTCTTCATTGTGCTTTTTTGAGAAAATGTGGAGTCGCACACAGGACAAACATATGTCTTTCCATCATGAGCCTGCATGTGAAGATTAAGACCAGACTGACTTCCATAGCACTTCCCACAGAGAGGACACATGTAAGGCATAAATTTCTGATGAACACTAGCCATGTGCTCTTGAAACTCAGAGGGCACTTTAAAAACTGCATTGCATATATTGCACACATTTTCCGCACATAATCCACCAATACGACTACTTTTCTCTGGACTTTGAAAAAGATGTTTCATTCCTTCAAAGCTTCTCTCTGAGCTTGGAAAGTGACGTGTTTGACCTGCAATGAGATCAAAATCACTGTGATAATAGCCTGTCACTAAAACACATCTGTCGATACTACACATTACAGGATGGTATCTTGTGACAGTCTACATGTATATATGTATACATAAGTACACTTATGCTTCATGATCAAGAAGGTTTATGGAAAAAATAGGAGTGACAGTGATAAAGTGGCATTTACAAACAGAGACGCCAAGTTTTGAAGACTTAAATTAAATTTCAAAGATGCAGATACATCCATTTACAACATTTGTTGTTTTTTTAAGGCAGCATTTAAAGGCATATCTATAGCTGTTACACTTATATTTTCAACAAGCAGACGTCGTTTCCAGTCATTTTGTAGGGGTTTTTTTCCTTAATTCATGTGTACACTTTTTATAGACTACAAGTACAATAATTTGCTTCTTTTGGCATTGGCTTCATTTGCTTGTCTACAAGTTTTATTTCTTGATAAGTCAACTAAAACCTTAAGTGGCCCTTGTGACTTTCAGTTAAGTTACACAACTTTTTGTGAAATCACATTCCCTATTTCCCAGTATTCCCAATTGTTCGACTTAGAATTTACTTTTGATGAGTGTGGATTTATTTTTAAATTTAAGAATTGGTTGGGTTATTTCTATTTAGGTTGCTTGGTTCATTTTGGTTTTTGGGTTTTAAATCAAACACTTCAATTTTTTTCTGAGAAGTGAACAACTTATCTAACTTTAATCATTATATAAGTGTTACTAAAAAAATTTTCAATGTTTTATGGCACGTACATCAATGTGTATTGTGTTCAGTGAGTCTTTTATTATCTAAAATATAATATTAGATAGTTAAAGGGTGTTTGACATGTGTAACAAATGCTGAAAAGTGAATTTATATTCTTAATCTTATAAATCAAAATGTCCAAAATTCAGACATAGAATTTTAAACATGTATATAAAAGCACATACATACACATACACACACACACACAGAATTAAGATTTTAAATACTTTTGTCAAATAAAATTGTTCACAGTATTATGCATGATTGAATTCTTTTCCTTTACAGAACTTTTCATGCGTTTGAATTTCTTGTACACGAACAATGAGTTTGCAAATTGAGCACGGCGCCAAATTGTGAAAGCTTAATAAGTGCCTCTTTAAAGGTGCTGTCTGAGTGAACATAGCATCACACACCTGACACCTGTACTTTTTGCCTTGGTGGACAAGGATATGACGGCGAAGACCAGATTGGCTTAGGTAGCCTTTTCCACAAAGTGAGCAAACATAAGGCATTGAATAAGAGCGATTGCTGGAAGAAGGATGACTTGCAAGGATAGCAGAATGAAAATGACTACTGTGTTTATAATTTCTAGTGCCTTTCTGCACATCTTGGTTAAATTCAAGGCCAGAGGACTCAGGATCATTCAGTTCTCTTACATACGGTATTCTGCTGAAATTTTCTCCTCCAAACTGTACTCTCAGGTCTGAAGGAAATGAATTGTTGCCTGAAAGAAGATAAATGCTGTATCACTCACTACTCAAGCGCAACATCACCAAACAGGAAATATCATCCAAAAACAAAATCTTAAGACTGGATAAAAGTTTGTGAAGATTTATCCTAACTCACAAACGCATGAAAATAAAGCCTTCATGATCTAAGATCATAGAAAATGACTAATCTGAATTGTGAGTTTTAGAATTTTTTCTGCTAGTCAACATGCTTAGGGGCAATCGATACAGAATTAATTATCAAAGTTGGATTGAAAAAAAAGATTTATAAAAAAAATACAAACTCAAATGCAGTTTTTCAGAAATTGATTGATGTGATGGCAGTGGTTCTGAAACTATTTTTGGCACTTTATCACACGGATTGCTTCAGCTTGTGATCAAAAGGGAGAAACGGTTCTAACACAGTTGGATTGGTGGTAATCTCTTGCAATTTATTTTGATTAAACTTTTGTGTGATATATCATTATGTTTTGATGAAAAGAGAAAGCAATGCACCACACAAATTGTATTTAACAAATAACTTTATTTCTAAGAAGGAGGCATAAAATTCATAAAACAAGCTGCAAATACATGCAATGGAGAAGCCATGTAAATTTAATACACTGTAAATTTACTAAGATTGGAATGATTCTTCATAGATAATGTCCTTTGATCAATGTCATGGATCAGTTTCATTTCTTGAAACGCTGGTCAAAAGTCATGGATACATCAGAGAGGGGATGTTGTCTCCTGATGTGATCTCTCATGTGATGTTTATGTTTGAACTTACTACCACAGATCTCACAAGTAAACTTGTCATTAGTGTGTGTTCGTCGATGGTGCCTAAGTCCTGAATAGCTGACAAATCCCTTTCCACATATTGAGCACTTATACGGCAAATCTTCACTATGAACATTGTACATGTGCTGTCGAATCAAGTGGACAGATGGGAAATGCATATCACAAAGGCTGCAAGGATAAAAGGCTGAAGAATGTGTAGACCAAGAAGGTGACTTCAGGTGACCATCTTCAGGGTAACGTCCTTGAATGCCATGCCTTGTGTATTGACCTGAAAAGAAAATCCAAGTCTTAATGCTGACTCTTGTCTTCTTTTTTAAATGGGTGAGGCGTGAATTTCCAAAATGAATGATTAGATAAGCATGACTTCAGATCTGAACATTTCTTTTTAAATCATTTGTAAGTTTCACTCACCAAAATCTGACTGAACCCACAGGGTCCCTTTGGTCTTCTCTCTCTCTTTCCATCCTACTTTCTACAATCAATAAGGTGATGATAAAGCTCCTGTTGGGAGCGGAAAGTTGCCACACAACTAACACAAGTGAATAGCTTGTGAACATTCTTTAAATGTTTGATCAAATACTGCTTGCGCTTCACCTGGATATCACAAAACTGGCACGAAAAGCGATTAGCAGTGTGATCATTTTGGTGCCTTTTTAGTCCAGACAAGGTAAAAAAACCTTTTCCACATTCCGTACAATTGAAAGGCAATTGATCACCATGGGCAGTTGAAAGGTGGCGCTCATATAGTTTTTGACTTGTAAAACACTCCTTACAGTGAATGCATTTGTGATTCCCAAACTCTAGCATATCTGGGAGGAAATTATAACTTTGGGACATCTGTCTTTCACTTGATGGTACATATCTGTGATCCCCGTTTTCAGCATCTGAAATGCAATATCAACAGCACAGCATATTTTAGATGCCCACAAAACATCCAAAAGGGGAAAACATCAGAGTGGAGCTATTTAAAAATTGCAATGTTTAATTAATTTTCGTAATTGTAAGGTTGAAACAATTTCCAACTCCTTCCTTGTGGATCACAGAAACAAAAATGTCCTGTTTAACTTGGGAAGATATTTACAATGAACACCGCCTTAAAATGCTCATCTCATCCATGCACCACTTAAATAAATCTTCATGATTCAAGTAAAAAATAACCCACCACTATGACACTCTATCTCCTTACTACATTGGTGTAATGTTGGATGCATTGATTTGGGCCCTGTGAATGCTTGACACATGTCTTTTTAAGTTATGTTTGTGTTGGAATTTTGAATCACAAAACGAACACGCAAACATGCGACCATTGTGGGCTTCCATATGATGACGAAGGCCGGTTATAGAGTAAAATCCTTTTTGGCACAGATGGCAAATAAAAGGAAGAGCTCTCTTCTCCCTGTGGTAAGTATTTAAATGTTTTTGATACAGAGTTCTTGTTGGAATAATGGCTGAGCAGAAATCACATTGAATAGAGGAGTCAAAATTCAAAAAGCCAGAAGTCCCTTGGCTAACTCCAACAGCTGTGCTTTCATTGGGGTAATTTCTATAGTTGGCTAGAAATTGGTTGGGAGCTGTAGGCCTATATAGGTCTTGGGTGTTGCCAGTGTACCTTTGGGTTTGCCTTGCTGAGTGTAAGGTGACTTCTGAAACAAAGGAGAATGTGTTCTCTCTGTATAGCTGAAAGGCACAAATTAAGCTATACATTTTCAACTTCTGTTGGCAGGAATATTTCAATAAAATAATTATGACTAGAATTACTATCATGGGACAAATTGAACAAGAGGAAGAATCTCTTCTGCCAACACTGCATTGTTGACACCTATTTAAGTCAAGAATTGAATTAATGAGACAGATGTTTCAGTGTTATGTATTCTTTCGTTCTTTATAATCTACTCATATTTTGAAATGTACCATAATAACATATTATTACCAATTGCATGTCTCAATTTTCATAAAAATTGACTGGGGTGTTTAAACCATGCTTTTTTTTTTTTGCTTCCTAAGTTGAAACAACAATGTTAATGAAAGTTCACCAATTCTTTTTTTTTTAATTGATCCCTCGCAGCATTATAATAATGCTCTTTTTTATCTTTCGTAGTGCAATAATAATTTCTTAACATGTTGCTGTGTGCACTTAAGAAAACAATGCGCAAGAGGATTGATAGGGGTGTACTTAAAACGGAAAAAAAAAAAAAAAGTAAAATCTAAAATATCAAATTTCAAGTCTCGTTTTTCAATTTCATCTACGACAACCTTTTACATACTGGGTAGTTAATTTTCTATTAACTATTATGCAACTTTAGACAATGTTATATTAAAATAGGTTCAACACAAATGTTTTAATCAAAGTTTTCTTAGTTGTTAATTGTTTTGAGTGAGTGTGTGTGAGTGTGGTGCATGCAGCCTTTTTTTAACAACTTCTGCGGTGATTTAACACTTTTTTTTCAAGAATCAGCCTTTTTTTTTTTTTTTTACTTTAAGTACAACTGTACAGAATTTTCCCCTAAAGCCACAACATTTAGTGAGTAACAGCTTAGAATTTCTGGCATGTCTAACAACAAGTACTTGGGTGTTGCTGAATGGTGGCTTTGTTAATTGCTCATCTCTGATTTAAAGGAATGAATACCCAATAGGTTCATGGCCAATTGTTACTGTATATAACGTGCTTCTTTTCTTCTTACTTTTGGCATAGTGTTTATAAAAATGGATGAATGTTGGGAAATGCCACTGTACATGTGTACTTTAACAGCTGAAAGTAAATTTTGTTTCTGTGTGTTTTTTGGCGTGTGTCTTTATTTTTTTTTGTTAATAAATTTTTGTTCCTGATCTACCGGTACGTGCATAGCTTTAGACCTTAAAGCTTGAAAATTCATGCTCCTCTCTGCACTTATGAGCTTAAATTTTTATGAAGAAAATATAAGGAAAATGGCCTAAAAAAACCAAGTCCTAGGACCATCGTTAGGTATGGTACCATGTTCTAGTTCCTCCTCCTCTGAATATCAAACTTTTTTTTATATGACATGACTTAATATTTTAGTGACTTTATAGAATATTCCATATGTAACTCAATTTTTAAGTTTATGAAGTCAGTAAAATGGAATACATATAAGATAAACATTTTGACCACTTTAAAGTTTATTCTTTTAAACATTTATATTTACAAATAACAGTGACTAATTAGTGCAAAAGAGGAAATTTGTGTCTCAGAAATAGCCTATTTAAAGCCATGGTTTATCTTAGGTGGTTTCCATTTTTGCACTGGAAGTATAGCATCACTTTTAAGATTGAGATACAGTATATTCAAAGTTATAGTCATAGTGATCATATTGTGTTTTATAAAATAGCAAATGAAAATTTTTACAGATCTGAGTAAATCATATGGTGGGAAAAAAAGCTTTTATTTACACAAAAGATCAGGTACAACATGTGAAAGTTGTAAGGGCTCTCGAATGCAACAATATTCAAATATTCCGAATCATAACAAAAGTTGATTAGTTGATATTATTTACATTAATAACTTTTAGAAAACTGCATCAGCGTGTATTGGTGTGTATCAATTCGTTAAAAAAAAATTACTGCTATTTTTACCTCTTTATTACTTAATTAATTACTCAATTTCAAAACACTTCCGGTGCTGTTGTTTTTATAATGTTACATTAATTTTACCCCTTTTGAAACTGAACCAAGAACTTGTCAATAAAATGTGTTTCACATAATATGAATATGTGCTCTCAAATATGTAGATGATTAAACTAAAGAAAACAATACTCATAGGTAAAGATTAAATCATTTGAAAAAATGTCATTAAAGTACTTTTAACTCCAACAATCTGGAAATAGTTAAACAATTTTCTTGAAACAGAAATGTCTCCTTAATAGTCTCGAGTTCATACAGTGTAAAGCTTAATATGTGTAAAGGTTTTCTATGTCCTCTGGTATTTCACCCTTTTCATAATTAATGCAAGATAGGACATGGTTGTCAAATTGTTCTCCTTTGGTGAATAGAGCCATGCAGAAAGAGCACTTCTTTAGTCCATGAGTCGTTTCAATATGCCGCTTTATATTCTTTTTATGTTTGAATTTGACATCGCAAACAAAGCACGAGTAGAGAACAGTATCATGCACTGTACTGTGCTGACGCAGACGTTCCTTAGTCACAAAAGTTTTTTGGCATATCTCACAAGTATAACCACAGAATGGATTCACCATGCTGGTATCTGCTACCTCTGACATGTGCACTTCATCAAAATGCTGTTGGTAAGTGGTACCCATTGGCAGTGCAACACGACAAAATGAGCAAATCTCCACCGAGCCACCTTTCTTGTTTGTGCCAGATGGATCATCTTCAGACTCTGAAGTCCCATGTTGTAACCTCTTCCTTCTCTTCTTTTTAGTGGCTTTTAAAACTCGGCGGTGCATCTTCTTGATGGTCTTACCATTCTCACCTGCAACAAACAAACATTCAGGTTGAATTTCTGCTATGCAAGTTGCTTGTTGCCACAAAGCTAAGTTATCATGCAGAGAGGTTCTAAACTGCATCAGTACCCCCCTTTCAAAAGTTTTGAAATATCTAATAGCTAAAGCAGTATATTTCAAAATCACTGAGAGGTACAACCTTGCAAATGAGCACCAAAATCAGTAGCATTAATGTACTGTTTACATGTCCTACACTCTCGAAGGCCATGATTCATTTCCAAGTGCCGCTTTAAGTTTCTGCTGTACATGAAAGTCCGTTGACAGACAAAACATTCCGACTTCACAAAATGGGTTTCCGCATGATGCTTCAAACCACTTCTGGAGAAAAAACCTTTGCCACATGTCTCACAGTGAAAGGGAAATTCGGCAGCTTTGTCAGAGTGAGCTGAGGTAATATGCAGGTTCACATGACTCCTACATGACAAGACCACTGAACAAAATGGACATTGTATCCCATCTTGATAAACACCAGAGCCAGTCTGGAAACTGGTTATTGCAGCAGTCTGATCAGTTCCCCAAGAGTTGCTATGTCTCCTATTTCTAAAACTGAAAGACTCAGAGGGTGTCCTTTGATCTTGAAAACCAAAAACATTTTCTTCAGAAACCACATCATCATGACCACAGGTTTCTCCTGAAAAGAAAGAAACGCTTGTCAAGTCTTGATGGTTTTTAATAGTGTGGAAATTTATTTGAACATATAAAAATCCATCAGCAGCCAAGCATAGGGCTAGAATACAAATCTGGTACAGTAGCAGAGTTTTCTTTGCCTTTTTCAAGAGCTTCAATATTAAGCATATGCTTGAGAGCCGTTAAAATGAGTTGGCATAATTGGTTACATTTTGCCCCTTTTACAGAACGTTTGCTTTGATAAGGGGCGAAAAAAGAGAATGGTTTCCACTCAATATACATGAGAATTTTTATTAAGAGGCTGAATCAGATAGATTGTGTTGTATTGAGAAATCCTGTCACCAGAAATAAACCCTGAGGGTATAGAACCCTGAATCAGATAAAATATACCAACATAACACAAAAATTAACAGCCTCCAGCACTGTTGCACTGCAAAACATGGCTGCCTATTCTCTTACTATCAATCCATTCCCCACAGTATCTACATTCTTTTATATTATGAATAGTCTCCATATGTCTTCTTAAATTGCGCTTAAATGTGAATTGGGAGTTGCATTGTGAACAAGGAAACACATATCCTTTGTGGCTCAATTCGTGTTGAGTTACACCTACTTTAGAAAAAAAACCTTTTTGGCAGTAACTACAAATGAATGGCAAAAGTTGAGCTTCTCTGTGATACATATTTGCATGGCTTTGAAATTGAGCACGAGAGTCAAATTGTACACTGCACATCGAGCAGTCATATTTTTCTGTGTTTGGTATCTGCACTGGAGTTTGGGAAGAACACTGTGCCTGCATACATTGTTGGGATATATTTTGACCATGATACAAGTTGTCAGAATAGCCCTCCCCGGTGTGTGAGGTATGCGGACGTTTCTGGAATATCCCTCTTGTTGACATTTGCATAGGCCAAATACTGTTGGACCGCGTGTCTGAAAATTAAATGACGCTATTTACAAACACTTCACTTTCACACTTTTAAAATCATAAATGGCATCATATGAAAATCAAAAATTTCATTTGTTGTTTTTTTTTGATGCATGGATTAATACATTGTAATGATTTGCTTAAAAATTTAAAGGGAAATAAAAGTTTAAAAATCCATAACATGTTATGAGCGTTACAATAATTGTGTTTAAAGTTATGAAACTAGTATTATATAAAAATGAGCTCATTAAAGTTAAAACATTGAATTACCCTACAGCAGGCCTGCCTACCTGAAAATGCCCCATTCAGGTTGTAGATGAGTTAGCTTAACATCCAATATCAGCACTACATAAGTACATTGACCATATTGTGGACAATCCCCAAGACTGACGTCTGACAATTTTATGTGCTGCCACACACAAGACAGGGCGGGGATACTATGACTCCTGTCTCAGTCCGAGAGTCGGTCACATTAAACTGACACCGACTAAACCACCATCAGGGGGTGAAAGCGCCAGGGCTCCAATTACGGACCTCATGCGTCATAAGCCGATGTTTTACTCCAGGGCTACCATGTTCCCCCCCCCCCCCCAATCACCAATTTTGGGTACTCCCTGAGCAAAAAAAAAATAGTTATTTTTGAGAAAAAATAGTACAAAATTTTTTTCTATCAATTGGGTCCGTGTTAATCATGATACATGTACTCAGTACATGTGTATAGGGAGTGTCTATACACACAATGTGTGTATAGTGTTTGTGCCTCAATATTGCTATACACAGAAAAAAACAAAAACATGATAGTACTTTAAAAGGGAGTTGGCGATTAAATAAGTATATTGGGGGTGACTTTGTGGCCCCAAAGGTTCATTGAAATCTTAACCAAGAAAGCAAATAATTACCTACATCTTTTCTCAAAAACATTTTGTCAAAATAATGGCTCTGTAATGTCTAGCAAATAAAATAAAGAACGTATATTGAACATTCCTTTTCTAAAAACACTTTAACTTCGAGCAGATGAGGAAACAGAGACACACACAGAAAGAGAAAAAAGACAAGACGGAGAGACAGGCAAACAGAGAGACAAACGGATAGATAGAGACATACAGAGGGGGGAGAAGAAAATGAAATAAAAAGCATAAAGAGAAAGAGCATAGGAAACAGAGAGGAAGAGAGAGAGAGAGAGAGAGAGAGAGAAAGAGAGAGAGAGAGGAGAGGAGGGGGGGGGAGGGGAGGGGGGGGGGAGAGAAGATGAAGATGAGTCTAGAAAACTGAGGAAAGCGTACGCAAAAGAATGTTAGACCGTAGATACCAGCAATCACATCAAGTTTTAGTTTTTTAATTGGCTAATAAACTTTTAAGAACAATCAGAATGATTAGTAAGAAATAATGTCACTTGTCAGGCATCACTTATGTTGGTGAGTTGGTTTAACGTCTAACATCAGCAATATATAGGATATATTGTAGACGGACCCCAAGACTGACTTCTGATAATTTTATGTGCTGACACACACGAGACAGGGCGGGGATACCATGACTCTTGTCTCAGCCGGTCACATTAAACTAACACCGACCCAACCATTAGGTAGCGCGATCGCAGGGGCTTGAACCTGGACCTTTTGTGTCGGAAGCCGATGTTTTACCCGAGGACTGGGTTGTGAAGATTAAAAAATACTTAGATCTACATTACTTGTTTATAAATGCATACATGTATTGAGCTCATGATAAAGCAAATCAGAATCATAACTTGCTTGGAAATGACGGCCAGTGTTAATGGCGGAAAGCCAAGATAGAGAGATACGTTTTATTCGGAAGAATGAACACAAGAGAAAATGTCGAGTTGGGACTGATCGGTTTTGCTGAAATTGTTGGCTAAAAGTAACCCAATCTCGATAGCACTGTTTAACAAGTATATAAAAGAAAAGAATTAAACCGCATATCAATAAAATAAATAAATTATACATAAATATGTTGAGTGGTTGAGAGGAAAATCATTGCCGTATTTCAAATACATGCACCCTTTTTTTTTATCGAAAAGCAGCAGTGTTGCCCAGCAGTTCATATATCCTGTATTTGAATAGAAACGGTTACTGAAAATAAGCCGCAGTGTACGGGTTGGCAGCTCTGGGAAGTGTATTATCAGTACCCTTTCGAACATTTCAAAAACTTGAGAATAGGCTTCGATAAAGAGCGCATGACCCTAGGCCTATAGCAAAAAACGTCAAGACGGAAAATGTAATAGGGGCGGGCCGTGAGCTTTATGCCACCGTTGAAACAGGCTAGTTTTGGGAATGACCAAAATCTGTATGTACCAATTAAATCGGTACAGATAGGCAGGTCTGTTACAGCTTCAGAAAATTCCATGGTGCAATAGACTGACCATTTCAAGATTGTTTCACAAATTACATTGCAATTTTTCCAAAAATCTACACGTTCAAAGCAAGAAACAGTTTTGATCCACATGTGTATATAGAATTATCTAAGCAAAAACAACATGGTGATTTGAAGAACTAAATTTATCATCATACCAACCCACAGACAATAATAAAGAGAAGAAAAAAAGGTTTATGGGTAAGAGGTGTGTCCATGAGCAAGTCTCTCGTGGTAACGCAAAGATGTCTTGTGTGCATACTCTGACCCACATATTGAACACTTCAACATTTTGGCTTGTCCATGTAGAACCATATGACCCTTTAAGTGAGCATGTCTTTGAAATCCTTTCCCGCATACATTACAGGAAAAATTGTATTTTCCAAAATGTTTGATTTTCATATGATCACATAATGATGTATATAATAAATATTGATTTTTACACAGTGGACAAACAAATTTATTGGTGGAATGATCAAAAGGGCATTCATCCTTGGGTGGAATTTTAGTGCGGCATCTAAAATTTTGGGACTGCGAGATGACATTTCCTTGGTTATCATACGAGCTGATCCCACTTATAATGAAAGTATCCATTTCACTTTCTTGGGTGTGCTCTGAAAAAAGATTTTTCATCAAAAAGAAGTTATGCTCTATACTGGTCACTGGAATTATTGTGAAGTGAAGTTGTTTTTTTTTATTATTTCATGTCAAACACTGTACACTAACACTTTAGATTAGATTTTCCCGATGAATTTCATGTGTAAAGATTTTGTTTTTACGTATAATTATAACTTCACTGAAAAATAAAAAATGTTCAATTTAATTTTCACGGACATTTTATAACTTGTGCATGTTTGCGCTGATGTTTCGTTAATACTATTTGTGTAACTATCATGATCACCTTGGGTATTACATTAAGAACGCTGGAACAGTTTCTGCTGAAATACATGTATTTCATTGTGATTTTTTTTTCACCAGATTTGTTTTATGTTGTTTCTTTCCTTTGTACTTATTGCCAATTGGGGTTGCTCTGTGGTTTGTTTTTTGTTTTCTTTCTTTTCGGTCTTTTTTTTCTTTCGATGTCAAATTTACTTGTCACAAATTTAAATGATCATGTCTCACAGGGATTTGAGTTTCTGACAGCCGAGGACACTAATTTTTTTTCAAGTTCAATAGTATTTGTGACACTTTCAATTATTAAAAAAATTAGTACAATTCAAAATCAGAGGTACAAAACTGTGTGCTACTGTACATTATAAACATATAAGAATCTATGCACAAATGACATCACATGTAGTATTTTTTAAAAAGGTAATATTCATAAAATGTCTGCATGAAATATTCAATTTGAACATCAAGCTGAATTTTAACCCTTTCACATTGCATGATTTTAGGCCTATTCCTGGTGTACAAACTATTTTGTGAATTTTCAAAAATTTTTAAAGGAAAAAGCTTTGATTTTTATCATTTTGAAATGGAAGGTGTGCAAAAAGGTGGTACCACAAGAGCATAATTATTAACTCCCACAACCAGTGTGCAAGATGATGGGAAAAGGTTAACAATAACATACAAAATAAGCGAACAGGATGCAGCTTTTATACTTCACTATTTCAGCCTGTACCAATAATAAAAATGTATTTGTTTCATACAAAGGAATCATGGTTTTAAGATGCCTCCAAAAATTAAATTGCAAATGGTTAAGGCCTGAATCAGGTTGGGGAAACATTTTTTTTCAAAATTTTCTAAATATAAATTTTTAGAGTACCTAGGTTTCAAAATATATGATGCACTAAAAACAGCTATAGATGCATTTCTCATTGAATGATGATTTAAAAAAGCAATTTTTTTAAAGAAATCAAATGCATTCTGGTCGGTATTTTTTTCTCTCAAATAATTCAATTGAGATAAAGAGCAAAAACTGTAATCGCTATTATGTCACCATTGATGGAGAATTCAAAGCAAAGGGGTTCTACAAATAGAATTATAAATCACTCCATAGGCATAACATTCAGACTAAAAAATATATAATCTTTTAAAACTATAAAATACTGGTGTAGGGTACTCAATTTGAACCACAATCGAAGGTTTTGAATTGAAGACAATCAACAATGAACATAACAAAATATACATTTCTTATAATCTTAAGGATATTCAGAGTCAGTAAAACATAAAGAAGTTACCAATAAAAGAAAAATAAATTTAAATCTATCCTACACATTCACAATCTATTATCTGTCTTCCTGAAGAATGTGACTGTATTTGGCAATTTTTATCTCTACTCTTCCACCGTGACAAAATACTTAACATGGTTGTAACTAGGGTACTTATTGGCGAACACTTATTGTGAAATGAGTAGAGCACATGTCACTTTAAACCATTTTAGTTGAATACTAGATCAACAAAAGAACACCACAATATTTTATAATTTTGTTAAATCCATATTTATACCTAGGTTAGACTTTTTTTGTTCATTTAACTTTTAAAAAGAACAAAAAAGTTAAGTATGTGTTAGTGCTATTAAATTCAATGCAATAAACTGACTTAGAAAATCACAATACTCTTCACAATATAAAATCAATTTTTCAAAGTATGTACAATGTGTCGGGTTATATTTGTTATTGTATTACAACAAAAACATTCATTCTTTCTCAATAAAAAGATTAATACATGTACATACAAATTAAGATCAACAGAGAACCAGAGAGTTATGTGATTGTCTAAGTTTGTCTAAGCATAGGAAATCCTGAAGGCATACAAATTTATTAAATAATTTCTATTAATCGAAATATCACAAATAAGAAAGTTATTTCTCTGAGCCATGCCATGGCAAGATTTCTATGAGATATTTTGAGAACAAATGAGGTTTTCTAAAGACTGATTTAAATGCAAGGCTTTGAAACTTAAAAAGTAATTAATCAGAAAATATATTTTTAAAACCTAAATCATGTCATCTTTAAAAAACGTTTATGTTTTCAGTGCACTGTGGTCAGTTATATAAAATCTTAAATCCTAAAAATTTGTTATCAACATCAACAAATAAGAAATGTAAAAGCGATAGGGGTTCTTTTCAACATCTTTTGGTTTCTTCAAAACAAGATTTTGTGATGTGCTTAATTATTTCTTCCAAAACCGTTACAAAGAAATTAATGTTGAATTTAAGCAGAGCTAGTGATGGTGATCTATTGGAAAAACCAAGAGAAATAGAGAGAAGAGGATGCAATGAAGTACAAAGAGTCGGAAAAAAGGACAGAGCTATAGAGAGAGATAGACCGAGACAGATATCACAGAGCAGGACTTAAGAGAGATGGAAATAGACAGACAGACATACATGCAGACTGACAGAGAAAGGAAAAAAAAAGATAGAATTTGAAGAAGAAGAAGAAGAAGAAGAAGAAGAAGAAGAAGAAGAAGAAGAAGAAGAAGAAGAAGAAGAAGAAGAAGAAGAAGAAGAAGAAAGGGGGGGGAGCCGGGAGAGTTGAGAGAAAAAGAGAAGAGTTGGGTTGGTTTAACGTCCAACATCTGCACTATATAGGCTATATTGTGGACGGACCCCAAGACTGACATCTGACAATTTTAATCACATAGAAAGGCTATATTCTCAAATCAGGAAAATGCCAACATTTGTCTCAAACTGGGTAATCAGCTGACATCACAGTTGACTTCGTAAGTATTTTTTGAAATTTTCCCGCAAAATTTCGCTTCAACCTTCAAAAATGTCAAACTTCTCTGATCCTTTTAAAAAATGGAGATACTGAAAACAAAACCAAATCTAATCCTGTCCTAGTATTCTCACAACGCTGTAAAAGCAAAACAGAACTGGACCTCGATTATTGTTGCCTACTATTTAGCAGAATTACATACAAGCAATCATTTAATTTACACACAAAAAAATAAAATTGAATTTATTTTTTGCAACTGAGATCCACAGTGCACTGAAAGAAAGAAATAGAAATATAAGACATATATCCTCAAACATTGTAAGGGGTTACACTCAGCAAGGTTGTGAAGTAATTATGAACTAAGTGAAAAAGGTATCAAAGGAATTTTCCCCCTTTCTTTCCTCTATGATAGCAAATAAATTATTTACCATTTAGTTTTACAATAAAATGTTATTTAAATTCACATTATATAAATCATGTTGTTAGTGTGCCAAAATTTTTGCATTGTAAATTATTTTCACTACTTTTGAGAGAATCAATAAAAAAAACTTTAAAAAAACGGTTCATTTCCTTATTTCTGATTCAAACTGGAAACGACTTCCAGATAAGATAAGATAAGTATATATTTTAAATTTAAAAGTTTAGATTTCTTTTTCATCTCTACAACATCACTTGCATTTTGGCAGTCTCTGACACTCATCTATAATCATAGCACAGATGATATGTATAAATATAGAGGAAAAAAATACACATAGGTATGGTCTTGTCTTACAAACAGCGATTATTTAGAGGAGTTGGTGTAACTTGAAATAATATCAATGCGTTGCCATATTTGATTTATTTTATTTTTTATAGAAACAATTTGGTCTATTGACTTGGCATCTGAGATTGTAAGGAGGGTGGGATGAGAGAGAAAGGGTTAGAGAGGGAGGTAGAGTGGGAAGGAGATACAGAAACTAGAAAGAGAGAGGGCCGTAAAGTGAAAAGGAGAATGAGGGAAGGAAATAGAGATTAAGGAGTGACAAATTGAGACAGAGTGGGAGACAGACAGATCAACAGACAGATCGACAGACAGATCATTGTGTGCAGCCCAAGTCTAAGTTAAAAAAATAAATTACCGACTTGCACAACAGGAATTACGGAATTAACAGCTTGATATGGGCAACGGAAAGGTAAAGAGGTCACACACCCGATGATAGAGCCAATATGAAAGGCCATGGATGTTTACTATGCTTTACTATGGGCCGACCTTAACTTGGGTCAAATCTAGCATGCATGGTACCTTATGTATGAGTATTAGTGTATTATGTTGGCCGGTAAAAATTGAAAGTGTTGGTCTTGTATACTAATGTTGTAAACCTGTCTTGTGGGCAGTTTCAAGACTTAGGTGAGAGTATAATGAAGGTATTGATACCAAATATGTGGGGGTAGAGAGAACACAAAAATCTGCAATTTTTTTCCTTTTTTTTTTCAATTTTGACGAAAAAAAATAAACCCGAGACCATAATTATCATTTTTATGAAGATATATTTATAGCCTTGAATTAGACATACACAATGCCGCGAATGCGTTTTTCTTTTAGTTTTTCAAATGGATTATGATGAAGGATTGATCATAACCTCAAAATCGGAAATTTGACCTAAAATAGTTGTCCAAGGATCCGCCCTAGGCGTTAAAGGTACTAATCAAGCAGTTTGGGTGTTTTTTTCCCTCTACATTTTAAACAACCAATAGTAATACCAAATAATTTAAGTAAGATCTCACTTTAGTAACTCTGAAACATCAATTTTTCTCAATAAGAATATATATGTATGAGCTCTAAAGGTGTAAATTTGAAAGGCTGAATGCAGTTTTTGAGTTTTTGTTGTGTTGTTTTTTTTTTACTTTACTGCTAGACGGCAGCCCTTCGATTTTATCACCTGATTTGATCTGGTTTAAAGTCCTAAGAAAATTGCCAAAGCTATCCTCTGATTGAACCTGCGGAAAATAATGTAGCCCCTTACATGTTTGAGAACATCAAAACAAAAAAGGTACTTACGAGAATCTCCAAAAAGCCCCTGGACATCTTCATCCTCATCTTCGATCTCAATAACTTCAAACTGGCCTCCTGCATCACTCGAGCCTTCACCTGCATCAGAGTATGCTGACTGGGAGTAAGACTCATCCCCTCCAGCTTCTCCAAAATCAGCCGAACAAGATGGCATATTTTCAGAAAAATTGTTACTTGTAGCACCAAATTCTGGAATGTTACTGCTACCACTTTGTTCTGATAAAAGACTAGAATCTTGATTAACTTGCTCAGCCATTTGTTCACTTGGATCAACACCACCTTCACCAGTACTAGTCTCCCCATTGTTCTCTGTATTATTGGGATCACTCCCTGGGTGTAAGAAAGTTCCTTTGAAATCTGCATCTGTGGTACTGGCACTTTGTGATTCATCTCCCTGGTCTGATTGTGTTTCTGATGGATTTTGTAAGTTTTCTGCATCTGGATCTTTTTTTATATTTATATCAGAGGCCTGAGAAGATTCATCACCTGGCTGCTCTGAAGATGTTTGGTCTAGTTCTGATCGTAATGCCTGCTCTACGTTATCGTTGTCCATAACCTCTTTCTTCACATTAATGGATGACGGCCCAGTTTCTGAAGTTCCATCTGAAGGCAGGGGCATCTTAAAATCAGCATCAGCAGATGGACTTCCAGCAATGGGTGATTGTGAGTGGGCAATATTTTGAGGAGCGGAAGGTGCCGGATAGTTTGGATGGCCTGCTCTACCACCCCTATGCCTCTTTGGGGACATTCTCCAATCCCTTTCCATACCTGCCCATGTTCTCTTTTGTGAACCACGTTGGCTATATGATTGAGCAAAATGCATTGATGAACGAGGTCCTTGATATGCACCTCTGTAGTAAGGGGTTTGGGGTAGAGGACGTAACTCCGCGATTGGGGAGCAAGCACCATCACGTGTCTGTTTTGGAACATCTTTTTTAGCAAGGAAACTGTTGCTCACAAATGTCATAGAATTTGTTGTGCTTTTTAATACTTTTTCATTTAAAACATAATCCACCTTGCTGCCACTGTCAATATTAATATTGATATATCCAACAATTTCAATCCCTGAATCGAAGTCCATACAGCCATGACACAAAGCCTGTAATGATTTACTCAGGCTTGAGATGAACCTGTTGGCAACAGCCACGTCCATTTGTAAATCAGGCATCTTGACAACTTGAGCCTGAAAATATTTTTTTTAAAGAGAAAAATAAGTAAGGATTGCTGTTTCTCAGATCCAGGTGCAAGAAGCAAAAGGTTCAAAAGAGAAATCTTGCACACTGTGACATTATAAACATGGAATGATGAATTTAAGTAAGTTTATCACTTATAATAATAATATAATTATAAAATATTATGGAGTTATTGCAATTACATAGCTGCCAACTTTTGAGAAAGCAAATACAGATTTTTAGCGCCATTAGTCACTGTAAACCTAATCGATGGCCAATCTATCAATATTTACTTAGACACAAGCTACAATCATAACTGTAAAGACTGCACCAAGGAATAGTAATAGTATTTAACAAATGCGTTAAAATTTGTCTGTTTTTGTTTTTCTTGTGTGTATGTTTTTTGTTTTTTTCATTTTTGTTGATCATTTTAGTCTCTAGTGTCAGAAACAATAGCAATATCCAGGCTTTGCGTTACTAAACTATATATATTTTCAAGATCGCTGACAAAAGAATTTAAGGTTCCTACCATGGCCAAAGTAATTGCATTTTCAACTTAAACTTTCAACCAGTAGGGGACAAATCCGACATTTAAATTACCCAGTCGTCGGCCTTGAACAGCCGAACTAGGCACTGAGAACCAGACGCTCTGCCACTTGAGCCAGTTCGCCCCTCAAGATCAACTACACTAGTTCCCCATTTATATCACCGAATTAGATCTAGATCTATACCATCGGATATCAAGGAGATTAAGAATAAAATAAAGCTACAGTCTAGATCTAGATCTAGATTCACCTTCATGTGATGTAGTGTCACTTTGGAGCGACAGATAGGTTTGTTTGGAGGTATATCTTCCATCGGTAATTTAACTGGGAATACCACCAATCGGGTGTCCCCGAAAAGATTGTAAATGTAAGAAAAAGAACGAAAATCTAGGTGTCCATATGTGTCATCAAAATGATGATTATCAATCAGGTTAGCTTTTTTTTTAACAATAATCTAAGGCTTTTGAAACCACCAACTGTGATAAGACACAAAAGGTGGCATCGGTTTGGCTAGAGTTGCAACAAATTAACGTCAGAAAACAGCAAAAGCATGTTTTACCGAAAAGAGCTGTGAGTGAAGAGATAAATCTACAAGTTGATTAGAGACTCTGCCGATCCAAGTGCCACGAAGCGTAGGGGACGTTATTGCCGAAAATGGCAGCAAGTACGAGGGCGATCAACGGGACACCCAATTTTTATCTGAACACATTCAAAACAAATTTTTTTGACCAGATACGAACGGTCGTTCTCAGGAGGCCAAATACGTTCTAAGTACTATATGTACTGGTTGGCAGCTATGCAATTATCTATTCTGCAATTTAATTGACCCCCATGGCGCTTTGAAGGCCGCCTGAACGACCAGATGACCAGTCTGGGTCTCGCACCGGTGACTCGGTTTGAAAATATGGGATGTGGAAATACTGTTCACCTGATGAACTGATGCACTTTGTGCTGCCCTGATATCCCTGATTTTTTTTTTATTATGTCTAGTTTAAAGTTCATAAAACTATATATTTCTACTGCACTGCACTGGTTGATTCATTATTCTAATATAAAAGCTAGCAGACTAGAGCGCAAGATTAGATTATTCCCTAAGTTAATCGTTAATAAGGTAAGAATGGTTTGGCTGAGGTTCCGTCGTTAAAAACAAAACAAACAACAACAAAAACACACACATACAAAACCAACTCAGATCAAACACTCCAGAATCAATTTGTCGGAAAAGAAGGCGAGGACTGGATAAAGATGGACAGATCCGTATTATTCAGAAAAATAAACTATATCAAGCAAATAAACTAGGGGTTGATATCGGTGATGGTAACCTGCATGAGGACAACTGCAGTGCCAATAAACATACTTTTAAAAAATGAAAAGGAATCGCATGTCGATAAACATTCTATACTTTTCTTTTGCATACTCGCAAAACCTGCACAATTAAACGTAGTTGTACAGTCAGGAACGACATCGTTTTGCTCCAAGCGTTAGTCTTCAATCAATAAGGGCGCATGGTTTGGAATAAAAGCGTATTGATTTTCACTTGTAAAGTAACAGCGAAATATGCGGAAATGACCTTGGTAAAGGCCGGTTGATCGTTTCTTGATTTCAGACATTAACTCTCATAAGCCAATTGAAAAAAAAAAAGAACAGCGGTCTTAGTCACTGGGGATCAAGACTTATGAAGGTCAAATCGCACATAGTAACGGGGATTTTTTTTTTCTAGGGAAAATAAATAGGATACATAGTATACAAAAGTATACATGGGATCTTACTTACAGTGACCTATTATCTAGGTTAAGGGCTGGATGTTAAGATGTTATTTATCAAACAAACCATTAACTAGATCTACAGTAGGCCTACTGGTTTGTAAGCTCATATTGAGCAAACCAGAATCATTACGTGTTTGGAAATATCTGCCAGTACCAATGACTAAACTGAAAGTCGAGAAAGAGATATCGGCGATTTGGACGAATGAACACTAGGGGAAACTAGTTCGGACTGATCTGTATCGATGAAGTTGTTGACTTCTAGATCTAACTAGGTAGATCGAAAACAAATTTCTTTTCCCGCTTGAATTGAAAAACAAAAGAGTCTAACATTTTTCTCTAAGTTAAAATACTACCGGTTTTTAGTTTGTCCACTCAACAAAAGAATTTGAGTAAAAACAAGATGCTAGATCTATAAGTATAAGATCAGTGCAAAGGAAACTCCCGGCTGAACTCTGCAGAGCTTGACGTCATTGGTTACGTTCAGTCCAGCCGAGTTAGAACTGGGGCATGACTATTACAAAATAGTACGCTATTAGTAATGATAAGTTGCATGTGATATCCAATGACCAATCATAAATTAGTAACGGAGCTGACATCCACGCAAAAACTTCTTTGGGTTATGTTGAACTGCACACTGCTGATAGGATCGGATATTAGTGATGACGTAACATTATGTTCGCTTCGTGTGAATCCAGTCTAGAATGTGTGTGTGTGTGGGGGGGGGGGGGGGGGGCAGGAGGAAACATAATTATTGCGCTTTAATTAAACTTGTTATAGAGCGGGGTGGGGGGGGGGGGGGGGGGGGGGGGTAGGCGATTACAGCGCAACACCCGGAGCATCAGCATCAGTTACTCAGGTGAACAGTACTGCCAGTGCCACAGCCAGTCACCCGTGCCAGACCCAGACTGGCCATCACCACATTGGGGGCCTTAAATTTATCAAATCGCCGTCGGGGGCCTTTAATTTATCAAATTGCCGCATGGGTTAATGATTTATCTTAAGTTTCCCCTATAAGCTTAATCTACTGGCGAGCGCGTACCGCACGGCGTTGTCTTCTCTAGTTCTAAGCGTATCATCAGGCCCTACAGACGACGTTTAACAAAGCGATCGGATATTCAAGTTTCATCAGATCTAAGCTAAATGCAGATCTACAAATGTGCCCATACCTGTTATTTTCTTGGGATGTTTAATTGTACGGTGAAAAACTTTTCAGTCTAGAAACGTCGAACAGAAAGCCTTTGTTCGTGGGATTGGACAACTTTGTCTTTCATGGCTGACGAGACGCCATCAGAAAATTATAATGAAGCAGAGTTGCCAGTGAGGATTTTTCAAAAGCACTTGATTATAGGCCAAAAGTTACTGTTTGGCTCGAAAATCACTGACTTCATTTTTTTTTAGAAGCCCTCCTTCCCCTCCCTACAAAAAATGATCAGTATTGTTAAACAACAAGAAAATTTTATCGACAAAATCTTTACTTTCTTTATGTGCTTCTTTAGATGCGGGCACCTTTTCATCGTTTCTTATATTTTCCCTTTTGTTATCACACTCTCCATGTGTCATCGCAATCAGTTGTTTTGTTCACTATCTACCGACTTTAAAGTTTCTCTAAAAGGCTTTTGAATGATACAAAGAGCCTGTTTCAGAGATTGAGAAAGAGATAAATATCGGGAGAAATATTGAAAAAAAAATCAATAAAATGTCAATTTGAACAATTCACTTGATTTGGGCTAATTTTCAAAGTCAACCACTAGATCACTAGATCTAGATTCAGAAAAAAAAATCATTACAACTAGTGGAAAGTCGCTAGCGCTGGCAACCTTGTAATGAAGCGTTGGCCGTTGGGCTAGTGGGTAGAAGTCAGATAATAACGGGCTGCGAGGGCCAAAATAATAATTTTGAAATGGTGTTTTCGGATGTGGAGATCACTTTCTCACTCTTTATAAATTTTTTTTGAAAAGTGCAGACTTTTTTCTCGATGGAATGAGTCATAATGTTGTTGTTAAATAATGTGCCACTTTTTTCGCTGAGTAACAAGACTTTGTGGCAGTTCAATGGACTACAATGCACCCGTAGCGCTAGCTTCCATTTGTATCGGGAAAAATAGAGGCAGAGAATAATTATCATAATTTGCTGTTGAAGGCCTCATTTTTTTTCCCTTTTCATGAAAAGTAATAGAGTTATGCCTATTATCTTTGTTCTTAAATACGTTATCGGAAACTTTATCGAAACACCATGAGGTACCATACGTTATTTTGTATCAAATTAATAAATTATTAACTGTTCGTTAGAATGTCAAAGCCATTGAAGGTCTTGCAAACTGAAGCACTGCTGTAGTAGCTCATTGATCACGTGGTTTTAGAATACTGACCACGGACATGCCAATTGGGGTTTTCAAAATAACAGTTCTCCTCAATTTTGGCCATAATTATTTTGAAAGGTACGTAAGCTTACAGCGACAATGTACGCAACTTGCCAATTTGGTGCCTGACGGGCGACCCCGAAATGAGTTGGTTTAACGTCCAACGTCAGCACTAAATATACTAGGCCTACATTGTGGATGGGCCCAAGACGAACGTCTGATAACTGTATGTGCTGTCACACACGAGACAGGACGGCGAGACATGTCGTAGCCAGTCACATTATACTGATACCGACTCAACCAGTTGGTAACGAAATCGGAATATTTTTTACCGACCGTGGGATACGAACCGCGGACCCAGCGAACTGGAGACGAACCCGGCAGACGACCCCGTGATCGGATTCATTTATTTGATTTGAGAGAGTGGGAGAGAGTGGACGGGGGGGGGGGGCGGGGGGGAGAGGGGGGGAGAGAGAGGTAGAGGCAGAGACAGAGAGAGTGTTGTTGGAGTGGGGGGGGGAGAGGGGGGGGGGGGGGGGGGGGGCAGAGAGATAGAGAGAGAGAAGAGAAATTATTTAATTATGCATGTCAGAAAATGAGAATATTATGAAATGTTAAGCTGCTTAATGCACCCCTTTCTACAGGCGTTCACAGTGTATTTCTCGGTGTTTGTTTGTTGTTTGTTTTGTTTTTTCGTTTGTTTGTTGTTGTTGTTGTTGTTGTTGTTGTTGTTGTTTTTGTTGTGTTGTTATTGTTTTTTTTATTATTTTTTTTATGTTTGTTGTTTTTTTTTTGTGTGTTTTTTTTGCGTGGGTGCTCAGCATTGAGTGATTGGATAAGCCAAAACAGTTGCATTATCTCCTAATGCATACAGTACAGTAGGCCTACACGTACATAAACATCTAGATTTTTTGTTTTTAACAAATTCCCACAATATAATTGCTCTGCCCTTGAGAAGCCATATCTACATCAGTGCCAGATTGCAGGCCACCATTACACACAGAACCCTAAAATACATGCACACACAAAGAAAACAGCAACAAAAACAAAATAAACAAAAAAACAAATGCGTCGGGTAAATAAAAATGCAAATGTACATTGGCAATGAACTTTAAGTACAACTTGATCGTACCATGGTTGAATTGCACGATTGAAATTTAAGTATGATAATTTTAAGGAGTTAGTTTCTTTTTATCTGGTTTTGGTTAGGCTTTGGTCACCAAAACTATGACGCAGAAAGCATCGGTAGACTAGTTACATGCAAAGTTATGGCATATGGAACTGCACGATTAAAATGGTTTCATAATTGAAAAAAATTCCATAGAAGCATTTCAGTTTATGGATGACACGCCTTGACATCTGTGGTGAATGCAAATACGAGATAAGTGCGTCTGATAAATACAGAGAATACAACTTCTTTCCCGGTTATAGACCAGCTCGTCGCATCCTCAAAAAGTGCTTTTTCCACTCGAACAGGGGGGAGGCGGGGGGGGGGGGGGGGGGGTGATGGCGGGTAGGGATAGAGAATATTCATCGAATATGATGGGGCAGTTTCGTTGAAACACCTGTAACAGGGAATGGGTGTCTTATATTCAATGCGCGATTTTATTGACAACCAATGAAGCTTAAAGAGAGGTGCTATATGGTTCCCCCCGACCCCCCGCCTCCTCCCATTTTTTTCTTCCTGTAACCATTTTAGCAGCACTGATTTGGCAACCTATTCAGGCTCTAGTTAGATAACTTCAAATATAAAGAGTTACAGATTCCCAACGTGAAAGACTGGGATATCAGAGTCTTTTTGCGCCACTTTCAGGTATTTTGTCATTACGTTTATCTTCGTATTTCAATATAGTAACTTAAAAAGTGGTGTTAACATGTGGTCCAATTGTTAGACAATCATCTGCAATCGCAACAAGATTTCAGCTTGTTTTACAAAGTTAGTACATGTAACATCATGTGTATGTGTGTTATTGCATTATCGTTCGGGTTATCTCTTATATTAAATAGTAAACATTCTATTTTATCCATATTGAGCAGAAAATAAATCATCTAAAGTTACCTTGTACAGGGGAAAATATGTTGTGAAATATGAATTATGATATCCTTAGACAGATATTGGGAAAAGTATTACTGTTGAAAAAAAAAAGAGTTGTTGATGGTCAACAAAGCGTTGAAGAGGAGACTTAACATTAGGGGCCTACTGAAACAAAAGGGGTAGCGGGTAGGCCTACTGGTAGGTCCGACGCTATAGTGTTCTCTATAGAGGGAGGGAGAGAATGCTCCCCCTCTCTCCGGGTTTAACGTCTCCTAGGTTCCCATGGGGTATCCTATACGGCGACTGCGACGCTATAGTGTAGTATACATGTATTTTTATTCTCTGTTATTTTCTGGGCATGATACGGTACATGTATCCGCATAATGTTTCAGTCGAACCCCGAAGAAAGTCATTTCTAGGTTAACTTTTCTTTTCGGTCATAGCAGGAATTATTTTGGATTGACGGAATCTTTCAGGCATTTCCTGGGAATGGCTTGTTTCCGGGTTCGGCTGTTACCTTGTAAAATCTCTCGCGACGTTGCTATCGTGGAATTCCAACAACGGCGTTACGTTCCAGATAAGAACAAAAGTTGTCACTAATAGCACCCGCTACGCTTGTTTGGCGTTACATGTATAACATTTAAAGTGCATTGTTCACATTGTGTTATATTTAAGTCGACCAAATCCAACCGTGGTCAGGTATTCATGGCGGGGGCTAAAACTCCATAATAAGACCCACATGTACTACAGGCTTTAATTTTCCAGGAATTACGAAAGCCTGTCATAATTTTTTCTAAAAAAAAAAATCAACTCTCCAACAAATAGGTTAATGTTACTGAAATAGGGGATTACGGATTAGGCGATTGTTGCTACCAAATTTGCTGCAGACTGAAAAATGAATAGCCTACTATCAACTTTGCTCCACCGGATTTCATTCGAACTTGGCTGAGAAATATCACATCTCTGCTGATCATTAAACCCGAAAATAGCAGAAGTATAAAAAAAAAAAAAATTACAATTGGGAAGAAAAGCGAAACCCAAGCAATACATTGCTACCTTTTTTTCATATAAATAAACTTATAAAAAAAATTTATTTTTAAATATTCATATTAATTTTTTCCCATAGAAATAAACCCACACATAATGATTTAATGAACACTTTTATTTCGTATTTGGAGGCTTTTAATTTTGTGTTACTTTTTATAGAGTTGGAAGATTTGTAAGATCATATTGGTTTGCATAAATATTTCTTGTACTAACTCAAAACAGAATACGTTTGACTATCTGATAGTTGGCGCAGGAGCCAGTCTTTTATCTGTACCCGCGTATCTAACCAATATGGCATGTACAAGAGGTAGTACCTCTGATGTAACATGTACGCAAACGGGGCTCTCCGCCTTGCCTTCTGGCTTCTTAGGATACTGATGGATGTCACGTGATGCTCCCTCTGATTGGTCGTGGGCAGCGGTCAAGGCGATTCGACCAATGAAACTCGACATGGGCGGGGTTTCACAGAGGCGTTGGGAAGGTTCAGAGAACAATAAGTTATGACATTGACTCATTTTTAAACGCGTATCTAGATTTTAGCTGAACTCGAGCCTAGGTGAATGTAACTGAGCGACGAGGTGGTCTAATGGTAGAGCTCGCGGCTGCTAATAGGAATTTTTGCTGGTTCGATACCCGGTGAAGCTATTGGGTCGGTGTATAGGCCCTACATTCATAGCCTGCGTTCATAGAGGCGACATTATTAATGTGCCACCGAAAATCTAGGCACCGTAAGTTATAGGAATCAGTCTATGTAATTTTTGCAAGCATTCCGGTAGGCAGCTTAGTCTCTGCGCCGATAAGCACTCTAGGCGACGGAAGATTTTATGGAAATGAAATTTTGATTCCATACTCGCCGATTTTGGCGGGCACGTGACCCGTCTTCGCCTCGTCGCTGAGTGAGTGAACTCATTATGTCTGGACTGATTAAATTTTCACTGACCACTTGGTTTCCCATCGAGGAAGCAGCGTAGAAAAAACAAATCCGATTTGATCTTTTAAATCAGCGATCACAATTCAAGGGCTCCACCGAGCAGAACTTTATTTTGTGAAGTATTTAAAAAAAAAAAATCCTTTTCTTGGTGGGCCTATGTGAAATTGAGGAGTGTACTGTGTCCTTACCAGCGTGTATGAATCTGTGCATTTCAGCATGTGTTTGCACAGAATTGGTGGGTTTTTTTTCGGTATTGTCGATCAAACACCAAATAAAATGCGCGGCTCTGTGTACAGCCACACTCTCACACGCCGAGATAATAAATGTTCGGTGGCTCTCGGTAGGGGCCCATACAATGCAATGGCATCGATCAAAATTGATCATTAAAGTGTTGTGGTCGTATCAGAGATTAAAACGCAATCTTCCGCGTAGAGGGCAAACCCTTGAACCGCCGCTCCTTTTGCATTTTCGTTACCGGTACAATGTTCTTGAACGAAGCCCAAAGATGTACCACATGCGCCATCTCGCCACCAAAACATAAAAAGAAGACTCAATAATAGCCTACACGTACATCCAACAATAAATTATTAAATATAATTTGTTTTCCTCATATTGTGACAAAGGGCTGTAAGTACAACGTCGCAGTAGCTTTAGACTTTTCGTAAGCCTTCTTATTCTTATATTGTTTCGTCGAGTCGTAAGCTACCGCGACATTGTACTCACAGCCCTGGGTGTTCAATTAAAGTGTAAAGAATCGGATACTGGTGTAGTGTATTTGTAAAGGAGTGATGAAATTGTCTGTATGGTTGAACATTTTGCTTTTGTTTATATTTTTTCATATTGTTAATAATCGCTTTTAGCTTTTGTTTAGGGAAAGCGCTAGCGCCATACACGTATAAGTTAACTTATTACCATTACTTACTGGTTGGATCGGTGTCAGTATGTGACTGGCGAAATCTTGATAAACTCTGTCTTTTCTTTAAGTATTGAACGATTTTTCTTTTTATATTTGTTTACTCTCAAGACAAAGAGAAGAAATGAACCATTTCTATAATCTTTTTTTGTCTTTTTGTTCAATTTTTTTTTTCGGTTTTAGAAAACCTGCCGGGGTGAGTGAAATACTCATCAATATCACATCCCATACTGCTGAGAGAGTGAGAGACACACACACACACACAGACAGTGAGACAGACAGACAGAGAAGAAGGAAGAATAAACAAATAAATATTCATTATAAATTTAATTAATTATTGCCACTCAACACACAATTTAATCGAGGATAATAAAGGAGAAGAAACACTTTGATTCAGAAAATTGATTTATTTAACAAAAACAGTTTAGAGAAGACTGCATATTATATTATCAATAATTATTTATCGACCAGTGCTGCACATAACACTGTCCTGTACAAGCAATTTAACAGAAACATATATTTAACACACATTTCTGTTTGAGGCGAACAAAAGAAGAGTAAACAATGACATGATAGTATCCTTGATACATGTTATTATAACTTCCCTTTCCTTCATTTACTACACTATTTCAATTCATATCATGCTATTCTTAATAACCATCATGTTGCTGTGTCACGAATCCTAACGCATGTAAAGGGGCTAATTTGGTGCTCCTAAAACATTAGTCCCAAATTTCATTTGTGTACTATTATGTATACAATTTCTGCAAGTTGTGTTGACAGATTTCTTCTATACATTTATCATCATGTTTCTGTCACCGTTAGTAAAACAGATAGGTTTTAGTCATCCAAAATATTTGTGTTCATATACCTATTTGTTTTAATTTCAAAAATGAATTTAGAATCCACAAAGAAAGATTTTAAAAAAAGTTTTTACAATTCATCCAATTGAAATTGAACAGACAACCAACTGGAAGAACAAACAAAAAAAAGGATTAACCCAATTGTCTTCATATAAATAAAATATTCATATGAATATTCGAGACAACTGAAAAATAATTTGTACTGTCTGCACTTCTAGATGTAAACATTTCTAATGGGCATTCAATCCAATGAGACAGCGTTGGGACTAATGTGGTGGAGTAAAACCTAACCCCAAAATGGTATGGACATAAAGATAAGGGAGTTTCATTTTATGACACATGTAATGTATCATGATTTTTGAAAAGCAGAGGAAAAAGCATAATCTTCATACATGAAGTACACTTTCAGCACAAGATGTTTTTATGTACTTTAAAAAAATGACAACTTCAGACTTTTTACTTATTTCTTCAATCTTTTATCTGTAACATCTTTTGGATTCAATACGCTCAGTATAAGAACATTTGGCAAATACCTTCTAGTTCTAGCATAGAAAAGTCAAATAATTATGTAATTTTTGAAGAAAAATAAAATCACATAATGACAAACACCACTACTCTCTCTGATAAATCTGTAATTCCCTGTGCATCCCTCTTGCCTTTACAACATCTGCCACCCAGAAATACATGAGCTAACTTGAGATTAATAGCGAAACAAACACATTATCGAATAAATAGTGCTGCCTCATCTGTAGATCTAATATTACAGACCAAATGATCAACAATATCAAAATACTTGTAAAGCCTGTTTCATCACTTGCTAGTATGCTACAAAGGTTTCACAAATCACCAACGGGGTAGCAATGATTTTGCCAACAATGCTCAATTTAAGGATTGTTACAACAACAAAAAAAGACTCTTGAACCAATAAAGTTAGAATACCAATTTTGCAAACTTTCAAATAAAAGTCTACACTCATCACTTCGATATATGTAAAGTACGTTTAACAAGTGGCCCATATGTTTTTATCATCATTGCTACCAAAGTAAGCATCTCCATTTTCATAATTTTTTTACTTCTGTTGTCATTGACTGCACTTTAAACATTTTGTTACTGACAATTTTCAAATTAATAAAAAAATATGTTTCAGAGCACCTTCCCGTCTAGATCTTTCATAATGCAGGTGGGTATAATTTATGCCACATGGAAGTCAATTTCCATATCTTTACCACATGAACCAGTTCAGGTAAAGGGAATGATCTGTCTCCTTGTCGTGTATCCACTACACTCCTTAGTTCCTATGTGCTAGCTGACTTAAGCTTTCTAAGCACCAGGACTTGTGTTCAGGAGGTTGAAACATTATGCCAGGCAGCGCGCATCTATATATAAAAAGCTGCATCTAGCCTAGCCTCTGAAAGGACACTGAAAACACAATGACACAAAATCAATTATTAATTCATTAATTTTATGTAGATAGATTATTTTGTATTTTGATGCCAGGTATTTTCACTGAGAGAGATTTTCTTAGGATTTCAAGACACATAAACATTTGAAGTCAAGCTCTTTATTCAATATAACTTTATATTTACATTAATAAATATTTAATTTTAAGTTCTCTAAAAATTTCCCACCGAACAAAAAGCATCCATTTAACAAAGCTGAGTAAACCTATTATTAAAACCCCTCAATAAGATAATCTTTTAATTTTGTTTTTGAGTGCATACTCCTTGAAAATACACCATTTAACATGCTTAAAAAACAATTCACCATAACAAAAATAATTATTTATTCTAAATCTTATGCAGCAAAACATAAGCAGACCAAACAGATTTCTCAAAAAATCACGAAATCACGAAAAATATTTTGCTATCCTACATCGTATCCTTTTTTCTCTCTATACTTTTACTTTCAATTAATGCAAATGCAAAGTCATAACACTCATTATGATACAAATCGATCTTCCATGAACTATACTTTAAACAAAATCTAACTGAAACGTCCAAAGTGGAGACTGGAATTTAAATTAAAAACACAAATTCGTTTGATAAATCATGCTAGTAGATACCAAATTAAACTTAAAGCTCATTCGGGTAATGATCAATGTCAATGGTTCACCTAAAACCATCTTGTGCCCCTCCCAACTCAGCCAAATGTCCACACTCCTCTCTTTTTTTTAAAAATCCCTGCCTTTTTGGGGTTGACAACTTTCATCCTTGGTTAGCTAGAGTGACAATGTACTCCTCCCTAGTTTCCCATCTCCATGTGATATTGAAATAGAACTAAAAGAATTCACCAAGTCCCAACCATCTGTTAGTTCTTGTTGAGTCTACCTATCGATTAGATTTGAATTGAAACTACATAAATTGGCACACTCTGTATTGTTAAAAGCAAAGAAACATAAAGAGACAAAAACATGCCTTGTATATTGACAACTTATAAGACAGAATTATTGGCACCTTAACAGATCTGGGTTCATTTCTTGCCCAGTTAAAGAGCTGTCATTTATTAAACATGATTATTGACCTTGAAAGTTTGGACACAGCTCACTGAAGCTTTTAAAAATTGTACAAACAAATTGAGAAATTAGTTTACCAGTGTTATGTATTGTTAAAAGCAAAGAAACATAAAGAGACAAAAACATGCCTTGTATATTGACAACTTATAAGACAGAATTATTGGCACCTTAACAGATCTGGGTTCATTTCTTGCCCAGTTAAAGAGCTGTCATTTATTAAACATGATTATTGACCTTGAAAGTTTGGACACAGCTCACTGAAGCTTTTAAAAATTGTACAAATAAATTGAGAAATTAGTTTACCAGTGTTAATATAGCAAATTATTCATAACTTAATATACAAGCGTGAAAAACTCTCTATGAGATAAAAAAGGGTTTATCTTATGAATGATATTTCATTGACATAACAAGCTGGTTTAAACTTTAAATTTGCCCCAATCTTAAAACAAAACATAAATTCTAAAACAATGAGTTTTTTGTTTACCTTATCATATCAAAAGAGAGTGCACAATGTAACCTTGTCCCCAAGCTCAGAAGCCATATTTTGACTGAGTTTGCTTCTTCGTCATTCTGTTCTGTGCCCATTGATTTTTGAGTTCGAGTTCTCGTTCTTTTGCCTGTGGATAAACAATTTAGCTCGTGAACATGTTATAATGTTTTTTTTTGGCAAACTATAAAATATGGAACCAATTCAGAAACACCAACCTCCTAACCCTTTGAAAAAAGCCTAAGAAAAAAAAAAAAAAACAGGACATTTTATTTTAAGTCTTTATCCAAACATACATAGTTATTCATAATATCTCTAAAGCTTATTTTTAATACTATGTAGTAATATTTTATAACCACGAACCAAACTGAAAGAAAAAGGTAATATTTATTTTTATGCATTTTCAAAATACTTTTTAGCAGTAATACAAATTGACATAATAATAATAATACACAAATTTTTGTTTAAATTTTGGAATAGAGTTAAAATGAAGGTTTTTTAAGTTTGTACATATTTGTCATATTTCCTTATTCTAAAACTATTTCAATTTTAACATTTTACATCCCCTTCATTGCCTGGAAGTTACTTAAATTAGAGATTTTATTTTTTATAAAATCCATTTTCAAATAATAATAAAAAAATACATACATTTATATTAATTTAAGCATTATTATTGTAAATAAAATAGCGTTTGTCCAAAATTATCTCAATGCCAACATTTTTATATTATAACTGTTTTAAACATAGATAAGCATCTTTTTTTAAATATGCCTTTTTCTACAAACAATATCTATTAGGTTAACTGCTTTGTTTTAGCTTTGTCTTAGCCCTAGTGCGACCAAAGGCAAGTAAAACATGATCTACCAAGAGTTCAATCGAAAAATAAAAGTGAAAACATTTAAGGCTAATTACTTGGTAAGCCAGGTATGTGATTTGCTTTTTCCTTCTCTGCTGAGCTGTAGGCATGTTGTCCTTGTTTTTATGAGAAACATATTCTGTCTCCTCTGTTAGATGTTTGCTAACTTCTGATGGGTCCACATAATCATCAACATTAGCATCAACAAAATTGATAGCCTCCTCCAAACCACGTTTTCTTTTCCCTGACATTCTATAGAACTGAAAGAAATAAAAGCACATTAACATTTAACCTCTACAAATAACAAATCATTTTGTTATTAAAAGCAAGCCTGAACGAAAAAAAAAAGAAAAAGGAGTAATGACTTAATGCCTGCATATTTTTTCCAAGAGCACTGGTAAAGGAGACAGATCATCGCATATTTTCATTTATTCATCTTCTAATGTATGTGTTACGATTTATTTTTTAATCAATTAAAATATAGTGCATGTAAAGATCAATTGTTGGCATTTTTCACCCAAGTACACAGAAAGAGATCTAAAAAGGTAATAAAATAATATCCACATCAACTGAAGTAGAAATCTTTGTTGTCATTACAAAGCGTATGGCTCTTGACAATTCCAGACAAAAGGAAGACAATACCAGATAAAAGGAATTGATAAGCTAGCTCCTTAAAACATGCCTCGTCATTTGCCATCTTCTTAAATAAATTGAACCTTCAAAATTTAAAAAGTTTTTGCTTACCTCCTTGTCACTCATAAACTGCTTCAGATCATCATCACCAACAGTATCAAAAGATCCATTGTCTGCTTCCTGAAATTTATAAAATACACAAGGTATATGTTCAATTCCCATACAACTAATATAATTTAAAAAAGAAAAGCAAATTTAATTAAAATAATTTTTTTTTTAAAGTCCAGTAATAAATTTTTTGTTTGTTTACATTAAATAATATTTGAGATTAAAAAAGAAAGTCAAATAGAAATAAATATTATAATATTCAAAACAGTGGGAGTCGTGGATCATCTAGTATAAAAAGCGTTATATAAAGATGCTGAAGACAAAGATGAAAATAATGTTCACCGAAACATCCAAACCACTTATTAATGATAGAACTAGGTCTAAATAAAAAGATTGCATACGGTATACTGCCATAGATCATCAATGATTGATTTGTCCTTGTCCTTGTATGTAGTCTTTGAGAACTAGTTAATCTTTTGAGAGGCACTAAAAGTCTATATAAAGAGGGATCATACTCATTGATTTTAACTAGAGAGGACAGGCTTTGGTAAATGAATCAAATTGACAAATTGGGCTAAAGTATGGCTCATTTGTCGATGTCAAATGGATGGACAAACCCGGCACAGGAACAAAAAAATCTCCCCCCCCCCAAAATTAAAAACAACTTCCGTTGAGCAGCACAACTAAGAATTTAATGACTTTGCATTGATGAAAAAAGCTTTTATCTGATATGATTTATTTTACTTAAATCATGTTTACACGACTTCTAAAAAATTTTCCCTTCAGCATTTCAACATTTTGTTAGAACGATTAATTTGAGATTGGCTTTAAGATGAAAGGCCACACACAAAGGACAAAAAAACATATAAAATTAGCAAATATGAACAAAAATCACTAATAGAATTTGGCTTCATTTAAAAAGATTCACTACTCCTTAAACTAGCTTCAATTGTTAAAAAATAAATAAAAACCCTTATAATATGTATAAATTTATAAGTGTTACCTCAGCATCAACCATGTTATATTGCGCACTGGTGGATGCCATATATCCACCTTGTAGAGAATTCGGTGGGGATGCAACAGGCCTTGCAAGTCCCACCGCTCCAAGATAATTTTGAGAAAAAGTAGATGATGATGAGGATGACCACAGCCTGGCGTTGTTGACATGTCCAAAGTCTAAAGGAGCATCATTCACTTCACCTAGTTCTGGACCAACTGTCATAGCAGTCTCTGAATCTTCGACAGAATCACTGTTAGCAGCAACCTGCCCACTGCTGTTGGTTGCTACTGCTGTTAATTGGGCATCTCCACTTGCTGATGGTACTGCACTTGCCTCAGAGCTAGATATTTCCTTGCTCTGTACATTTTTGGCCGTTTCCCTATTTGATACAGCAGGCTTAGAGGAAGAGTGTAAGGAAAAAAAATTTGAAGCACTGACCTCCTCATCATCATCACTGTCACTACCATACATTGCAACATTAAGTGCAACTTTTTTGGTTGAAGCAGGTTTTGAAGTATCACCAGATATGGTAGAAGTACTAGGCTTTTGAATAGTTTTTTGAGATTTTGTTTGACTAGGTACTTGGGCTGTGATTGCTGGCTTCTTTGAGAGAGTGTGAGGAATTAGAGGTCTATTGATCTCCTTCTTTGCAGAATGAATAGGAGGGGGCAGCAAAGAAAAAAGTCCACTTTTGCTCTGGGGAAATAAAAAGAAGTAAAGATGAGATTTAGTATTTGATACCATAAATATTCGACTACTTTAAGACATTTTACTTCAAAAGGTGGGCTTTGAAATCATTTATATGTCTCTTAAAATTTAGGTGACTTCAAAATTAGACTGTGTCTTTCACTTATTTTCACTATGAAAAACCAATAGGAAAAGTTATCATATGTGTAGCCGCCAGACAAAAGCATAGAATTTTCAGATTTTCATCACTTGAATTGAGCCAAATGGATTGTTTTTCTCAGTTACAGACTGCACAAATAATTTTTTTTAAATTCCTACAAAAGAAAAAAAAAAGAAATTAACAAAGATATTTTCTAAATTCATGAAGCCTTTGCACGCATGTGCCTACGTGACACAGGAAAGGGCTCATATTTCATAGGTTGTTTTTTTTTAGAATAGTTCATTAGATGGAAACATTCACATGGAACACTGGTTGTAAATTTTTAAAATATCTTGAGCTTGTCTTTTAAATGAGAAGTTTCAAGAGATCTCAAATAGTTTAATTTTAAATTAAAAAAAAAAACAACAGCTTTGAAGGTCCAAATATTACACAATTAAAGGGGACGTGGGCAAAAAAAAAAAGTATTTAAAACATTTGAAGATATTAAGATGTATTGCAACATTTAATATTTAGTAAAATACTGTAGAAATTATAAACTTTGATAATCCAGAACTTTTAAAATCTCCAATCATCAATTAAAATACTTCTATCACCACTTCCAAGGGTCCTTTTTCCAGTCACATGTGATCTACTGATCAAAGAAGTCAAGCATCGTAGACTTTATATCTAGCATGTGAGACAACCAGGGTAAACTAGGCATAAGTAGCTGGTATAAAGTTTGAATTAGAGCCCTTTAAACATAGAAAAACAATATATTTACCTTTTTCATTTTCAAGCAAAAGGATTACCTTTGGTTCTATAAATTAATATTTGATGCTTTTCAACACAGTATAATCAAAAAGTCCTATCTCTAACATGGTTTCTTCATTCACTACACATATGCAACAAATGAGTTTAAATACTTTATGGCTAATTCAACCTCAACTTACCAAAGCAGGGGCTGGCTTTTTCAGGAGAATGTCATCTTTATCAATATCAGTCTGGAAATTAGGGGAAATAAAATAAGATGAAAAAGTTTAGATGATTCCTACCAAATGTATAAGAAACTTATTTAAATATTAGTCAATTAAAATAGTGAGTCATATGCATGATTCTGTTTGTAATTAAAAGATTCAGAAACTGAAAAAAACAAAACAAAAAACAATTGAACTGTCACAGAGAGACAGCACAGGGATACCATGACCTCTGTTTCAGCCAGTGACCATAATTATATTGAAATCAACACGGACATTAGAAGACAAAATTGAAGAAACATTTCTGTCTGATCAGGCGATTGAACCAGAGACCTCTCAAATAGAAGCCCATCACTATACTTCTTAAGTCAGCTCATCCTCACATTCACAAGTAAAGAGTATAGGCGTGTATTGATAAAGATATATAAGATGTAAAGGAATTTAGGAACAGAAGTGTGACACACAAATATGACAGTGAATATAAAAAGTTAAGATTGTAAAGGAATGGAAAAAAAAGGAATGAGGAATATTCTACACTTTTTAAACTGGCATTGAAACAATGCATAATATATAAACAATAAAGAAAGAGAAAATATTTAATGAGAAAACTACTATGAAACATGAAAATGAATTACCTTGTCCAATGAAGGTATGGTGATTTTGACTGGTTGCTTCTTTTTATCAGGTGGCTTTTGAGCATTTTCAATTTCAGACTGCTTTGGCTTCACTTCCTCTTCTAATTCATCTTCTTCCTGTATGGCTTCTTTAACATTTGAACGTGGAGCTGGCAAATCTGCACAAAATCACAAAAATTAAATACCCATTTTTAAGATATGTATAAAAGTCAGAATTATTTTTTTTTAAATAAATTGATTGGCTCAAATTTGATTATAATTACAATTAATTTGCATATATATACAGTGGTCTCCGTCTAAGAATTCTCTGCTTACAAACCTCTTCTAACTCGCTCCCCCTTTGAAACATGTATTTTCCTCTTTAAGTTTAATTAAGGCCGCTACAAATCCGCTCTTGGCCTCACAAAAAGTCTAAGAACCTGTTTTAAGAAAGCCTAATATAATTTTTAAAGTTATTTTTCAAGCTAAAATGTTATTTATTTTGCTGAGCGTGGTAACTGTTTCTATAGGCATCTAATACTGAAAAGATTGGCGCGTACATCTGAATACATGCGATTAGATGGGTGGGAGTACTACAAGTAGGCCTGCACCTGAGTGAAATTCATAGGCGGGCAGCAGTTGTTACGTTAAATGCAAGACTGTGTAGGCATCCAATCACTGAGGGGTATTGGGTAAGCATGACTTGAGCATTGAGCCAACAACTTAAATCTCGCCCAACACTGCTCTGTTTTGCTCAACACGTCTGTCAATCACTCCAAAAGGTTTGCTTATTGACTCTGAAAAGTGAAAGGGTGGTCTCTCTGTCTTTTCTCTCATCCCCCCTCTCTCTTTATGTCTCTCTCTCCCATCCCTCTCGTTTCTTTCTATCTTATTCTTCATCTCACTTTTTTTTTCATTCTCTCTCCCCTCTCTATAACTATAAGCCTCTCATTCTCTCTCTTTTTTTCTCCCATCCCTCTCACCCACCTCTCTCTTAGTCTTAGCGTCTCTTTCGCCCATCTCTCTTCTTTCTTTCTATTACTTTTCTATATAGATCTTTTTTTTTTCTTCCTCTACTCTCTCATTTCTTCTTTTTTCTTTATCTCTCTATAAGAGACATGGCGGTCCAAGGGTACTCAATCTCCAATCTCATAGCTGTATATTCAGTTTTGTTAAATTTCCTTCAATTCTCATGCTTTTTAAATCAAAACGTTTACAGAATCTATAGTTATCTAAGAGTAAGGCTGTTCGGAAGTGGCTACAGATCCGTAGAAAGCCATCTGGTGAAGATCAAACAAATCGATCTTTCTTTAGCTATCCCCAACTCCCTGTTTCTGACAGTTTACAGGCAGGGAACTCAAAGAGTTTGACATGGTGGTGTGAACAGCTTTTTGTCCTATACTGAGAATCATACTTCATAAGGGTGGCCGCAATAATACAATTGTTATCACTGAGGACCACTCATGCAATGTGCCCATCATACAATTCCTTTATCAAACTTCAAAGCCGTCTCTCTCTCCCTTTTGCTGTCTATCCCTGGCTCTGGCTCTCTGTTTCTCTCTCTCTCCCCCCCCCTATTAAATACTTTCCCTGGATTTGACATCTTCTAGGTTTGCCACGGGGATCATAAACGGCAAATGTATTTAACTATTTAGTTATTTATATAATTTATAATAAGTAATGTTTCATTCTTTCAATTATATAGCCTTGAACAATCTAGATATACATAGAATTATTAAACTTGTTTTTATTTCTTCAGCATAATTTCAAATTTGGCTATAAAAATAGTACCTTCTAATGATGAAATTGAAGTTGAATCAACCAAGCCAACATTTAAATTTGATGGTACTGAGTGAATGGTGCCTGTTGCAGATAGCGAGGGTAGCAGCGAAGAAGCTGTTGATACAGATGTTGAGCTTACTGTCTCAAACTCGTCCTCATCACTGATGTGACCTATTCCTGAATTCCCTTCAAGTTTTGAGTTTTCTGTTGAGTTTCTTGGCACTTGGTCTCCATCCGATTCCTCTCCATCACTCTCATCACTAGCATTGTAGGCGACCAATGACATTTCGAATATCTAGATCTAGATTTATATCTAGCAAGTTTTAAGTTCAATTTAGATCTAGATCTAGATCTCTAGAGGCCTAATATGGACTTCCAATAATCTTGAATCTATATTTAAAAGCTTTTATAATCTAGATTCGGTTAATGATTTGGTACACTATCTTGATCCTGACTGGGGGGACAATCTAGATCTAGGTTTGGATAAGAATGTGGACTTGCAACTACAGCACTATTACTAGAGTAGATAACTAGATCTAGGAATCTACTTTTTTCTAGGCCTAAAACAAAGCTTCTTGTAGTAGCTGGCCTGAACTATGAAAACATATGAAAACGAAACGCATTAAGCTTCTTAAACGAAATCAAACATGCAGAAAAATATGCCCATACTATTATTTATGTTCATAAAACAGTGCCAGATACTTTCAATGCTCTTCCCTTGCCAAATAAACATGAATAAAATTTAATCCTAGCGAAAATACACCCTCTTCCTCTCTCATTCCGTATATGAAGTCCCTAACAGATTAAAACATTAAAGTAGTCTGTAGCCTTGCTATTTTTTCGTATTGTTTTATTTTTATATTAAGGCATTTTATCATAATTAAAAAAATATAATAAATTATATTTATCTGTAAGACATTTTGCATTTCTGATATCTACATGTTTTTTATTGTTTTTTACATCTATATTCCTAGTGTATATACATTAAAAAAAAAGTAAATTGTTATGAAGGCCTAACTTGAGGTTGAAAGCCTACGTGTATTGTAAAATGGAAGGTGCACTTTACCAACTTCTATATTTTTTGTGTCTCGCAATTTATTGCCACTACTACCAACACTACTACTGCTGCTGTATGTACTAGTACTACTGCTATACTTGAAAATTTGAAGTTCCTGATAGAGACAGACTCTCTGGACTAATCTAATGATCATGTTTACTTTCATCATGTTATCGGTATAAGGAATGTGACTTCACCAAGAGTTATGTAACTTTTGTGGTATACATGTACTCCTCTATAGTTTTCAGTTAGCTCATCAAGCGATGATGTCCACAGAGACGTGGGTAATGCCAAGTGGTAAGACTTCAAAAGGTGACATGAGAGTGCAAACGAAAAAATAGTTACTACAAAATGACACTGAGATGCTTCTCCTTGTTTAAGAGAACAACTTTTGGTGATATTTCATTCCCTATAGCAGATTTTAAAATTTACCTACTGATCATGTGTACATGTAATTGAATATTAAAGGTTTATGGTGTTTCACATTAGAAGAGAGGGCCCAATGCATGACTTACATGAATTGGGGAGTATTGCTAAACAGTGAGCACAATTTTAAAATTTTACATATATTTTCCATAAGAATTTTCCCAATTTTTCAAGACAAAAACAACCATTTTTTTAAAATAAAGGAGTAAAATATTTTTGGCATTTTTGTATTTTGTAAATTTGTCAAATCACATTTTCACCTTTGATCCAGGTGTTTTAACGTTGATGTATTCATAATGGTAAGGCATGAGAAATTCTGAGATCTAAAGCCAAATAACATTTACTCAGTGGTTAGTGAATAGTACTGTGATAGTATTGAAATGTATTGCATTTTTAATGACTATTATTTTCATGAAGAGCCTTGACCATACTTTGTTATGGAAGTTCATGATAAAAATAAAATATATTAGTACATGTAGGCATAGTATCATACGACTTCACCTACATGTCCAGCCTGTCAACCAAAGATGTTAACAGTTATTGTATTATCGACAGCCTGAACTGTAAATAAACGTCCCACAGATTTTGTTACTCACAGTGTAGTGAATGATTATGCGGGTGGTTTTCCATTACCTGTGTACACATAGATAAGCCCCCTTAGTTGCCATTTATGCATTTATATTGAATGCTCATCTGTAAATTCGTAACCTGTTTGTTGTGACCCAGTGTTTATTGCATGAATAAAAAATGAAGATCAATTAACTCATTTTAACAATTTCAAAATGATTTATTTGGAAAAAATGTGAAGTTACAAAATTGACACATTCACAATCAAACGCACACAAACACTTCTACATGCTTCTTCAAGTCATTCCCTGCAACTTCACACAACAGTTCAAAGTACTGATCATAGGATTCCCTCTTTTTCTTTCATTGTCATCTATTTCACACATAGAGAGATACAGCAAAGACACATTAGGCTTCAGATTATAATAACAATACAAACATATATATAAAAAAGATCAATATTGACCCATTTGCACTCTCATTTCAAATAATATGTTCATTTTGTATGATCAGATCAACATTCGCTCACTTGCAGTTAACTCATTTTGTATTAAATTCTGAACCTCAGACCTTAAGATTGTTTTTAAAAGCTTCTTTGATATCAACCTTATGGTACAAGAACCATCTCTAGTAGGAATTCCTACATGTGCATTTATTAAAGCTTATATGAATTTCTGATAACGAATGTTGAAAAAGATTTAAAGTTAAGTAAAGTTTGTCTCACAGAGTGTTGGGGAACCAAGCATTAGGGTCCTGCTTGTAATATGCAACCAGCACTTGTAAGGTTGGTTGCAATTACTCCTCGACACACTGAACTTATGCAGTGACTTAGAAGATTCACCCTTTCCGTGCCGGATTGACACAGGGGGGCCCACACAAAGTTTTGGCCATGCTGAATATTAAAACCAGCACCTTAACAAATGTGAATTGAATAGATTGGGACTTGTACAAAGTGAGATAAATATCCAATGTATGTAAACTGGATCACCACAACAAAAACCTTGCTAAGCATAACCCGCCAAAAACATGTTGAATATCAAAATACACACATTCATGAAACTTGCACCAAGACTCATGATATTATTTTTTTCACATTTTAGAGTCACAATTACACGGACTACAAATAGCTATATCAGTGGCACTGAAAATATGCAATACATGCTAAAAAATGTCACAAAGAAATTAAATAAGTTTTGTTAACAGATCCATAGAAGACACACAGAATGAATCATACAGTTATAAAAGCACTATATTGAATTGTTCTTTGTGTTAAGACCCATTAAAACTTCTTATATTTGGATGTGAGTCTATAAAGTACTGTACAATAACTGTTAATATTTGAGAATTAATGAAACTATTTAGAAGTCTTGATGACATGAACCTCATTCTGAAGGAGAGAAGACTCCGGTGGTATGGCCACGTGGAACGGTCAAGCGGAGCTATCAAGACAGCATTGGACATGCAAGTAACAGGAAGTCGTGGAAAAGGGAGACCCAGAATGACATGGAAGCAGGTGACAGAGAGGGATCGGAAAGACTGGAAACTCTCAACAACTGACCCTCATGACAGAAACACCTGGAGATCTGGTGTGAGATCAGCCATGCGTGCAGCAAGCCAGCTACCTGGAAGGGGGTCCACTGATGTGGATGTTGCCCCAGTACCTGCACGTTAATCAAAATACCGATGATGATGATGATGATGATGATGGTTTTTATTTTATTCTCTTTCATTTTTCCTGCAAGTTCTTATAGCTCAAGGGCACACTGTCATCACCTGATCAGTGCAATTGTATTTGTGTTGAAACAAGGTAATTTTCAAAAATAGTTGGTTGGTACATCTCATGCTTTTAAAAAGGAAAAAAAAAATATATTTCTACAAAGAATCATTCAACTTATAACACCCAAATATGTAGCTCGAAAGTAGTGAAGCAAATGGAAAACATAAAAAGATGTATCACTCAGAGGGAACTTAAGGTAAAAAAAAAAAATTTGCAACTATTCAGTCCACTTTTGCTTTTCTGCGTTGATTAAACCACTTGACTGCTTGCACTGTAGATGTTAGAACAGGAATGCTGATAGGCAGGAACAGGGGAATATAAATCGCAAATCTGAAATGTGAAAAATGTAAAATGTGTTTTATGAACAAATAAAAATAAAGTTAGTTAAATCACTGCAGTATCATAAATATTTCTACTACAGGAATTATCAAGGAGAAAAGATAATAATCTAATAATCGGCCAGTCATTTTTGTTGTTGTGTGGTTCATAACTAAATAATAATTGGTTTGATTTCTCTATATTTTTACATTTCACAACAAATAAAAAAAAAGAACCTTACTTTTGATCCTCAGGAAAATAGAGGAGTTCTAGTAGTGATGGGTGAAAGAAAGCCAGCTCAGAGGCTTTTAGAGCATCTCTAGAGGCTAGAAAAGCTTCCCTAAGGTCACCACTTGCCAAATGGTGGTGACTGGACTTTATTGCAGCCACTGCAAATTCAACCTAAATGAATGAAGAAAGAGATCTTTTTGTTGGTGCAAATAAAACTATTTACAATAAAATAAAATTATATATCTCAATATATATATCTTTCTTTAAAAAAACATTTTTTATAGATATATTCAACATGCCAAGAACAGGATAATAGAAAATAATGTGTGTTGAGTTAGAACAAGGAATATTTTGTAAAGAAAATTTCACACTACTAATTGCAATTGATATTCATGTCAATGTAACAGTAAGTTAACACCCAGATTTTCTTTGCACTTTAGTAGGTTGGAGGTTAAAAAACAACTCATAAAAACATGATCACAGAGGGAAAAAAAAATGGTTGCATCTAAAGTCATGATAATGTGGCCAACTTTACATTCTCTGATGCTCCGTAAAATATAACAAAAACAAAAAACAAAACAAAAACACCAACAATACTTTGAAATATGCTTCTAAATATTTTCTGTTTAACACAGCTGTAAGTATTTAATTTACTAACCTCTTTCCCAATTTCATCATTTATCACAATGTTTCCAATCTCCTCCAACAGCTGCGCCAAGGAATGAAGCGTTGACGTTGATGTGGCTAGATTCTCTACACATCGACAGCGGAGCCATGCAGCCTCTTCCCACTGGGGGAGTTTTGAAGTTCCTCCAGACAACACAATCGCTTCTGACGTTATCATCTAGATAAGAGAAGATAAGATAAACTTTTACTCATCCACAAGGGAAGTTTGGTTGGATATACCAGCAACAACAGGAAAATTGACATTGACATAAAAATTGATAACTTGCACATCCCCCCCCCTCCCTCTCTCTCTCTCTCTCTCTCTCTCTCTCTCTCTCTCTCTCTCTCTCTCTCTCTCTCTCTCTCTCTCTCTCTCTGTCTCTCTCTCTGTCTGTCTGTCTGTCTGTCTCTTCTCTCTCTCTCTCTCTCTCTCTCTCTCTCTCTCTCTCTCTCTCTCTCTCTCTCTCTCACCTTTCACAATCTTTCTCTTTTTGTTAAATCTTTATGTTACAAATTTAATTTCATTTAACGACAAATGACATTAGATCGATGTAGGCAAGAAATGTTACAATGTGATTGATATAGTTGTAGAAAGTCTAACAGAGGCAGGAATAAAGCAGTTCTTATAATCTTTTCTGTTCTTGAAGAGGGTTGCAAGATCTTATTGCTCCGAGCAGAGCGTACAAACTCATTGTAAAGGGGGTGTTTGCTGTTACGTAGAATTGAATTCAGCTTAATCATGCAAGCCTTGGAGTGGATGGTTTCCAGGCTTTTTAATTCAATATTAATTATTTTTCCTGCCTTCCTGGTTATATTTTTTACTTTACTTTCATTCCCTTTTTGACTGCTGAACCCCAGCAGCTGATGATATTACACTTTCTATCATAGAGACATAGAATCGAAAAAGTATAGTTCAGTTTAAAGGATCCCAACCTTCGCAAAAAGTACATTCTTTGATTTACCTCTTCACCTAGTGCCATTACATGTTCAGACCAATTAAATCTGTCATTGATTAAATAAGTTTGAATATCTCAACATACTAACCTGAGCCTGGATGTTTAAGAGCAGTCTAGTCTGAGCGACAAAAACTTCCATCAGCCTGTGCATATCCAATTGGGCTGTTGTTTGCGTATCATTTGTGTTGCCTTTTTCAATGTTGTATATCATAACACCACCCCAACGAGGACTCAAAAAGGCATCACTTTTTAATAAAGATCCTGTGAAAATGTCAAAAGTATATAATATACGCCATAGAGACCTTGGTGAAGGGTATAAAATATGCACATTAAAACAGTTTCATGCTTGCTCTTCACTCTATTTTTGTTTTGTTTTTGAAACATGGTATTAGTAGATAAATGGAGAATAATTTAAAATTGAATAAACAAAAAAAAATAAAATAAATAAAAACACTTTTGAACAGACCTGAACTATCTTGGATGTGAAGGGGACTCTTGCTTTGAGGTGGAATGCACACAATAAAATTGAGACCAGGATTATTGGATGCATGAGATCCTGGAAAACAATAAGTTGAAATGCCACATATATAGAGTAGTATCTATACACAGGTGAAAGCATTCCACCACTTATGCTTCCATTAAGCAGTTGTCTAAACCTTTAAGTGGTAAAATTGCCTAAAATTATCAAAGCTTTGATCATGGAAAAATCTGCCAAAGGCACTCTAAGTTTTGTGAAACAAATTAATGTTCTATCACATATACCGCAATCATTGAATTCAAGTACAAGGCATGCCATGTTATGTTATTTTTAAAATTAATTTCTAACGATGCACTGGGACTCATAATTATACAGTAATAATTTCGGCCCACAGTGCCCCAATCTAAAGACTATGTTATAACAGCTCTTTGACCAAATAGAGGATACGCAATTGCGGTGGTTCCTCCTTTCCCCACAACCTAAAACCTGAATTAACTTTAGTTTCCAGTTTAAAATCTGATACAGACCCCTATCACCTAATCAGTTGAAGATCAATAACTTTTATTTAGTATTGTAAAACTTAACAGAAAGATTATAAAGCTTTTCTTGATCCTAACCGGAGATATAGTTTACAAATAATAACAGACACTACATACTTTGCATTTTTACATTTTCAGAAAATAGTCAATCAAAAGAAAACATTTTTTTCAAGAGAACAATTTTCATTTAAATTTCTGAAAAATGTAAAATCTAATCAGCTCCAGTTAAAAATAATGTTTTTGATAGCAGACAGATTTTTTCTCATGACGCTCCATTATTGTGGATGTTAAGCAACCAACTCAATCGCATCAATCTTTCCTTAATCCATTTTCTTTTACATTAAAATAATTATGGTCTTGATTTCTTTAAAACTTTATCAAATTTTGGCCATTACATGCCTCCACAACTATCTATTGTCAACTTTGTTGATGCTCTGTAGCTATAAAAACCTTTGTAGCACCTCCAATACTAAGCCATAACCTTAACTTTTACAATTTTCCACCTAATTTTCTTCAATCTTCGTATTGCCATATAGTATTGCAAAACTGCAGAACTGATTCTTTCATTTAACTTTCTAAACATTATATGTAGATGGCCAGAGGTTAGACGTTGGACTTTGTGGATATGTTAATATGTAAAAATTCTGAAAAATTAAGCCTTATAATTAATTATAATTGAAATAACTAAGTGATTTGCTTTATCATAGAATTTCATTGAAGTATAGCCAAAACAAAAATGAACATGATTGTGTTAAATCATTTCAATGCTTACCAAGCTTACTCTCTAGAGGGTTGATCACATGAGGCAGATCTCGCTCTTCATAATAGAAGTAATTTTCCCCTTTCCTGGGCTTTCCACCCAAGCTCACAAAGTATAAAACCTGACAAAGAAATCATGAGGGAAATAGTGTAGTCAGTTAAAATCTTGATGTTACAAGCTTCAAGTTTACTTTTGTATTGGCAACATCTTTAACTAATTAAATGTTCACAGATAGATTACCAAAATTAAATAAATATGTTCAATATTATATAATGAGTAGGATGGAATGGAGTACAAAAAACATTTTGGAAACTTGAAATTTGTTTATGTCCTTACTCTTGTTATATTTACTACCCTGGTGACAATCCAATTCATGTTTTTTCTAGTTAAGAAAAATGATTCAACATTCAATATATAATAATGTAATCAATGCAGATAAAATATATATTACAACAATCCTGTTGGTTTCTCACCTGAGAAGTCACACTGAACTTTGTGTATTCTTCCAGAGATGTAAAAAGCGGGTCAAGATAATCTGCAACAAAAAGTAATAAGATAAGATAATATAAGCCATAGGGACATTTTTCTAGGTTGCACATATATACATTTGATTCAATATAACAACATCAATTTTACATTAATAATAATAATAATAATAATAATAATAAAAAAAAATAAAATAATAGTCTGTATACATAGGCTTAAAGGATATCTAAATTAGATATCTTGTAATGATTAACATTCAGTATGTGTAAAGTAACAGCAGATTATATCTTATGGGATATATAAAAAGTTGCACATTATTTGATAGGTGAAGAAAGTGATTTTTTCATATGTGTTAAATAATGTTACATAATTTTATTGCATGTTGTTTGTTTGGGCAAATAATGAATTTTTCTTTTTAAATTTTGAAAATTGGTTGGAAAATAAATATTTTATGCACATTAATTTTAAGTTTTGCAATATCAACGTTGCATTAAAAACACAATACAAAGCGTTGTTTGGTGTGTCCCTAAAGTAAACCAAACCTATTTGTACTAGATACTCCAAATTTATCTTTTTTGACAGATTAGCACATTTTGTACTTGGGGAAAAAAATATTAAGCACACAACTTATGAAAGACTAAAAAAAACTTACAAAAATGACAAAAAAAAAAAATTGAAAATTAAATTTTTAATTGTAATAAAAACACAGTATTTAAAAACAGAAAGTGTAAAAAAGATTTTTGGGATTACATGCTGAAAAATTCTTTGGGTTATTAAGAATACTACTGAGGCAAGACTCAATTTTTTTTCAGAGGTCTAAAGAAACAAATTTTAAATTAAATCCTTTAAAGTCAATCTATTATTGAAAATCGCCCTATTTTACAAAATCTGAAGAATGTATAGCATGCAGGGCACTACGTTTGAAAAAAAAATCATAAAGAATTGAGAAATAAAGCTAGAGCAGCAAATTATTTATATTTTGTTCTGCTCTTTACAGTGATAGCATAACAAACCCTATGAGTCTGCGATATTATTAAAAAATGATATTTATAAAAGATTTGTTCCTCTGCCCTTTCTTTCCATCAGTTATGTCTTTGAATAGCTGCATGTATTGTATACTCTGTCAAAGAAAAATAAAAGATCTTTATGGAACTTCGCAAACTTATTGAAATAAAGACAAGTATAATTATCAGGGCTTCGCATTGCTATAGAGCATTATTATCCTGTTCTCAAAACTTTACAGTTCATCCCGGAAACTTTTATCATCAGGCATACAAATGAACTTGATTCACTTGGCTATCTTATCAACATAATGTATAGATTTATGAGATATAGTTATCCTTTAACCATAGGTCTATGTTATACTTAAAATTAAATGTTATTACTGAAATAAAAACATATTTGCGAAACAGATATTGGCCAAGTGGTTCTCGGGTAGACCTATAATTTCAGTGTGATTAAATGATAAAAATATGAAAAAGTTGTACATGTATGTATTTTGTAAGATAAGATATGTATTTTCGAAGTCTTTACATGATTAGGATATAGATATTACCATATGTAGGGTTAAATATTGTTTAAGAAATGATCGAGCATAGGTGTTGCCCATATCAAGGTCTATGAAAGGGCCATTCTTACTCCCGCAGAAGCGGTTTACAATTTCGTTATTCAATAATTTGATATGTTTTAAAGATATGCATGATAGCTACATACAATTTATTTTAAATGTACTTACCTATTAAATTTTGCAAGTTGCCCGATGAAATTGGATTTGGAGCATTATAAGTGTACAGGAATTAGACTCGGACGTAAGCGACAAGTCAAGTACCAGACCTCCACTCATCACTCTTCAGCCATATAATTTACTACACTGTGTGGGCCATAGCTCAATGTGGTTGCTATTTTGTCTATAATTTTCACCACCACACGATCTATTTTCACAAACTGCAGACAGCAAGCTTTGTTCTAATCTGGGGCTCTCCAGAAAAGCTACTCCATAAGTGGTTGATTTGCCTAAAAAACTGCGTCGCAAACGCTTCACTCAAACTTTTTCCCATGATCAGCTGTTAGCACCCCAGCAAACCTCACATCCAAATAAAGAAAAGTTCATGCCCTTTCCAATGATGTATGGTCTATTTTTATATGACCACTGGCGCTCAAGGTAAAGACAAAAATGTAAGACCAATGCGAGGACGAAAAGTGTATATCTATGAGCGATTGATCGACAAACCTTGAAAACCCAATATGTTAAACACTCGACAAAAACACTTTCACAAAACAGATTGTTACACAGTTTTGACACAATATAAAAGAAATATTGTTTTACATAAATTAACATTTTATTCAATTTGAGCCAGTACAAGCTGAGAAACTTGAGAGCAAAGACTCGGCATTTTCGACCGTGGCGAGGCGCACAATTTCCACACCTAATATCAACAAAGGAGAGAACTACATATTTGTTCAAATCCCAATCAGCAATATTTGTAGTAAACCCTTTGTTATCACACTTATTTTTCTTGCTGTTGCAAATCATATGAAATCTTTTACAGAGAAGAGTACACATAAAAGGAAGGAATTTTCAACAGAAAAACAGTCAACACTGCTTCAATATACCTTTTACTCCAGCCTCTATATCCCACTTGACATTGACAATATCTGGTTCTGGGACCATCAAAGTGAAAGACACATCAAAACCAGCATGATAGCGGAAAGATCGCATGGCATCTTTGTTGGGCTGAAAAGGATTTACAACCAAAAAATCATATATTGACATATACAAATGTTATGACCCTATTGAAAGTACATTTTAATGTGTAAAACATAGGGTGTATTTAAGTAAACATCAATATGGTAAAGCAATACAGATCTGAGAAACAAGGTGATACTCTAATCCAGCGGTGTGAATGATCTCCATGAGCTGTGACAGAAGTCACATGAAGCTGCCACCAGCAATGTATTATATCACTTCATAAGAGATTAACCCCTTCTTTGTTCTTCATTCCCTTCATGAAATTCACACTGCAAGTCACGATTGAGCCTTATTCATTTCCTTCACATTTTTGTTGATTTTTGCCTAATTTTAATATCTTTCCTTTCTTTCAATCCTCTTGAATTATATACAATTGGACAAATTTTTTATTCCCGTTTCCCATTTGCCAACTGCGCGTAGCTACTGAATTGTCTCCTAAGTATGGAGAGAGTTTTAGCCCTCCCTTTATCTAAATTATTGCCCTGAGTGTTGGAGAAAACAGGTGTGCTCCGTAAAGAAAAGCATAAATACTTCATGGGCTCACCCTTTGTGTGGTCTGTCCTTTGGCAACTTCAAAAGTTTTGGCCACACTTGATGATCTGATTACATCTTTGAGAAGCTGAACTATCTGATCAGTCAAAGCAGGTACTTCTGGGAAAAAAAGTTTGATTGTTCATCCATAACTTATTTAATACATTATTGAAAGGTATTTTGAACTCCTGGAATAGTCCTTGCTAATACATTCTTACACAAAAAAAATTGCTAGATGCTATGGCAAAAAGTAGAAGTCAAATTTAAAGGAAAAATGTTAGAAATCTGAAATTTATATAACACATGTAATAATAATACAGTTTATTTATTGAGCGCCATATCCAATAAACTCAGCTCATGGGGCTTTTACACATTAAAATCTCATTTAAAAAGAATATAATTGACATAGAATATTAGAACATAAGTTATAATACATGCCATAACATTACGAAACATAAACCATTCATTTATACAAGAACATGATTTGCATACATAATTAAGCAAACGAATAAATACGTTTTTCAGTTTTTTTTTAAGTCGCTTCTGTGTCAGTGTCTCTCAATTGTTGTGATAGACAATTCCACATTTTCGGTGCAGCTGCATTGAAAGCTCTCTCACCATACCCCTTAGTTTTAAATCTTTTTATGTTTAGAATTTTTTTCCACTTGAGCGAAGATGCCGTGGTGGTAAGTAGGGAGAGAGGACATTTATCAAATATGACGGGGCAGTTTCGTTAATACACCTGTAACAAAACATGGAAGTGCTATTCTCAGCACATGATTTTACTGGCAATCAATGCAGATGCCTAAGGAGAGGTGTTAGATGGTGCCGTTTTCTTTTTCCGGTTACCATTCTAGCAGCACTATTTTGACATCTCTGCAACCTGTCCTGACTCTCCTCAGATAAATTCAAATATAAAGAAGAACAGTAGTCCAGTCGTGAAAGATTGAAAGCTGAAGTAAGGGTCTTTTTTTTATGTTTCGTCCAGATATTTTGTCATTGCGCTTATTCTCCATTTTTCGAGATAGATAAACCTACAAAGGTGACTAATATGTGGTCCCGTTGTTGGATGATGATCTGCAATCACACCAAGATTTTCAGCCTGTTTTATAAACTTAACTACATAATGTCCAACATTTATAAGTGTTATTACATTTTCCTTCAGTTGATTTCTGGCATCAAATAGTAAACACTGTTTTGTCACTGAAGTATTATACAAACTTCAAATTTCCTTAAAAGCCCAGGGAAATCTGATGGTAAATGTAAAGCTGAGTATCATCCGCATACCCATGATGCTCTAAAGGACCCAGCACAGAGCCCTGGGAACACCAAATTTTAAGTCAAAACAAGCAGATGTTTTACCATTAACAAAAACAGCCTGTGTGTGATCAAGCCGAACCACTTCAGGACAGTTCCTGTAAAACCAAAGGAGTGTAACAGTCTGTGTAAAAGAATGGTGTCATCGATGGTGTCAAAAGCTGCCTTAGATTTAAGAAAGCAAGAAATGAAACCTTTCCTTCATCTGCTGCAATTAGAATATCCCTATATATTTTTAACAAAGCTGCCTCAAGTGTTGTAATTTTTTTCTACAAGCAGATTGGTTTATATCGAAGAGTCAAATGTCTTAAAACATGTTTTGACCCCTGCGGCGCTTTTGAAGGTCGCCCGACGCCTGCCAGATGGTCAGTCTGGGTCAGTCTGGGTCTGGCGCCGGTGACTGGGTGTGAAAAAATGGGATGTGGCACGTCTGTTCACCTGGTTAACTGACTTGAGTGTTGTGCTGATATTTTTCCCCATTATTTCTATTTAAAAGTTCATAAAACTATGTATTTCTATTGCGCTGAGAAGATGGTTCATTTCACTATCTTGTTTGTTTCTGCTTTTTATTAATTGTTTATAACTAATCGTGTGTGAGGAATAAAGGAGAAGACAGTTATTACTTTCTTTCCTCCAGGTGATCAGAACGAAACGTATTTAATTTTAAATAGCTGTGGGTGTGGTATGTTTCGGTTCAAATCCTTTTTACATGGAACAAAACTCCTCCTCTGCATCTCTTGACTGAAAGGGTTATGTGTTTAGAGCCCTTGTAGTCCCAACTGAAAGTTCTGCAATACAAAAATGGAAATATCAGCTGAGGATCGAAACGTTTGATGTCCTACTTGTCAATCCAGAGCACTAACGCTAGAGATATCTGGCGCCATATATTGCTAAAAATGCTATCTTCAAATAAATGTTGTGTCCCATAGGTTTGCTACAGAGATGGGCGGAAAAAGGGTGTGGAAAAAAGTGGTGATACCAGAGATTTGAACCTTGGACCTCCTGCACATCTTTACGCCCCTACTAAGCCAACACGAATAATATTTAAATTTAATAAGATCTACATCCCACGAATTTCTAGAAAAATATCAGACCAGATTTTTTTCAGGATTAACCTAAATTCTTCAAGGTAAAAAACTAGGAAAAGGAGGGATAAATAGGAAATTTCAATTTCCCTTTTTCGAGTTGATTCCTAAATTTTAGTTTATGTTTAAAAAAAAAAAATTAGGTAGATAAGCTGTTTAAATTTTACTGTCAGTGTCTGCACAACTTGGAGAGAAAAATATTAGAAAAGAGTAAATGCATAAAATGATAAAAGACTGAGATTTTGCAAATTTAATATACAATTACTTGAATCTCATATTTCCATTATGGCCACAACATTTTTTTTAAACAAACATTGTCAGAAACTGAGTATTATCCATCCACATTTTTACCTGCTCCATTATATGGTAAAAAAATATTGTTGGATGGTGCAATCACAGGCTGAGCAAGAACTTGTGTGGTACTTGTGATCACAAAGTTGTAAGTGCTGAGGTGGCTTGTGGAAAACAGTCGTGATAAATCTGAAACTGGAAAATGCATGCAATATTATCTTACATGTCTTTCAAGTCTCATTTTATAAGGACTGTAGAGACATAAGCACATATTGATGCGTGACTGAGTAAAAAAGTATTGTTTCATTTTTTTCTTAACTAAACTCAGAAGATAATATTATTGCATTAAAAATTACATCTTTTTCCACATTTTAAAATCATGGCAGTATACAACTAATCTTAGCAATTAGAGAGTTTTTAGAGATTTATTTTTACTAATAAAGAAAAACAAACAAAAAAACCCAATAACAATCTTTGGAATAAGAAACTACCATCAGCAGCATTTTCAACAGCTTTGATTTCACTAGATTCAGCTTCTCTCACTGCCACATGAAAAGTTGATATCAAAGTAGCTGAATCTGGTCCTTCCGTGCCGTCTAAAAGAAAAAAGCACAAATAAAAATATAAGAATTAAAATGCCTCATATCACGATTTGATAGGATAAGAAGACAATTTACCAAATTTAATTAGGCAAACTAAATCCCCTGATTACATTTTTTGTTTGGCTTTAGCTCTTAGTTACCGTATCAAATAAGCACAACAGTTTATACAGGTGAATATATAAATATTAATTTAATATAGTAAAATTTATGAGAAGGAGAAAATAACATATTTAGAGAATAAACTAGCTTATATACTAATTGAATTTGATTCCATCTGTCTGTAACTGAATGACTCAAACAAAAGTTTTACAAAATTGAAAACATGTGTTCTGGAAAACTTCCTGAGAGAAAAACTTTCACACCTAATACTTTATTCAAGCGTGTAGCAAGAGCTGATAAATCTAATCCATTTTTCCTCTTTCCAGCAGCCCAAACCACATTAAGCTCTGTCAAATATTCAACCTGAAAATAAAAAGAGTTATTTGATGTATTTGTTAATTGTCTGAAAAGTATAAAAACTTAGCATTTAAAAAAATCAGAATTAGTTCAGAAGATTATATTTAGATTTTTTTATTAATATTTTTAATGATTCAATTTTACCACCATCTGGTAAGGCACACCAAAATTACTTTACTGCACTAGTATTAAACACACAAAAACTCATCCACTTTTAAGTTCAAGGTTAAAACAAAAAAATTCTGCTATATAGAAAAGACATATTTTCTGACTAAAAATGACTCAAAATATTTCTCATATTTTATTTTTAAATAGAATGGTATTTTGAACTTCTAAAATCTGACTCTGTACCTTCTTTTGTGACAGAATTTGGATATCCGAGTAAGGTAAACTAACACGATAAACCTCTGTTGTTTTCCACCACAAAGGAAGACCAATAGCAATGAAGAATAATCCAAAACATAAAGCTGCTTTGTGCTGAATACTTTTTTCTGAAAAGAAAAAGAAAAGAATTTCCAGCAAATAAGTTAACAAATTATGAAAAGACATCACATGTCGATAAGAATTGTTTTCTGCTTTTCTTTTCGGTTTTAGCAAACTCGAGTTAATTTCTTTTTCTGCTCAGGTTTTAGTCGCGCAATTATCTGTAGTTGTATGATGACCAGAAACAACATTTTTTTGCCATAGCTGCGCAGAAGGGCGCATTTTCTGAATAAAAGCGTGCAATTTTCACTTTTAAAAGTAAGCCACAATAGCAAAACATCTAGAAAAAATATGCACTAAAGCAGAAGACAGACAAGGATGGAAAACTTTTACCGCAGAATTAATGAAAACAGACGAAGCTGCAAGATCTGTTGACCACGCTGGCAAAAGGCTCTAGTCTAAGTAAGTAAGTCAAAAGTAAGCCAAAGTATGCGAGGTGTGATCTCAGATATTGCCGGTAAACTGCTTGTTGAGTTAAAAGATAAACTCTCATCAGACTGCTGAAAAAAAAGCAATGGTCTTCGTGACTGTGGATCTAGGCTTTGTGTAAGCACTTGGAGTTTNNNNAAA
>RQTK01000332.1:345791-374000 GCA_003991915.1 Elysia chlorotica
AAAAATATGTAAAAAAAAACCCAACAAAAAACATAAAGCCAAGCTCACAAGAGCTTGAATTATCTTGAATGGCTCATATTTTTCCTTTATCCCAAACGATAAAAACAAAAGTTGTGTTCAATCACGTTAAGAAAAAAGATCCCTTCTCCATTTCTCATTAGGATGTGAGATAAGTACATAAATTTAATTTAAAATATGAAACACCCCATGAAAAAAAAAGGTTGAATAAGATAGACTTGTATCAACACCTGCTGAAATATTTCCTTGCACAGGAAAATAAAAGGGAATATCATTAGAATGGTGAATAAATGAAGATAGCCATTTTTTTAACTGATGTCTTTTTTTTTTTAATCATAGAATTCACACTATGATTGCTGTGAATAAATTTTGTTGTCATCTGGTTCTGTGATATAATTTGGAGCATCTGAATTACAAATAATGAATGATAGGATGTAGGTGTGACTCTTCAGTGCATTTATCCATACATTGGTCACCACAATGCTTTTTGTACATGAAGAAATCACTGTTGTAAAAAAAAGTTATTGAAAACATAAAAAAAACAAAAAAAAGAAGGAAAAAATGACAAAAGAATAAAATAAAAACAAGGATGCTTACAATATATATGTTAAACCATGGTCATAATTATGTCCATCTCTACACAGGCAAAAGGCTATCCGCTTATCATGCACATCTTCTATACAAAGAAAAAATAATTGAGGAATATATAAAAAATACACAACAAAGACAAGTTAATTTCATAGTGGAAGCTTCATTAGATTAAAAGATCATAGAATTCTGTACAACATTCCTTTAAATAAAATCAACATGTGCATGTCCTTATTCTTATCAAGCGTTACTGTGCATTAGACATTGCCAGTCATTCCTGCAACATACGTACTTATTTGAAAAAAATTTCAAAGTAGATATACCTGAGTTTAAAAATGTTTAGGTTTAATCTCATATTCCTTATTTCATTTAGATTATTATTAATATCTCACAATGTGGCCTGATATTATAAATTTAGCAACATCAGCATAAATATTGGTGAAAGATGCTGAAAGAAGTAGCGTACCGTACATAGTTTTCACACAGTTTCTGCTCACATATGATGTTAATTTGTTATGGAACATTTTCTTTTATCTGTGTGTATGTTGGGTGTCTCAACAAAGGTTTACAGTGACACTTATTTTTTTTACGTTTGATCCGAAAATTCCCTTACCAAAGTTATGCTGAGCAACCTCCTGGCCAGGCCGTATGTTATTTTCTCGTCTTACAAAGTTACAGCAATGTCTATGCTGGCAAAAGATCAAGTGTTTGTACGACTTGAAAAGGTTATTAGCTCAAGTCTGGAGTTAAATTAATTACTTAACGTACACCCTCAGCAACAAAGCTGTTTTGTGGACGGGTCCCAAGACTAACATCTGAAAGTTTAATGTGCTGCCACACAGAAACAGTGCCTGAATACCAGGACTCCTGTCTTTGTAGTGTTCATTATACTGGCACTGACCCAACAAGTATGGGCAAAATCTGACTAATAATTTTTTTTACTGATCCCGAGTTTCGGAATCCAATGCTCTACCACTTGCGTCAATTCCCCACCCTCCTTGTGTCTGGAGCATGTTAATTAAAATTGATTAAAAAAAAAGGTCACATCAGCGTTATTGAAATCAACTATACATGTAAGTAATCTCTGAAGTTCAACATTTTAGAAGATATCCCACCGAATAACAACACAGGAAAGTTTTTATGCAGAAAATCTACAAGCCAATAACAACAACAAAAACAAACCTAACATGAGCAATTAATATATAGTCTGTGGTTTGGAATGAAATGAAAAATAATTATAATTGATAGATGTGTGAAAAAACATCATTCTCTTTTTTACTTCACACATCAAGGCTGTGTAACATTTATGTTAAATGCAAACTCATAAGCCAAAAAACGACTTGTATAAATATAATTCATATATAAAAACAAATTCAAGTACTCAAAATATTTCTTTTGCAAGCTTCTTTCGCCCGACTCACAATTACTCAGGATGTAGGAAAAAGGATATCACAAAAGCATGCCACATCAAAAGGAAACTGTACACTAATGTGGCATTTTGGGGTTGAAAGAAGATTTCATGGGAAAACAATGTTTCTCTTCTTGACAGTCACAAGTTTAAAAAAAAGCCAAATTATGTCTGAAAAAAACCCAACAACAAATGAAGCACAAGGCTAAATTCACACATGATTGTGAATTCCATACAAACAAGCGTTTATTAGTATTTTGTAAAAAATTATTACATAAATATAGACAACTTTGCAATGAAAAGGATAGCAATTACCAACTTTATAATTTAGAAATACCTATAATGTAATGGCAAGTGTCTTAGCTGTATTTTACTGTGCATTTTTTGTGTGTTCAGCCTTAATCCCAACCACAATCATATAAATGATTAAAATAATATGAAAGAATCATCTGAGTAGTGCATGAAAGTATGAAAATGGAATAGATTATATGCATTTCAGGAGAATTAAACACACATAAAAGTATTTGCACCTTCACTCTTCATTGGATTGCTCAATATTTGGTCTTCGTTGACTAGAACCAAAGTGGTATATTTACATTTATGGGTTTCAAGCAGAAAAAAAAGAGATACCTACTGCTGACAAATATTTAAATCATGAAATAAAAATTCCTTCCAATTTCATAGTCATAAACTATTTTATCCAATCAGGTAACCTGTCTTTTCATAGCTGTTACTGAATAATTTTTAAAAATGTTTTTCAAGACCTAAGCAGCTAGCTATACATTGATGTTATGTTTTTCCAATAATAGAAACATCCCATTTTTATTAGATTCAAAGTAAAGTTTTATTCCTTCCTCGCTGCGAACTAAAGTTTTATTTTTTTAACACTAGCAGGGAAATATTTAAAGAAACGAAGGTAAATAGACATTCAAATGAGCGTTGATATACAGTGGAACACACGTAAACCAAAAACGGCTGAACCAAAAAAATGAGTAAACCAAAAAGAAATTGAAAAAAAATGTGTTTTTCCTTTTTTCTCCATGTTATAAAACCTGCGATCAACCGAAATTGCCGGGTAGCATACTATCGCTAAATCGAAAGGAAATTACTTCAACCCACTGGCTGGTAGATTTTCTAGAAAAAAATTGGCTCATACTGACCCACTGTACCCCTGCCAGTAATGAGTCATCAAATCTATCACTAACAAGGCCTATCACCCTCTCTCGCTTCATCATCAGAGATAGCAATAGGCTTACAGTTACACGTTGGTCATTGCAAGCCATCTGGGCCTAGCCCAATGCAGTCTCCAACACTAAATGTGCAAAGCCAAGCAAACATTGTTGCACCACTTTTTTACAGTTAAACGCTAGACCTAGCCTGACAGAGTCTATGTCACCGAATGTTTAAGTCCAAGCATACATTATTGCATCACACATCACTGTCTGTGCACATGTGATCAGAGACCCGGGATGGGTGAGTGGCTCTTCGGCAGACTAACTTAGGCGATGCTAAACTGTTTGCATTGGTAAAGGCTTGCACACGCATTGTTATGGTTACTAAATCCAGGACTAGGGGTCAAGGGGTACCTTGAAATTGAAAGGGGAGGGGGGAATTTTGGCACTAGAAAGAGAGGGTAGGTAAGGAGAGAATGAGAGATAAGCAAAGAGCCATTGTCTGATTTTTTGCTATACAAGTTTGGGAACAGGATAGCGTTGATTGGCTTAGAATATGGATGGTAATAAGATCGATCTTTTACTTTGAGAAAGCCCCGAACAGACATCACGAGGCAGAGTCTGGAATGGAACCCACAGGGCAAGCGGAAAGTTGGACGGCCTAAAGAGATATGGCGAAGAATTATGGAGGCAGAGATTAGGAGTGCTGGCAGGACATGGACTGAACTGAAGAGGGATGCCCAGAACCGAGTCAGATGGAGAGGCGTTGCTTTGGCCCTATGTTCCTCCGGGGACCCAGAGGCATAAGTCAAAGATCGATCTAGTCTTTTTTTTACACCACACGCCTTTTTTTATTCCCACTCTAGATTCGCTTCACATTGTACGTGTAAGTTCATCATCTCTGTAGATCTAATCTAAATTGAAGTTTTTCACGTCACACAATACTAACAACGTCAACTTTAATTTTGAAACAATATCAAAAAGAAAACACACTGCTTACTGACTGGAATTCTAACTTCAACTTCAAGTTTTGAAAGGATGCAATGTCAAAAAGAGAGAAAGAGAGATCGGGGGACAGACAGATAAAGAGGAATCACAATTCAGGCAACCCTTTTAGTGTTTTAGACAGTACGCCTGCTGTCACTCTTTAACAACCTAACCAAACAAAAATATGCTAAATGATTGATATGGTCCGAAATAGGGTAGGAAAGTTTGTTTGGATCGAAATTGTCGAATATTTAAAAATCTGTCACATATACGGAATTCAGAACTCTACATTGTCGACAATTCTTGGCAGAAGAGAAAAGAAAGAAAATGCCAAAGGGATTTCGGATTTATTTCCAACATTCAAATAGAAGAAATGAAACCAAACAAAAAAAAAAGACACACACACACACACAAAATGAACTTCCTTTATGTAGGCCCCTACTTTCTTGGCTAAACTCATTTCACATTTGTTAAGATGATATTACCCAGTATTATTTTTGATTGCAAATGCCATGGCTATGTCCCTATCTTTTTTCATTTGATCTTGACCATGTTTAAACCGAAATTGAAATAAGATCCCCTAAAATATCGTTCAAACATGTTCCACCATAACCTAACAAATTGGAGTGTCAAGGTTCTGTTACACAAATTTTAATGAACATGGAGAATAATGGTTATTTATTATATACATACTAAGGAAAACAAAACAAAAACAAAATTAATAAGAAAAAATCCTCAATTTTCAAATGAAGTCAGATTATATTATAATTAATCTTGAAAACTTTGATTATGCAGCATGAGGGATAATGTATGACAAGTCCTTTATAACTATCATAGCCCTACATAATGAAAACATGGGGTTTGGATAACCAATACGACAAGAGCAGGACTGTTCTTTTAAGGCTCAACTTTTGTAGCCACCAGTCTAAGAGTTTTGAACCTCATATTCTGAACACTTTTATCAAACAATCTGTTTCCCACATTGACTATACATTTGTTTTCACACATGATGACATCGGTCCTTAAATAAAAGCAACAACTAAATAGAGAGATAATAATTGTAGGTGATAAAAACACACGCTGTAAGATTTTAAACATTTTGGCCATTTGTGCGAGCAAATAGAACCCAATCTATCTTTCTTTGAATACAATAAAACAAAAATGATTTCAAATAAAAATGAGTTAAAAAAACTAAGTGAAAAGTATCAACATAGCAAGAAAATTATGAGTGATAAGAGAGCAAAAATAATTCCGATATCAAAAGTCTTATGTAACCACCTCAAGGCAACTGATATGATTGGATTATCACTTAATTGATGAGGCGGTATAGAGGAAAAACATATCCAGAAATATTTATCTATTTTGGAAGAGTCATTTTACTTAAATGGGATTTTTCATTCATATTACCTCTCTTTTAAGCAACGAGGTATCAAAGTGCCATTTGAAGGCAAACCAGTGTATAAATATTTAAAGGAAAACTAACAAAAAACCCAAAAAAGATAATCCTTTCTGTACATCTTTATTTAAATCATCAGTACGCTGGTTTAAAAAATATATTTACATACTCAAACCAAGAGTGATAGATAAAATATCAAAGCAATACACCATCAGCACCAAGAGAAGAAAGGCGTTCGACGAGGCTCACTACGCATAAAGTTGTCACTGTCTGCCCGTGTGCGTCCAATTGTGTGCCTCCGCCTGTGCAACGTGAGAACTGGCATCTTCACCAGGTCTACAGGGGACATCTGTTTCTTCAGTGCCTCAATAAGGTTGTATATCTGGAGAAAAGAATGATGGTCAAACCTTACATTATGTGCTAGAATTCATTCCAGACTTGCACAGAATTGATAAATATACTAACGGTTTAACTTTGAGATACTTTAGACCAGCAAGTGAAAGCCTGAATTTACCTCATTTAATCCATAAATGTACAAAGTATATGGTAGTAAAAAGACTTAATCATAGTAAACGCAAAATTTTCCAATGTGAAATGTCATATAGTACTTTAAAAACTTGAATATTGATCCACTAACATTAACAATTTTCTTTAACTTACTGCCTATATAAGTTCTTTAATTGCTAATCAATGACTCACCTGGCCCCTCATCACAGCAATTTGTTTCTCAAATGTTGGACGGTCAAAACCTTTGTCATGCTGGAAAAACAGTTGAAAAAAATTTCTAACTTCACAAAAAATAATACTTGGCACCAATTACAGCAAAAGAATGTATAAAGTTCTGACATCAAAAGGATGGACATTTAAATCAGAGCAGGCTACAGAAGGATTGGCTTCTTTTTTTATATATAAATATTTATGCATCAATCTATACCTTTCACAATCATTTTCCTTCATTGATCTATCAGATTCAAATGAAATTTCAGACATAGAACCAAGAAACAGAGTTTTCATAAAGTTTTTCATGGTTATACACTATAAAATGTAATCATATTGGATGCACTTTTTTCTCTACTTGGAAAAAAAAAAAAAAGAATAGCAAAATCATCTTGAAGGTAAGCAAAACTGCTTCACAATATCAATTTGTTTCAGTAATATTGATATTGGTGTTTGAAGTTGAAATTCTTATCACAAAATATAATCTGGACTATCTGAAATGAGGTTTAAAAATGGAAGCCCCTCAACGCCTCCCCCCATACACTGTATATATTATATATCAAACTCACACTAAACAATTCCAGTATATCATCACAAAGATCCTGCACAAAATTACTGTCTTCAAGATTGTGCAACAAAAGATCTTGGATATCCTTGGAAAAGGGAACTTTTGCTTGAGGAAGCCAGGCCCAATGATAAGGATCTGAGAGCAAAAGATTGTGTTTAAAAAAAAAAAACAACACCATAAAAACCAAGTTATTGCCAACAGTAAAATGATTTCTAGTCATTTTAATATTTTTAGCCCCATCTATGTAGAAACGATCTCAAGCGACATTCTTGGAACTTTCTAAATAATTCAACTGGAAACCTCTTTGGATGAGATTAAAGAAACATGTAACTCTCTAGAATATCCCTCATCCTCTCTCTCTTAAACTGAAAAAAAAAATGAACATATTACATAATCCATGCCACAACTTTTTAGGTTGAGTTAAGTTGAGTTCGTTTTTACGGCACTAAGCCCAGCAATGCCTATAGTACAATTTTTTAGTTTGCCAATAATTATGCAATGGGTTGTTTTCACATAAGTAACCAATAAAGACTTGTGTCCAAACTTCAGCTTTTCTTCCCTATGCTTTGATTTGCTTAAATAGTCGTGACATAACCAACAACATAACATTATTAGTTACTTTATAAATAGACTTGAGTTCAAACCTTTCACACTCAGTTGATTTAAACTAAATAATCTTTCCCTCTGCTTAGAAACTTAAGACTCACAAGCTCTCCACTCATCAGGATGTTTGTATGGAAAAGCCAAACCATTGTCAATGGCTGCCACAGCTATTTCTGGATTTTCCACCACACTCCATTCATCATCCTGTAACCATGAAACATAGAGGCCTTGATAAAGATATGCATCATGCCATCTCACATGAAATTTTACTTCCATGTTATAAGTCTAGTGTACAAACAAGGCTGATAAAAATCTATGCTCTTATAATTATGAAGTCAAATCTTAACCCTTCCATTACCAGGCATGATACAGCTACTTAGTATGTGTCACCCAATAATTACATCATGATTAATTCTCTGAAAACCAGCCAATTCTGTTCATGTTTTGACCCTGAACTTTCAATTTGCATAAATTATTTTGTACTGAACCCATCTTGATGAAAAAAAAAAAGAAAAAAAAAAGAAAACAAACCTTCACCAATTCTCTACCATTCTAGCATATGATTTAGCCAGGTACATAGCATAGCAACACTACTGCTTTACTTGGTTACAGTGACCTACTCTCAAGTAGAAAATATACGCAGATGGGTACAGGGTGTGTTTTAACTGTGTGAGAAATATACGCGAATGGTAATGAGGGTAGAAAACACTGTGTTAGAAATATACACGAACGGTAAGGGAAGGGTTAACTCAGTTAGGGATTGAAATCATTGTTCTTAAGATCTAAAAGTAAGTAAAATATGATATTATGTAATATACATTACCATTATGATAGGTAAAATTAACACACCTGTCTGCCTATTGCTACCTTTTGATCTCTTTATCTTTTTCTTTCTCTTTGTCAGACCTAAATTTGTAATAATTATTACTTCAATTATACTTAAATGTATTTCTTAATCACTTTTTTCTTGCAGATATACAGACACACAAAGACTGAGACAGAGAGGTAATCACGGCATTGCAAATAATGTGGACGTGCATTTTTTAACATACCTCATCATTTTGGTTTTGTGATGTAGGTTTTGTGCTTGCTGGTTCATACTTAATGAGCCAGTTGTCATTGCCTCTATCTGATATAGAAAGAAAAAAAAAACAGGTAACAATTACAGCTTGTTTATCATTTTCATGTTAATCTAACTCATAAAAAACGAGAAAATCCACGCAAGTAATATTATGGTAAGCTTATTATTGGTTTTAAGTTTCCCTGGTCCTTTATTTAATCAATAATCTAAATACATAGAAAAAAAAAAAAAAGACATAATTTTGAAATAAAACAAAAAGTACAAAAAAACCCCACAAAAAAACACCATTATCCTAATTTAGTAATAATTTGAGTGTATCATTGCTGCAGCTGCGACCAAAGGGAATTATTTCCACTTCTAAATCAATTGATAACAAAATACATAAAACCAACAAAAAACAATACACAACCTAAATTTAAATGTGAACCAACATTTCCTATTAAAAGCTTCTTTGTATTTACGTCTTTATTTATTTGGTCCAGGTAAAAGAAAAATAAGCATGTATCAGCGTTAGTCAAAATATAGCTGTGCGAGTATATTAAAAAAATTAAACTAAACAAAAATCATTATGGAAATTGAGTTGCGTTTTTTCTCTCAACTGCTACCAAACATCCAATATAATTTTACTAAGACCACCTTTCATTGGAGAAAAGTTATAGCACAGCAATCAAGCATCTAATATTATGTCAAAGTGATAAATGATTTGAGTGGATTTAACTCTTTATGACATCATGACATCCCATTCCTGTTGCTCACAAGGTTTCCATTAATCCAAAATATATCATAACCTCTGAAATCCTTCTTCCATGTCATGATGAAAATCACACACAATCTTTATCATCTTTCTCTGTTTTATAAGTACAACGTCTATGTCTCTGTTTTATAAGTACAACTTCTATGTCTCTGTTTTATAGGTACAGCTTCTATGTGATTCTTTGTTCCTTGTGCTCATACAAACACAGACATGGAATTACCTGTGTTTCTGATAATGTAATCCAGCACAACCACTCGCTCAAACATAAGCTGAAACTTCTTGGCTGTTGATTCTGGCAGGGCCTCATTGTCAAATCGTCTCAACCAATAGTCTGCGTCCTTGAATCCGTTTACAAACAGTTGAAATGACCCCGTCTGTAAGAAGGTTTTGAAGATAGAAGTGAAAATTTTAACTTCCAACTGGTCAGTCTAAAAGAAGAAATACTGAATTCTTCTGTTCTAAGTCTTTTAAATTTATACTTAAGTTTTGCTACTGGTTGCATCACGTCTCTACTGCTTTAAGGGAGAGCTTTTCAAGATACAGGGTTCAAAAAATGTTGCAACTCTTTCTTTGACATTGCACTGGTCAAAAAGGTTACAAAAGATGACATGCTTCAAAATCTTAACCCCTCATTTCCTCCTCTGCACCCCCCCTCCCCCTCTCAAATCTGAAAACTTTACTTTCAAATTAAACTCTTAAAGGAGTAAGAACAAAGCGTCTCTAAAATCCAAGTTTTCCCCATCACTCGCCTGCGTTGTTTGTTTAGTACAACAAATAGAATGAAAACTTTGCCAAAATTGAAAGTAGAGAAGGGGGGCAGTGATAAGGACACGAGAGAGAGAAGAGAGAGAGAGAGAGAGAGAGAGAGAGAGAGAGAGAGAGAGAGAGACAGAAAAAGTTGAGTCGGTTTAATGTCCAACATCAGCACTGAATAGGCTTATTTGTGGATGGGCCCCAAAACTGACGTCTGACAATTTATGTGTTGCCACACATAAGACAAGGCGGGGATACCATGACTCCTGTTTCAGCCGGTCGCATTTAACTGACGCGACCCAACCAGTAGGGACCGAAATCGCTCGATTTAAGGACCTTTAGCGTCGGTAGCCAATGTTCTACCCCAGGGCCATCGCGCCCCCCCAGAGAGAGCGAGAGACAGTAAGACAAACACATAGACACAGAGAAATACATACATTAATTTTGATTACATTTACAGCTAGCTTAAATTCAAAAGAGCCAAGAAAGAACAAGGAGATCTTTACGAAAAGGACGAGGAGGAGAAGGAGGAAGAAGAAGAAGAAGGAAGAAGAAGGAAGAAGAAGAAGAAGAAGAAGAAGAAGAAGAAGAAGAAGAAGAAGAAGAAGAAGAAGAAGAAGAAGAAGAAGAAGAAGAGGCAAGGACGAGGTGCCAACATCCTTTTCCATTCAATCTTTTGGCCCATCTATCGATACCCCTCTCTCATTTCCCTACTCCCATGATTCTTTGCTCTCAATCTCTCTTCTGAACACTTTTCTAATGGTTCGTCTCTCCCTCGCCCCCCCCCCCTCTCCCTATCTGCGTATGTTACCCTATCCTCTTCTTTCTATGTCCTCTCTATAACATCTCTCTCCTCCTCTCCCGCTATGTCTGTCTGTCTGTCTGTCTGTCTCTCTCTCTCCCAATCTTTCTCTTTCGGCTCCTTCTCTCTTTCTTACGCCCTCCTCCTCAATTCTACTATTTAAAAAAATGCATTTGTTCAATCGATTCCACGATCTAACGGATCCGCGAGAGGTGTATAAGTATAAGAAGAAACCTGTATTTATTATTTTAACAGTAAACATTAACAAATAAACTTCACGTTTTATAGATCTTAGTCTGAATTAAATTCAATTAAGAAAACAACCAAATCGGAAAATGCAATGGATGCATTTGTCCTGTATACGTTTACAATACACTGACACTGATTACATTTCTTTTTAACTACTAGATATGCCTAACTTGACAATTAAAGCTCTAGGTGGAACAATTGTACATATAGATAATAAGCTGAACATGGTTACACAAATTGAACCTTACATTTCTAATACATGTACTGTAGTCTCAAGTGTTAAAATATGTGAATGGAGTGTATTATCCCTAAAATTCCTTTTTCTTGAAACTTTTGATTGAACATAATTATTTTCCTTTTATTTGTTAGCGTGATCTGCTTTATATTTCCAATGCAGAAAGTATGTTTTAATTTTGTTTAGAAAGCCAGTTGTCACTTCCGTTGTAGATTGCCCTATCTCATTTCTAAAATAATCTTAATCTGTAGACTTTTAGAAAAGAGATAAGACATTACACAACTGAGATAACTCAGTATGTCAAGTCTCTGAACAGGATGATGGTCCTCAGATTATTGATAGGTCTAAGGTGGTTGCACAAGCATTCCATACCTTCTTTTACCACACGCTTTCCTTTTTGTTAACGAGCATTTTACACTGGTCTTAGTTTCTCTTTACCAACATGCACTTCTCTCACTTTGTCTGTCTGTCTATCTCTATCTCTTTCTCTCTCTCTCTCTCTCTCTCTCTCTCTCTCTCTCTCTCTCTCTCTCTCTCTCTCTCTCTCTCTCCCTCTCTCTCTCTCTTTCTCTCTCTCTCTCTCTCTCTCTCTCTCTCTCTCTCTCTCTCTCTCTTTCTCTCTCTCTCTCTCTCTCTTTCTCTCTCTCCCCGTGCGCGCGCACATACACATCTTTTCAATAAAGCACCACAACTAGCTGGGAATAACATAATAAATAAAATAAAAAAAATATTACAATAAAAAAAAAACCGACACGGGATAGCGCGTATCATTCACACACCCTAACACCTCACCTTTGAATATTTTCACTACCTATAATACAATGCACTACAGTACCCGCACTATACTGGTGTGAAAGGACAAAATCAATAGTGTCGCATCCTTTGACGTAATGAGGCGGGCACCACTACCAGCACATCGCCAGCTGCCAAACCCGAGCGGTTCATACGTTGCCTCAGAATTTGATTGAAATAGACAGACATAGCGGTAACAGCCTGGCAGAGTTTTTAACACAACAACATACCAGACATTGCACTCGTGACAAAAGGTAAAAAAATAGCAACAACACCACAGTGCTTCAAAATAACTTTTGGCTGCCTCTTTTCTTTTTTCAAAATCCATCCCTAGTACATTGTTGATGTACAGTGCGCATGGAAATAAAGATTTTAAAAAAATCCTGACGCAGTATCTGTTTTGACAAATTAATGTACTACGTGTATTTGCATAGAAATGAAGTTAAAACAAATTTTTTTTAAAGGCTGGGATACATTAACAAGCGCCGTTCTTTTTTTCCATTAGTTTGTAAAACCTTTTTTTTTTTAATCACGCAAAACAATAAAGTAGCAGTGTATTGGTATTTTTTAAAGGGGGTGATGTGAAATAATTAAGATCGATATATTGTCGTATGCTGTGTAGAAGTGTGTGTGTGTGTGAGAGAGAGAGAGAGAGAGAGAGAGACGGTTGGAAACGTTAATTGGAGCAATCAATTCGAAAAGAGTTCATTTAATTCTATCCAAGCGGAACTTGACGTCTCCGCGGAAAGTACGGACACACCCCTCTTGTCTAAGACCATCCAGGTACATGTACCGGCACGTTAAAGATTTCATTTGTATTTATTTAAAAAAAAAAAAAAAGGATCCTGAACAACTTATAATTTTGGATGTCTGCATGATTCTGAACAACTTATAATTTTGGATGTCTGCATGATTCTAAACAAATTTTGGATTTTGGAATCATATTGCAATATCATGAGCGTCATTAATGTTTACACGAGTCGTGTGAGTTTGAAGCTCCGGTCCTGGTATTCCCTCTTCGTCTCGGCGAGACAGTAATTAGTAGTGTCAGACATTAGTCTCGAGATCTGTCCGCGGTTTCCTTTAGTTGCTGACGGTGGATGTTGAGACCCCTCTCCCCCAGGTCAAATGACAAGGAAAGTTCAATGTTAGGCCTCAGACAGGCTCCGAAATTATAACTTGATGGCCGTGTAATTCAAAATGTCACACGACTCAGCTTGGACATTCTAAAAATGGTCTGAAACGGGTAGAGTTATAGTCAGATCCCCCACGGTACCACAAGATCAAAACCTTTGATCAGGATGTACCACCAGAGGGCAGAGGACCCTCCGTCCTCCCCTATCCCTAAAAAACAAACGGCAAAATGTAACGAAACTACAAAAAAATAATGAACAAAACAGCAACAAGCAAGCAAAAAAAAAAAAAAAAACCAGATGAAGATTGTTGGAGACATGTACGCTCACCTTTGTTGCATTTGTCATTTCTAAGCGGTAAGACCACTGAGAAGGAAACGCCACCACACAACGAGATAAGATTGATGGAGATAAGAACAAACAACAACAAAAATAGGACAATTGTAATAAGACCTGATAGCCGTAGAAACAAAACAAAAATGATTTAATAGACCCGCACGTGAGCCCTAACCAAATGGTCTGAACTTTTTCGCACGAACGCACACATCACCATGCCGGATCTTTTAATTCGTTAAAACTAAAAGAAGACACATTTTAAAGTTTAGGCAATTTAGTAGAAATTAACTGATCGGAATTTGATTTGTGATTTTAAAGCTCTATAAAATCATAAATGTTAACAAGATATTATGTTGATATCCTTAAGTTATGATTTATATTAATAATTGTAATGAAGTTGTTTTTCTGCCCTATGTTTCGGTTCAAATTCAACAAAAATAGACATTTTGAGCCATGTTTTCAGATGATTTACATAAAGGATATTTATCCTAACTCTGTAACCAATGCAAGTAAATGTAATATGAAGTATCAAATGCCAAAACGTAGGAGAGAGAGAGAGAGAGAGAGAGAGAGAGAGAGAGAGAGAGAGAGAGAGAGAGAGAGAGAGAGAGAGAGAAAGAGAAAGAGAGAGAGAGAGAGAGAGGGGGAGGGGGGTTAAATTTGCGGCCAGATAAGAAAATCAATGATCTGCCCCAGAGAGCATGATCTTTATCAAATCGGACCTTTCGAGACCGCATCTGTAGACACACGTCTCGGTCTTCACGTTCAGAACACTTTGGCCCGAAAAAGTAGTATAATTATATACGCATGTACAGATTTGGAAGAAGTGCATGATAATTAACGTTTTCAAAACCAACACGCTCCAACCCCACCTACGATCCTCCCCCCCCCCCCCCCAAAAAAAAAAGTACAGAGAATTAATCAACAAATTCCAGCGACAGATTCCTTCAGATGGTATAGCAATCTACATTAAATAGCTCACAATCAACCGAAAACAGAAAACTATGGGCCGAAAAAGTAGTAAATGTGCATATGTATTTGAAAGAAGCTTATACCAACTAGACCCCCCCCCCCTTACAAAATGAAAGAATGGAGAGGAATTAAAGAAAAGTAAAACAGAATCAACATATTCTTTCATTCTGGAATCAGATGGTATACTATAGGTATACTATAGCAATCCTCATCAGTCATTGATAACTAACAAACAAGCGGCACGTCAGCTGAACTATACTCTCAACACCCCAATTACTATTCACATAAACAAATTAAATGCGTGTACAAGGACACTTCTTCCATACAACACGTGTCCCAATCCGGTACCAACTCCTCGCCCTAGAATAAATATAGACCCAAGCAGCACTCCGCCAGTAAAGTAATCACGAAATCAACAGTAAAAAGCTTCGATGAGACTGGACCCAGGGAAGATCTTACGGCGGACATTGAATCGTGCAGCAAAGACTGTAGCATGCAATCCTCCACTAATCCTCTCCCTCGTCCAGCCCTGCGGCTTGCCGGCCTTGCACGCGTGATTGGTTCAAGATCGAACTACGAATTCGTTGTGTTCTTTCTCCACATTTCTGGCCCGTATATTCGACAGCACAAGCAGCCCCAACAAATTTCCCCCACACCAAAGATAAAACAAATATCGAAGTCTTTATATTCCCTGTGTTAAAAAAAAAATTAAAGTGAATACTATACCATCCGCGATGGTAGATATAGCCTTTCGCACCCTATAAATTACGTTCAGTTACATTGTAGGGAATAGCAACACGAGTTCAGACTAGGCAAATTGCTTGTTGAAACTATATATTTAAACCGGGTGTGTTGCATGATTAATGAATCACATTATAAGCACCTGCTGTGCACTTGCAACAGTATTTGCCGGATAGACAACAATGCAAAGTATAGACCAGATATCCAGTTGTGGTCTACTGTGTGGGATAGTGAAAGCAACAGCTGGCAACCAGAGGCACGAGCCACACACCTGTCCCGCTCCAGAAGCACGACCTTTTATGTAATCATAGGCGTGACACATGATGGTGGTCAGTGGCTAGAGTGCTGGATAATGAACCTCCTATAAATCAACATAGTGTCAGCTATTTAAGCGTCACATTGTAGGGAAAACCTGACAGGTGTTTGAATAAATTAAGGGTGAGTCGAATCCGAAAAAATGGTAAACTACACAAGTGGTAGCCTGTACTCTCCAAGGAGAGACAGTAAGCCTTATTATTCTTCTCGAAACTTTATAATATTCCAAATCGTTTAAACACCGATTTTAATCAAAATAAAACAAAACAAACCTGGCATGGTTCCAATCTTCGCACCAATGCTATACACATCTGCGTGAGCAGATCGCAAAAGTCTGAGACAACATGAACACCAAAAAAGACTGGCTTTCAATTGGGGCAGAAGATTTTTCAATGAAGTATTGCTTTACATGTCTAAGCTATCAGTATCTATTGAATTACCTGCCTAAAAATATTAAATAAACAAAACGTTAATAGACTAGAGCGTGCGATGCAATTCACCGATTGTTGTTTTTTTTTGGTAACATGAAGAGCGTAATTAATATATGCATTCACTAAATAACGAAACCTCAGTTGTTGTTTTTTAATTAGGAAACTTTCACTATAATCTACAATTGAATTAAAAACAAAAACAACGATAAAATAAAATACAAAGGCCATGGCTGATCGACCGAAAATGGGGTATGGCATCGGTCCACTCCAGTGCCATAAAGCAATGGAGTCTCCAACGATAAAGAGATGGGATACGAATGAGTTCACCTGAACAGAGGAAAAGTCAGGGAGGGGGAGTAGATCATAATTATTATCAGGTGCGGAAACGTACACAAACGCACACCAAAAGGAGATGAAGCTAAACGCGTACGATAACGGATGGAAACCGATCCCATGAATAAAAAAAGACAAAACACTTGAATGTTACTCGAACTGAGGCTTGTACTAGAAATGACAGACCACGTCACCAAAGTAGTCTAACTTGTGTAAAATTGAGAGTAAAGCTCAGCGATATCATAAATATGAGGTTCAGTTCGGACAGCTTTCGTTGATGTGTAGAATGAACAATAAAATAATAATGTTCCCTCAGCCCTATTTAGGCTTAGAAATAGATACATGTATAGATCAATGCTCGAGATAGTTCTATGTGCCTTAGTAGCCTTAGGTGTTCATTTATGGCTGGGCAAGAATTGAATTTTGGACTTCCAACTTGCGGAAATCGAAAGAAATAAAGATTATTTTCGATCTTTCAGACGTTAAAAAAGTTAAAGGGCTAACCAGCCTTGAAAGCTAACAATAATATGCTATAATGCTATATGAAGGTTACGAAACAAATAAAACCTACTTGCGTACGCATTCATCTAGGCATGTTTGCGTTTAATTCATTATCTCAGTGCACATGTTTTTTACTTCCTATTTTTATATAAACAAAATCGTATTTCCTGCATAAAAATTGCCCACAGGTCGTCTTTACGGATCGCAAATGGAAACTGGAGACTTACGTTCGTGCCCCAATCCTTATTTCCAGAGTGATTTCGTTATTAAGACAGTTTGAAAATTGCACAGCGATGCTAAATTATCTGACATGAAATAAGGTCTGTAAAGGCTATTGTCAAATTTCTTATTTATAATAGATCTAAAAGCAGAAATATGCGAGTTATAATAACAGACAGACATACAGAGATAGAGAATGCGATGTTCAGTGTATCCTGCATTTTAACGAACGACATATTTCAATGAGAGTAAAATTTTTTTTTACAAAAATAGTACACTGTACATATCTAATACGGACAGTGCTACATTCAAGAAATTATGTCTGATAGAAGAATCTATTAACGGCATAGTCCCCCCCCCCCAAAAAAAAAAAAACAAAAACAAAAAAAAAAATAAAAAAACGTTCAAATGTTTCATAATCAGATAACGGATATTAACTATTTTAATTATTCTAAAATAACTCTGCACTATTACACTATTATTAGTAAAAACAAAGTAAAGCTCTGACCTTCCTAATACCATTAAAATAGCCTTGGACAACTGACGGGCATAAAATATGAGTCAGCTAAGGATTATAAGGTGCAAAGTTTAACCTGTTGCAAACGGACGAAAACAAAAATCCTGCACACCAAAGTGCACACACCTCATAAATGATTTGCTGCAGGAAAGGACATGTGATATAGGTCCATGTACTTGACTGTTAAACGTGTCCTTGCTTATTTGTGTGTGTTATAAAGAAGGTGTAGGTTTTTAAAGGACGTTGATCTTACAAGTATCCGGTAGTAATGAATTTAAGAGAGCTGGACTGTAAGTAACTGACAGGGTGTGGTGTATTTTTCATAACCATAAAACTTAAATAAATACCATAATTAGATCTCAGTGAAGCAAGAAGAAAACAGCGTGAGAGACTAATCTTAGAAAGAGGCAGAGGAAGGGAGGGAGGGATATAGAGAAAAAAAAAGAAAGAGAGAGAGAGACAGAGAGAGAGAGAGAAGGAGAAACTGAATATGATGTGAACACACGAATTCTTGGTCACCTTGTTTATTAAATCTTATCAATATGCAGTTACAAACTGATGAAAACTAAAACACCAAAAGTGCATTGCAGGCACTTGTAAATAGTGTGCAGTCACAACTAGCACTTATCTCAAAGGCCTCTTGATCTAAAAAGCACAACTTGCATAAAATTTAGACAAAACACTTGAATTATGATAGAAATGAAGATTGTATCTCAAACTTCCCTGTGTATGCTAGTTTCAATGACAATTAACTTGAACATTGCCTTCAATATAATTATTACAAACATATGTTATTCATTAGATGATGCAGGCTCATCTCACTTTAACTTAAACTGTGTCTAAATATAAGAGCATGGAAACCACTGAGCCATAGAGGAAATCACAATAAATCTATTGTTTAGTGAGGATTATCTAACAATCCACAACATTTGATAATATAGTTGTAATTAAGTTGGTATAACGTCCAACGTCAGCACTATATAGGCTATATTACGGACAGGCCCCAAGACGGACGTCTGACAATTTTATGAGACAGAGCGGGGTTCTGTTTCAGCCAGCCACATTAAATTGACACCAACCAAAAAAGCAGGGGGCAAAATCACCACGGCTCAAATCACAGACCTCCTGCGCCATAAGCCGACATTCTACCCCAGAACTACCGCGCCACCACTTTTAATGTACACACTACAACAAAATAACTGCTCCTTGATGAACTGCCTCTGATGAATCACATACAACTCACCTTTGGAGGAAGCCCTATTCTGTTGAAATGTTTTCCTACAATTGGGACACGGTTGTATATATTCCTTTTTGTTCTTGCTTTTGCTCTATCTATTGCACTGTAGTTGAAAGTTTCACTTGCAAGTCTCACCACCTAAGCGAAAAAAGAAAAAAAAGCCTTTGATAATTTATAAGATAAACGTTAAAATATTGAACATAGCATATTAAACTGAGCCCAATATTCTCCACATTGTTGTATAAAAATTCCTTATTCCTGGTTGCAGCAAGAGATGCATTTCCCCCTGCTACCAATTTTCACATTCCTACATCATGAGTATGATGTGACCTTAATTCTATTCCAAATAATAAAAATGTATTTTATTGAAAAAAAAAAACAAGCATTTTTGGAACGAACACTATGATGCTTTTCTTTTTCTATTTATTTTAAGATAAAAAGGCGGAACACATCTTGGGAGATCAATATGGATCTGCATACCTTCTCTTCAAACAGGACTTATTGCCCTTAACCCACATAGCAAAAATGCAAAATCAATATAACAATAAATGCACCCTTGTAAAAAAATCAAGATGCTGGACTAACATAGCAGGCTGTTATGCTAGTTGAATATCTTAATCTCTCTTACAATTTTATTCAAACAGTGGCAGCAGGAAAAATTCTAAATGGATACAATTTAAGTAAATAGTACATGAAATACCATATCCATTATATGACCCCTCTAAAATCTGTTCTCCCCAAACCTGAGTAATACTACTATGAGGCAATGGATATATTTAAAGCAGATAATATTTCAGTACACAGCAACACATCACTCACCTTGGTTTTGGGCACAACGCCAAGCCCCAGCTTCTCATCCACCAGACTAGCTCCTGCCTCAGACAAATAGCCCTGGTTGGGCACAAGGCAGCTCCTTCCAAAGCAACACGGACAACATAATTTATGCATCCACTTTGTCCACTTTGGATTTAACTTGCCATATGGCTCCTCATCCTTGGGTTTAAATACTGCAATTATTTTCTGGAACAGAAAAAAACAACAAAACATTTACCCCTGTACACTGATTCATACATAGGCATCATGATGACTTGTGCCACAAACCAGACTTGATTAGATAGAAAGGGCATAGCTATCATACACGACCGAAACTGACTACACATTTAAGGAAAAAAAACAAAGAACAAAAATTAAGGCTTAGACCATGAGATGAAAAGTTAAGACTGTGAGTAACATAAAAATGGTGAGAGTATAGAAAAGAAAAAAATGTATTGAAACTAAAAGATGTTTTATCATATTTACATCACATTGTTCAATCCCAGTGGTCATAACATCAACCACGAAAAGACATTTAAAAAACAAATCTAATCTAATATGTGTATACATAAAACTATAAGCAGCTGAGAAAACAACACATTCAGATATGTACACAAAAAACAGTGGTCTACATCTTTTGGATTTATAAATTCACAATGACAAGCTTAAATATGAAACATTTTATAGTTTATCACAGTTTTTTCTTTCTTTTCGAAAACAATCTCCTATGAAGAAAATAGAAAAAAAAGAGAGGATAATAAATTTATGTGGAGGTATTTAAAAGATGTGGGTAAATCTTATAACCATGATAAAATAAAAATTTACCCCTGGGGACAAGAATGGGAAATTAAAAAGTGTTATGCAAACAGGGGTTATCGCAGAGTTGATATTCAACTCTTTAAACCCATAAAACCACACAAAAATTACGGAAAATGAAAAAATACCATCTATCCATTTATAGATCTATCTAAAACCTACGTCAATATCATATGGAATGAGCATGAGGGCTTAAAGAGTTAAGATAGAAATAAAAATATACAAGATTTCTGCCTCTGTGAGCAAACATATTAATCATGATGTGATATAGTAAAACTTGTCATGTAAAGGATATTGATTTACACATTCTTCAAAAAAAAAAAACCACAAGAAAAAAAAGAGAAATAGCTTGAGAAACTGTGTGATATAAAACAAAATAAAGTTAATAAACACTGGACATCTAAAATTCAGAAAAATCCAAGACAATATACTACAACTACAAAAGCTCATGGATTACCTCATTTTTATCCATAACAAAGTAGCACCCACTTGTGCCTTTAGGACTAAGCTGAGGCTTTATTCCAGAATCTAACGCAACCTCAACATCTCTCACAAGAGCAGCAAAGTCTGGGTCATTGGGAAAGCTGTTGTAGCCTATAGGACCACTTATAGCTTCATACTCGCCAACTTTAGGAGCTGCATGCTTTAAGTTCCTTGGATGTGTGCCACATTCTGATCCATTGGCAGAGTCTTTCTCTATGATTGTCACAGAGTCAGTGGATCTGACTTCTGTCATCATCCTTCTCAAGAAATAAGTTTTTGAGATTTCCAGCTACAGTCAATCACATCATAAGCTCATATCACAAAATCCAATGTGAAAAATATTTTTAGCGTTCTTCAAATATATCCAAAATAGTATTAGTAAAGAAAAAATCCTTCTGAATGTCCGTCATAACCTTTCTAAAAATGGGCCTGTTTAATATTAATAGTGTTGTTGTTGAGGGCTATATTTGGCCAAGAAAACAATAAACAATTTTTAACACTTTATTCAGACTTTCAATCAATGAGAAACGCTGTGTGTCGCACTATTTGAAATAATTTGTATTGGCACTTAAAAAAACGTAAAACTAGGAGAGAGCTTTGCTTTATTTGATGGTCCAATCAAAGAACCTTATTTGAAATAAAAGGGCCTATAGTAGGCTACATGTTGCAAAGTATTGACGGAATAAGAATCTAACAATATTGAGGCAGAAACATTATAATAAATATTGTGTATAGACACAAGCTAAAATTTTTTGCGCCACAACACTCCTCAACAAGTGTGCAACGGTTAATGTTGAGAAAGGTTTAAATTTTATTAATGCTTTTGGAAGCTTTTAATTTAGGGATAAATTGCAACAACATTACGTATCTTATGTCTCATCATAAGCTACATCTTTCGTGTGCATCCTACCCTAGAAGTCCATTAAAGATGATCTAGAATGTACATTTGGACCAACAAAACATGAGGTACATATAAATACCTTCTATTTCGTCAGAAAAGAGAGCACTAGATTTTGATTCTATGAGCATTATAAATGTTTTGGATTCTGCCATGTATACAGGCAACACCTACTGCCAAGGTATTACATCTGCTCCTCAAACCAAACGATAAACAATAGATCTAGCGTAGTAGCCTACCAGAGTCTTAATCTAGACTAGATCTAGATCTAGAATGTCTCTCAAACAAGTCTGTCTAAAAACATGTTTATAACCTCAGCTACGGCAAAAAACATGAACCGAAATGAAAACAGAATCTAAAAAAACAACAACACGGTATTGGTGGGTATTATATCTATATCTAGCCTAGTGTAGGACAATGTGTTGGCACACTGACACGGACTTAGAATCTAGATCAAGATGTCTAGAATCTAGATCTATAGGCCCATTAACTTTTCTTTCTTCTGTTGGAGTTTTAATAATACCAATCAGCTTGATTTCTGGATCAATTTATAATCATGTACCACACCTAGACCTAGATCTAGATCCACATTGAAATAACTGGTTATATTAGTATTATTAGATCGGTGGAAATCCTTATCAATACACGATTACGATGCGACACACACGGCACCAAAACTGCCACTCTGGTGACTGCCAGCATGACTGTGCCTGACTGTGGGTGTGTGGATTGTAATCCGTATGGGTGTGTACTGTGTAGGCGATTGTCGTTAGGTCTGCCTGCCGCGCTGTCGAACCTGTCGTCATCATATATGCAAAAGTATGCCTAGGTCATGTGTCAACCGGTGATATAGGCGCTCTAGAGGCTAAACAGGTCTTCTGTTTTGTTACCGTAGTTCATTTCAGGCAAGTGCTATTCGTGAATGACAACCAATGAAAACAATAATAAAAATAAATCTTGATTTCAAACCGATTCTTCCATTTTTGGAAGCCTGCTTTAAAACCGATCTATGAATTGAATAAACATCGAATCGAAGCATGGCTGATGGAAAAATAATATAAAACAAAACAACAAAAACAAAAAGCAAGGTGCAGACAAAATGGTTTAGCGTAAGCCTATTCTATTCTTTCCTCCAATAATTTTATTCCTTAAAAAAGGAAAGCCATTTTATAAATCTAGATCTAGATATGTCTATAACAATACCGAGGGATGAAAACAGATATTATAATATCAGCTGATTATTTTTTTTTTACGGGGGGGGGGCTCTGAATATCTCTATGTGGTCAAGGTGTCATGATTCAAGCACGAGGCTTTTTTTTCTTTTTATTGTTGATGTTTCTATCCCCCCCCCCCAAACCACACACACTAAAAGCTATAGTTGAAGGCAGCGTATTGGACTCTTAATACATTAAATTTGTAATGTCACCATAATATATCTATAAATAGCTATTTATAGATCTATGACTGTCACCAAGGCGTCCAAAAATAGAAGGCAAAGTCACCGAAATATTCACAAACTTGCAGCAAGAATCAAAGTGAGCTATATTTTGAACATCTTCACATCGCGCTGCGCAACTTGTATTAAGCAACAACAGAGGGACACAATAGATATAAAATGACAGATCATTCCTGAATTTAAAAAAAAAAAATAAAAAAAATAACCCAAACTAGTGCGCACGTAGAAAGGACAGTTCACATCTTTGCAGTGTAGGCTGATCGTGTGGGCTGAAAAATACTCTCTAAGTATAACTATGTCCTATCTATGCTTAGAATTAAAAGAAATAAAACCACTTTTACCCTTGGTTAGCACAAATTTTTTCACTTATTTTAATTCGGTACTTGGCCTTCTATTTTTGGACGCCTTGACTGTCACCCATGTTGGATGTAATATTACAACGGAGGTTGTAATGCGATTCAATTTAAAAAAGGGAGAAAAGAAGATATTTGAAAAACAAGAAACAAAATCAGAAGTATAGTAAAACTGAAAATACTCAAACCCTTGTACTAGTGTGCTGTACCGTGGCTATTAAGAGCAACATGTAGTTCTATCTAAGAACGTGGCAGTACATATACAGTGTATCCCCCACCCATTCTCCTGCAGGGTAAACATCTAAGGGAAACAACAACAGTAAAACAACTTTTCAGAAAGCAAGATAAAGTTAATTTTCTTTTGGCTACGAAAAATAAAGAAAAGAATGAAAATACAGTGTAAGTTAAAATGAACACGAGACACATAATGATACAGAGCATGAGTTATGGAGTATTGAAAGAACATTAGATTACATGTGAACATAACCACTAACCATACTTGTTACGGTATATATAGAAAAACAAAATAATTACATCACAACTGTTTGAGAGTATCTTTATATCACCAGAATATCACCAGAATAACTTGATAGTGATAAAAAAAACCTTTATGATTTCCCATTACAACAGCTACTACATTAATTATAGTCTTATATGTTATTTTGTATACATCTTGACAGATATGACTGCTTTTCAATACAAAAACAACAAAAACAAAAAAAAACCAACAAAAAACAAACTTATAAATGTTTATATTGTCACTGCGGTAGAAGGATTTTGCATCTCAGAGATATATCATTTTGATATTAGTATATCAATATATCAGAACATAGCTCATGGTGCGATTGAAACTAAATGTGACAATTTATTTTTATTACCTTTCAGAGAAAAACAAATAAAATTATTTTATACAAACTAGAGAGTAGATATTTTTTATCCAATTTCCCCCCCCCCTCCCCCCGACCCTAATAAAAAAAAAAAGAAGAGAGAAATGTCATTCTGCTAGCTCAGTCATATATACATTATTTCTTATCAATTAGGGATCTAATTGGAACAATAGTTGTTAAGTTTGTCTTTAACTTTGAACACAAGTAAAATAAAAGAAGGAAGAGGTCAAAATAAAATTTAAATTGCATCAGCAATATATATAAAATTGCACTTACCCCTTCAATGTTTTTCACAAAGTAGCTTCCACTTGAGCCCTGGTATATCCTCTCTGGAAAGACGTTTGCTTCAATAGCAAGTTCACATGCCAAAACTATTCCTTCAAACTGAGGATCATCTGGAAATGAGTTCCACAAGCCAGACTGATCAATATCTGGCCTTGGTCCCAAAAGAGGGGACTTTTCTTTTGTACCATGTCCAGATCCTCGAGGTGATCTTGGACCTTTCTGCCCTTGATATGTGTCTTTTTCTGCATAACCATTGTAACTGTAAGGGGCAAATGACACCCTGCTTGAATCACCATTGTGAAGCGGTGGAGTCATCTCTGTTGCTCCTTGAGGATCAGGAACGAGTGTTGGTGGTCTGTTCGGTATGTTGATGAGTGATGATTGACCCAGATCAGTTGGGACAAAAGACCCACTGTTTTCAGAGTTGTCATCTGTGAATTCAATCATGCTCAAGATAGTCTTAGATCTAGATACCAGATCTAAGTTTGAAAATGAGAGAAATCTAGATTTGAGCCTTTGAAGTTTAGTCAAATATGATAGAGATGCTCAACCTAGATGAAGAAAAAAAAAATGAACAAAATCAATATGTTGAAAAACTGACTTCCATTAATTTTTTATAAACTATTTCAATTCCATTTTTTTTAAGAACAGGAAAATAGCCAAAAGTGAGATTCACAAGAAAGACCTCTGGCAATCTTGCCAATTTGTCACAAATATAATTTATTAGATACCACCCATGGAAGCATCTATTTATACAGATTTTACAAGCCGACTAAATAATCATTCAGCAGAAATTTCAGGATAGAAACCATTTTCCAGACTGGCAGATTCTTTGTATTGTTTCCAAATGTTTTTGCTTCACTGGCACTGACTGTGTGAGAGTGAGCCAGGATAATATACTTGCCATAAGTTTATTTCCCTTTTAAGATTGCCTTTTACCATGGCTTGTGGATCCAATTGGAAACATTTTTTTGTGTGAATTTTTTTTCTATTGCCTATTTTCCTTGATATAAATAATGAAAAAAGAAAATTCCTGATCAAATCATTTTTTTTTATATCAAACAAAATATTTGATTTTTGTATTACTAAGATTTCAAACCCTATGCTTTTTGTTTGGTCAGTTCCTTCTTGGAATATATACCCTGCTGAAAAGTATTAACTAGGATGATGGTAACCAACTAGATGTAATACTATTGCAAAAACCACAACATAAACTACTGTTACTACTAGTACTGATGATTCTGCGACTTGGACTACTGCCTTCACTACTACTACTACTACTACTACATGTGCACTACTAGTGCTTATATATATATATATATTATTATAGATCTGATGCCCACTAAATGTTGGACTTCAAAGAGAAGTTTTCACCCAATCCGCCATCAGTCGGTTGTGGAGGAAATTATTATTTTTCCTTCATAAAAAATTCGAGTTCATTGGGCTCAACATTTCTATCATTTGGTCTACAAACTCACTATGTCAAAAACATTCCAATTCCATTGAGATAATCATGCCATCTATTTGCCTTGGCTTATATGAGAAGGAAACGGCAGATCATATTGTTTGGAGGTATGATCTTGAATTGACAACAGGCTGCAAATCCGGTATTACCGTATATCATACATGTAATCTAGCTCGGAACAGCAGAAATTACAAAGAAAATAAGATGTCAGCCCTGGCGGTATCTGAGGTTTGCTTGTTTGTTTTTTTCCTCCGATGGTTCCTTGGGAGCCAAATAGGTAGGGACTCCGATGGTTCCTTGCGAGCCAAATAGGTAGGGAAAAAAAAAACAATTAACTATCACTGAATTAAAACATTATTGTTAAAAATTATGATCGAGGATGCACTAAAAAGCTTGGTACATGTACTAGATCTAGAAAGTATGCTATAAGTACAATACATTTACCGAGCGGGTCAAAACAAAAGCAACCCATTTTGGACATACTGCCAGCGTAGGAGTAATTGTTATGTATAACAGACACGGGTCAAATCGGTTGACACTGTAGACCTATTAGCGATACGATACCGCTCAAAGGCAAAATTCTGCAATTTGCGTTTTTATACAGTCACATTTTCTCAAACCTGGGCCCTAGTGGTATATATTCATACCGTTCAAAGAAAACCTCCGCAATTTGAGATGAGTTCTGCTAACGGGCCAGATTGGTGACTTGGATGGCATTGATGTATTCAATTTGATACCCCTCAAAGGAAAAACACTGCGATTTGTGAACTTTGAAGGAACTGGAAAGGAGGGATGAGGAAAACGTGGGAAAAGTATCCGAAAGGTCAAAATTGTGACGCGGAAGAGTATGATCACTGAGAGATAGGAGTCAGCGAGAAAGAGAGAGAGAGGGAGAGGGACGCCTGAGCGAGAAAGAGAGACAGGTAGGGACGCCTGAGCAAGAAAGAGAGAGAGAAGCCTGAACGAGACAGAGCTAAGATAGAGAGAGAATGAATGTTAATTACCAGTTCTGAAGTTGAACTTCAGATGGAAGTCTTAGTTTTATTAATTTTTTTTAATAGAGGCACAGAAAAGAAAACTAAAAAATCCCAAATTTTGCTATTTTTTTAAAGGAAAAGTCAGATTTTGGTGCCGCGGAAAACTGCAGGGCCAGTGTCATGATCATAAATGCGCTTAAACATAGCAACAGAGTCGAGATAGGCCTACGGGACCAATGACGCCAACAACCAGCAGGGAGGCGCAAGCAAGCATCCACTGTGGAATTCCTGAAATTACCATCTAGATCTAGATCTAGATTGAGGCATTGAGTAAAATTTCAAGATATTTTTACTAGGTCATATGAATTAGATTCTAGGATCTAGGTAGGCCTAGCCTATAAGATACTCTAGAAAAAAAGCTAAATAGATCTAGAGAGTAAAAATCCAAATCCATTTAGATTCTAGATCTAGATCTATCTAGAGATCCCTTTATCTAGATCTAGATCTACGTAGAATCTAGAGTACAATGAGTAATCCGCAAGAATCTAGATCTAGATCTAGGATAGGAATTCGGTTCCCTGCAATTTGAAATATTAGCTTAAAACCTTCCCAGTTCAGAAATAGAAACGGTGTATCGAATAATGAATCAAAGAATATCAAGTTACGTCTTCAGAGACCAGTTGATTATGACACATCACTGATTGTTTACAGCTACACTCTCCATACTTGAAGATGATTTGTTGATCATCAGTAAGCTTATTATTGACTTGAACAATCCGTGAGACTGAGAGGCGATCACGAGTGGTTTCCTATCGTATACGACCTCTTCAGATAACGAAACCATAAAATTGATAATTTTGCTTCTCAGTTCACAGTGCTCTCAAAGCTAAAGTTATCGATGACGTCATGTTAAACATG
>RQTK01000332.1:374378-409378 GCA_003991915.1 Elysia chlorotica
AAGCTGCACTATTTTTTTAGATGTTCGTGGGGCCTTGAAATTTGTCCACCCCAGAAAAACATCAACAAAACAAACAAAATCACTACAAAGTAATTAACATCACTAAAGATGTTAGAAATAACATACTAATAAAACACAGAACAAACGAAACGAGCTAAACTTTTAGTTTTTAGGACTAAGTAAAAAAAAAACATTAACAAAGATGATAACAACAAGATAACTCACACATACAACCCCCACCCCCAATTTTTTTTTATTATTATTTTTTTTTTTGAAAAAAAAAGGGGAGGGGAGGGGGGGGGTGTACATGTTTAGCATGACGTCATCGATAACTTTAGCTTTGAGAGCACTGTGAACTGAGAAGCAAAATTATTATATTCATTATTATCATCATCATCATCATCATCATCATCATCATCATCATCATCATCATCATCATCATCATCACAACCACCACAAAAAACAAGATACAACAGAAACAAACAAAAAATACATAAAAGAAATAATGAAAGTTAAAGTTTACCCCAAATTTATATTGTATAATATTACTGATCTCTGCACACCAACTTTGTATAGGTGGGTACAGCGAGCGCATGAATTGTAGTGGAGAAGCCCCATTTTCGAGTCCCAATTTGTTTGGGTCGGTGGATTCCAATGTGGCCAACTGACATCTGATAATGGTGTCTTCGTCCTGTTTCTGAATGGCAGCGCGAAAACTTGTAATAGTTTACATTATTTACATTATAAATTTATATTAACACTGCTAGTAGACATAATGTGCAGACACCCTAGAACTATAAGTACTACTATGGACACTTTTTCGTGACTCAAATACTTAATAGGACATTCCGAGCCACTGTTTTTAGTTTCGTTTTGTTTGTAAGCCTACTACATGTATTTTGACCATGGCAGAAACAAGTTGAGGATTCTAGAAACTGAGAAGCCCAAGTTAATACAAAATGTCTATGTTATGCGACATCTGATATTTCTTTAAAATAAAAACCTGAAACCCTCGGCATCAACCATAATCATCTATGGGGAAACGTTACTATTGCGATTACTGCAATAAGTCTTTTGCAGATAACCCTGTCAGCAGAAAAACTCACCTGAGTGGTGTTGTTCATGCACAGAATAAAAGAGCTCATTATGATGCCTTTCGAGACGAAGAAGAAATTTTAAGGGATGAGAGTAATAAAAGACCTTGCCGAACTTTTCTATCCTCTGGTGAGTAGCTCACAGTGAAGACTTGAGCGGTATATGTATCTTGAATTGTAAAATATGTAGCCTTGCTTGGGAGGCTAGGCCTATTGTAAATTGTATGTAGTTTTAACATCAAATTTAGACTAAGAAACTTTCATGAAGATTTTTGGATTTTGACTTTATCTGACAATCTTCACATTCTATCAAAATAGTTAATCATCATATACTTTATAATTTTTCATATCAGGGTGTTTTCACTCAACGGATCAAAATAAATTTATTCCTGTTTTTATTTTGCTTTAGATTTTTCATAATGTGGTGTTGTACCTCCACATGATAAAAAATTCTATTTTGTAATGAATTAATCATATTGAAAGCAGTGATAATTACATCGGATCGTTAGCACAAATTTGGGTAGTTTACAACTAGTCTTTTAAGATAAGAGATCTTTAGTCGAGTAGTAAGCTTTCCGCGAGGCTGCACATACAACCTACTGTCAATAGTGTCATAGTTTTCCTTTCTATTTATAGCATTGTCTATGTTTTTATTTGTTTACAGGACAATGCAAATTTGGTGATAGATGCCAGTATTCACATCTCACAAACGATGACAAAGCTCATCTGGCAGAAATTGTCAACCACAAAAGAAAACTTGCAGAAATAAAGCTGCAGGATACTCCTCAAGACGTAGAGGATGACAGTTTCATCCAATCTTTAGATAAATGGACAAAGAAGAGAGCTGAAAAGAAAGCTCAAGAGGACAGTGCAAAAGATGGACCTATCCCGAAGCAAACTTTTTCTGCTGCTATTCCAGACTACCAACTTGCTGAATGTTTAACCTCTGTAGTAAATCCTCCCCCTTCATTGCTGCCACCAACTAAGGAAGAACTCTTAAATGCTGAATATGCTGAATGGGGATGATGATTGTTTTATTTATAAATATTTCTCTGATCAGTGTTTTTTGTCACCACAAAAGGCAAACTAAGGGTATTTCCTGAACAGGTAACTACATTTTGGCATTTATTTTTTTTTGTACATTAAAAAGGCAAAGCAATATCTAAAACCCTTCCATGACATTGACAGTTTCTCAAATTCTAAAAATGGAAATACATGGCTACCTGCATTAGGTCTATAGATCTAGGAAATTTTAGTTAAGAACTATGTATTAAGAGAATCTTCAATCAGCAATACACATGTATAATTTGAAGCTTCCTCTCTAGCAGGTCTATGAATAAAAGATATCAAAATATTAATTGAAATAGATCATTATAATTATGAGTATAAAAGTTTTAGATCATGTTACAAGATACCCACCTCAAAAGAGTTTTTAAACAAAGTTGAAATTCATAGAAATGTACTGCTCTAAATTCTTAGTTCTTATATAAAGAGATATATTATGATGCAGCAATAGTTTTGATAAATAGAGAGAGCAAATGAGTCCTAGGTTTGCTATAGAACTAAATGGCTAGGCATGGACAAGACATGGTAGGCCCTATCCTATTTTTATCTGTAGAACGTGAAGCTCTGTCACTTACTCTTAGTCTTAGGTTCAAATTAAACGTAGTTTTAACATGTGTAGGGACGAAACTTACTTATATTGTACGTATGTATTATAATCTTATGTAAAAACAGACAGTGCTCAAAGCTAAGACTTCACTGTGGTTAATGTGTTCTGACGCTTCATCTTTCACTTAGCACATAATTATCACGCCTTTTTCCAAATAAACATAAATGTGGAACTGAATTTATGTGACAGCACCATTACTTAGTTCATGTTAATTTTAACATTCAGCCTAAATATGGCTAAGCCTTCCTTACATGACCATATACTTCATTGTAAAAAAAAACAAAAAACGAACCTCTTTTTTGTGAACAATAGTATTTAGTAAGGTGTGGTAAATCTGACAAGTTTCATCAGTTTTGACACCTAATTATGTTAAGTTTTTGGCTGTTCATGTTATACCCATCACCCCTCTTACTATTCATGGACGTTTTTCATATTATTATTAAAAAAATTATAATGGTTAGAATTGAGACAGTGTAAAGTGTTTTTAAAAATAGTTTTCAGGACACAATAGCCAAAATCAAATGAGTTGGGATTTTTTTTCTTTTTCTTTTCTGTTTTTCTCATTTGTTCCATTCTTTAAAATTATTATCTTACAATAGTCAGCAGTTGGTATTCTCATGAATTTTTTGGGCTACATTTGTATTCTATATAATGAACATAAATGATTCAGATTTTACTATGCAGTTTGAATTAAATCGAACTATACGTTTTCAAGATACATTTACATTTTTATCTCAGCCAATTTTTTGGGACAGCTACTAGATGTATCAGTTGCACAATTTTTTTGTTCATGTATTTTATGCTTTATAACTCTTTTTTGTGTGTGTGTCTGCAACTATTGGTAAAAAGTTAAAAATCGCCATCACTAGATATTGTCATGGAGGGCGAGAGTTCATGTTTAATTGTAATGTTTTGTTTCCAATTGTGTTAGTCAGTGAAAATTTTGAACGATTTTGGCATCTGAATAGCAATAATTAGATACCATAGATATTTTTTAATGCTGAGAATATAAAATGTTGAAGGAATGCATTTAGCTTTTTGATTTTATGTCTGTCAATAAAAAAAAAAAGTTTCAACTTCAAATTCAATTTGTGTTCAAGATTAAAGCACAGTATTACATGTAATATGTCAATAATTTATTTTCCTACAGCCTAATGTCTTGTGTTAGTTTGAAAAAGCAATAATTCCTTTAATATTTGTATGATTGGTTCATAAAATATTGTCAATTTTAAAAGTGCATAATATCGAAAGGGAATAAATCTGAGGATAAGGTCAAATGCATAAGGATAAAAATCATATGATATCATCATGTAGGGCCTATTTCTTATTCAGAGCAGAAAGGAAAAAACACATTTCTCTACATTTTTCTGTATCTTTCTTTCTTGGGTTTAGAATGGACTGAGAGTGAGAGGGCATAAATACTGTAGATGAAATTTCATAACATTTTCTTTTTAGAATTGGATACATTTGATACCATTGGCACATGCAGGTCTCAAAACTTTTATATGAATAGTATTCATAATTACATATAAAAATGACTTAGTTTTTTTTACTGGGGGGAATACCCAAACATCAAAAAATTAAAAAGAATTCATGTAAAATAAAATTAAACGACTTTAAATCATATTTTCTTTATTATCATGATTGTGACTTCACAGTATTTTTTGTGAATTTACAATTGTACATATCAATGTAGGTTGCATTAACTCTAATCGTATGTCAGGGGTTATTTTCTACCCCACGGGTCATAATTTCTCTGTTTTACTATACTTGCAGTCAGAATTTATTTTTGAAACTTTATGTATTCCTCTGTCATTCATTCCTCCAAATGATTCTGTCTGACTGGTAGCAAAAGGCTGAATACCATATTGACCATCAGCCATTTTCTAAACATAAATTATATGCTTTTGACAAATGGGGGTCATTTTTGACCTCTAATCTTCAAAGAAGTTTAAATGCTGATTATTCCTAACCGGATGTTATTATCATTAAAAGATATTCTTTCACTACCTTGTGAAAGCGAGAAAAAACTGTAAACAAAGACCACCAAAGTTTTGTTCATGAGATCGGTGGTAATAAAAATTAAAATCATGCTCAAGGTGTGAAGTGAATGTGGTAGAAATATACCCCTGATATACAGATGCACATATACTGGTTTTTCCTTTATACCGAACATGGGGTCAAAATGTTCCCTCCAATGTACAGAAAGGAATGTGTTATTTTTTTTTTCCTCTGCAAAGCACATGGGGTTGAAATGTACCCCTGACATATGGTTCATACGATTAGGGTTAATTATATTGCACAACTTTATACATGCATATATAAATAGGATTCAGGTTATTACAATAAAGACAAGTGGAATGCATTATAAAACAATCAATGTTTTTAAAATGTAAAAGACTGAATGGAAATTGAACTCAATCTCCCATGTTTTAAAGAACAAGCATTTTATATGGTTTTATCACAACTTTTTCAAAGCAGAACATGAGATACCTTCTCTCCCTTCAATAATGAATAATTTGGTTTTCAAATTATTCAAGTTACCAATTTGTTTCATTAAAAGTCCTTTGCTTGTAACACTAAATACGGTATGTGTCCGCCTTTTCAGGACAGGCCAAATTTAATTGCATAAGTTTAAAATTCTATTTGGATCTAAATCGCGTCTTAATATGATCATAAACTATATATATATAAAGTCCTTTCATTTTGCATTGTAATGCATGTGGCAGTCATACACAAAGAATCTGAAATTCTGAATGATCACCAACTTGCAATAAGAATTGCATATAAAAGTATGACAAAGTATGTCTAGCTTTAAAAAAAAAAACACTTAAAAAAAAATATTTCTGAGGCCATTTTTACTCTTTGTATATCCATTTACATTTAACCAGCACCATCTATGACCTTAGAATTACACCAATTTACAACCATTTGAGGGTATATATGTAAATCAAAGTTTTACATACAGATTTGTTTTGTGCATCAAAGTTGATTGAAACTGCAATCCGCTCATCAAAATATTTGAATGGCCTTTTTGGATTTTTTTTTTCCGTTTGAACTTTATGAATTTTACTAACATGGGATGTAAGATACAGGTAAAAAAACTAAACACACAGATCATAGTAAGATGCTCATAAGCATTATTCTTTTGTCTTATTATCATAAATCTAATTTGATCAGTGCACATAGAAGTTACAGTTGATCTAAAAAAAAAAATTAACAATGGGTGTAAGTGTTAACTTAAACATACTGATTCATTTTCTGTGACTACACATACCCCGGTAATCTATTACAAATTTATGTATACAAGTTAAAAATTAAAATTTTATTATATGCAAGAAAGAAACAAAAATGTGTTGATTTTTATTCACGATAAGTCTACATTATTGGATATTTTATCCCAGTGATCTCTGAACTCTCTGCACTCTTTTTTTAATTTGAAAATGTACTTAAAATCAACCAAGGTTAAACATCCCAGAAGAAGACTATCAATATTTTACAGCAAACCATGATAACCACAAATGGAAAGCCATGTAATGTAAGTATTCAGCAGAAGAAAATCAGATTAGATATGACACTTTTGTGGAAAACCACTATGCAGGCAGCAGTTTCAGTCAGAGTCTCCATCCAAGTCTCCTATCTCATCCTCATCACCACCAATGGCATTCCAGAATGATAATGCCACCTGTGGAGAATCAAAATAATAATAATAATAATAATACAACACAAAACACTAAAATAGGTTCATCAGGAAATTAAAAAAATCTGCCTTCAAGTACATGGTTCATAAAAAAAAAAAAATGGCAAAAACTATTTTCTTGCAGATATCAAAACTGATGCTTTTTCTGACTATCACTAGTATCAGCAGTACTCTAGACATGCAACTCGGAGGTCCAAATAACCTCGCTAAAAATATGGTTTAGGCTAGCTAAGTTGGTAATCCCCTTATTTTATACATCACTATCTGACATATTTTTGCTCTATATGAACAAAAGCAGTCTGTCAAAAGGCTGAAAACTATGCCTTGCATCAATACAGCTGTCACCACACATGTAATAAGTCAGAGCAAGCTGCGGATCTTCAACTTCAAGAAGCACATTCTTTTTTTACATTTTTATGACAAAAACAAAGTTGAGAGATATTTTGTAGAATGTCCAATTCAACCAAATTAATTCAGTAGCATTAAAGAAGTATGATTTGAAAATATATCAAATTGTTTTCAGGGTTGAAATAGCATAGAAAAATTGAGTTGCACAAACCTTCTCTGCATATTTCTTTCTCTCATCAGGTGTCAGATTTTCAGCCCGATCTGAAATAAATTGAAAAACAAACTAAAAAATATCAAGTAGCAAACACCTTTTTATAAAAGGATTAACAGGTCAAGATTTCTATGGTAATATGACTTGTAAATAGTTGAGACGAAATCACATACAATATGTGACAATAATAATACATGTAATAATAATAATAATAATAAGAAGAAGAAGAAGAAGAAGAAGAAGAAGTATCATCATTTCTTGAGTCCTTTCCCTTTGCAAAGCTCGCAGCCCTTTACAACATTTTAAGCACAATCTGTAAAGTGTTCAATATAGATATAGTCATTTAGAAGTATTTTACACACAAAAATCATTTACCTAAAAATTGTATAGACATATTATAAAAGTAATAATCGTTATAATTATAAACACACGCTATCAGATTTAAGGTACAAGGATATTTTAAACACATTGATCTTATTAAACATTAACATTGATCTACCACAGAGGGTAAGAACTGATTTAAAGACTAAGTACTAATGCTCATGTAAAATAAAAATTAAAAAATGAGACTTTAAAGTTTTTAGTTTAGATTTGAAGAATGTTAATGTATAAACACTCTTCATTTCATCAGGGAGGTTATTCCAAAGGTTTGCGCTTTGGAAAGAAAAAGTTCAGTGGCCGAAAATTTTTAAGCTATATCTTTGTTTCACTAAGAGGTCCCTCGCCAGCTGAGATGGTACGAGGGTATAACTAAATATTTTAGATATTCTGGAAAGTAGGACACATATTGGCGCTGAAAGAGAACAGAAGCTATAATTTATCCTAGAGCCAACTGGAAGCCAATGAAAATCTTTAAGTAAGGTTATGACATGTTCTCTTTTGTCACCATTTTGACAAGTCTAGCTGCATTGTTTTGAATCTGTTGCTAGTTTGGATGTGAAGCAGTCTTTGAACTTATTTATGTCGATAGACTTAATGGAATTTGATTTCACATAATTTAGACTAAAGGAAATAATGGAGTGGTCAGATATGCCTATATCACACTTGTAAGCCTAACAGATGGTTCTTCTCATTTCTACTGAAAACTAAATCTAAAGTATGAAGATGCTTATGAGTTGGTTGGCCGATCTATTGTTTTAGGCTGTGTCGAAATTGATAACTGATGATATTGTTTTATTTTCATGGTGATGGTTAAAGGCACTGACAATGTAAATGTGTTCCTTGTTGTTTATGATGTTGAAATAGGCGCTTTGTTAGTTGGACTCATAAATCAAAGTGTTTCTGGTAAGATTCTCTTAGTTTGAAGCTGGAACTACCAATAGGTTTACAAAAGTACTTTCTATCATGCAGAATTAAATGCTTCTAGCTGCCCAGAACATGTTCTTAAAAGGTACGGGGCTGGGATAAGGTTGCTAAAGAAAGGAAATAAGCTAAGACTCTCATATATTCTATAAGGTAAGCAGCTGTCTATATTTTTTAAAAACAATTTTGTGCGCCAGGTATACATACTTCCCTCTGTAGTTTGAATCCTCTTAATTCAAAGTTTTGATCCCATCCCAAGCAATTTGAATTATGAGGTTTCAATTTTAGAGAAGCTAAATCCTACTACTATTACTACTACTACTACTACTACTACTACTACTACAATGACTAACTAAATGATGATTCTTCACTGTTTGCAGGCTTCAGATTCAGAGACCCCTGAAGAGTGTGTTTGTGTCTTGTATCTGTCTTTGTGTTGCCTGTAATCTGTGCATTGTTTTTATTGACATTGTGAATGTTTGTGTTTGTGGGTTTGCATATGAGCATTCTTCGTGACTAGGTAATTAGGTGATTAGATCTTTGATAAAAAAAAAAAAAGATGTTTTAGTAAATTAACACTTTAAATTTTATTGATAATCAAATTTTAAAATTTTCTATATACAATCAATTCACATGATGCAAACGCAATTCGTCATTCCGCACGGTGAAAAATTTCTTTTTGATATTTCTCATTTCCCTCTTTGGGCTTTGGTAGGGATGGCAGGTCTGGTAGAAGTAGTAGTAGCAGCAGGAGTAGTAGTAATAATGTAGTCAGTCACTAAAATTCACAACAAAAAAGTCGATGCCAACAAATCAATTATGGTTTGGGCGTCTGCGGCCACTTTGGAGGCGAAAATCTGATTTTTCTTCTTTTTGCGACCGAACAAAATTTCTTTTTAAAAATTCTGACGGCGCTGTGCAAGATTTTTGACAACTCAGCGCGAAATGGGAATCTAGAGAAGTGAGCGTAAAGTTGGCAGCTCTGTGAAAACCAACAAAGATTTTCTTTTTTTTTTACCTTTCATTACTTTCAACTTCATAAACAACTGCTCAAATTCATCCACCCCCTTGTCTTTTTCTCCAAGGGGAGCATCTGGGTATGGGATGAAAAAAAGGGAGAGAAAAACATAACTAATGCGCCTGAATTGAAAAATCAATGTATGCTACTATTCATTGTGACAGAGGTCAACTTAAGTCAAGCCATATTTTTTTTTATACACTATCACCAAACACAACTTGATACCATAATTATGAAAGTCAAATTAATTAAGGAAAATTTAACTTGCATTTCATCAACAGTTAAAAATAATGTCCTTCAAAAGCCTATGTTCAAGGCATAATATACCTTTACTCTACATCTCATAAGGCAAACTAAGGGTCTGATAAGCATTACCTTCATTATTCCCATCAGCTGCAACAGCACCCATTAGTGCCCCCCAGTCAATATCATCGAGCGGTAATGCTCCAATATCTGATTCTTCTTTTACAGACTTGTTATTTGCAGGAGCTAAGACTTCTGCATCTGCACCTAAGCTGAGTTTCTCATCTGTGCTGCTTGTTAAATGCTTGGGAGAGGAGGCAGAGGATTCTTGTATGGGATTTGTAGACTCCAGGAGAGTGAAATTTTGAGATGGTTGCGTAGAATGTGACTGCTCTGTGCCGTTGGTGTCTGACTGCTGCTCAAGCTCTTCGTTGAGCAGACGCTGCTCTTTCATCATTTGTCTGACAAGAGGGCTCTGTACAGGAGGACTGTCTGAGAATTAATGCGAGAAAACAAAACAAATCTGATGTACAGTTTACATTGCAGGCAATCAATGCTTCTGAGAAAGGTTTTGACTTAAGTGGACCTTATTATAAAAAAGGCATTTTTTGAGTGTTCTCTAGAAATCGACAGAGGCGAATTGTTGACAATTCATCATCTCAAGTGAAACTGATTTCAATCAAAAGTAAAATCTTAATTTAAAAAATATAAATAAAATTCATAACTGAATAAATAAAAGACTAAATTAGATCAGATAAATCCTCAGGGTAAAGGGAGCCTATTACTCATTTTTATCATCTCAAATGACAAGTACTGTTGGTTACTGATTTTAAATTCACAGATTTTCTCTCAATTTGTGCCCTACAATTTATTTTGAAAACAACAATAATCCCTATCTTGTCCTGCTAGTATTGAAAATATGGATGCCACCAGCCCCTGGTGAAATTTCCATAACTTAAGTAGTGGAGATAGAGTTGGGTAGGAAGAGGGGGGTTAGTGGGGGCACCCCCACATGGGGCAGAAAATTATCAAGATTTTTATCCGTCTAGAGAGGCTCTGAGAAGATCCCTGAAGTGATAAATATTTACATTTATGAAAGGAAATAGACTATTGCATTCACTATTATTTGCTAACAGACATTTAACAGTAAACAAAACAGTACAACAGATTTTCTTCTATACCAGGTTCGATTTAGATCTATACATTGTGTTTTTTATTATGTATCAAAAGCTGCTTCAAAGAAGTTTATTTGTATTCTACATCTGATCTAGTTTCATTAATAAAAATTTTGGTAAAAATTTAACTATGCAGTGTGCATCCAAATCATGACCATAAAATACTTGCATCCTTTGCGAGTGCAGAGTGAGAAATAGGAAAGACAATATCATTTACAACAAAGCAAGCTTGTTAGCAGTCTAACTCAGAGAGTTGAACAACAAAAGCAAATTTGATTGAAATGTCAAAACAATTACAAAAGAACCAACAGGCTTCTACAAATTACAGCATAATTTTGTTAGCATCTACCGCAACATGTCGAAACAAATTATTTGCTTCTATTATTTATAACACATCTGGTATATTATAGGGTTGACTGCAATAAATCCAGAGAGCAAATTCTGATGACATTTTTTATGAAGCAAAATGAAATTGGGCCAACACAGGACTGAATAGGAAAATTAGTTCATAAACTTTACATAATTTACATTACTACATATTGTAATGAAAGATTTTTTTACTTTTCAGCTCCAAATTTGGCCAAGTGTGAGCATGAAGAGCTTGTATTATCCTGGCCAAACCTTTGGTCTCTGGGAAGTCATCATCTGTAAGCACATTATAAAGAAAACTTGTTACAGTAGGTATTATTGACTTGACAAATTGACAAGACAACATGAGAATATTGATTAAATTTTGTAAAGGGTTGGAAGATAACTAGGGTATTTACTTAGGACTCTGTACATAAAGTTATTTAATTTCTATGACAGAAATATGAAAAGCATCAAATTTTGTTTCACAAACTAAATTATATATATTTTTTTTAACCTGAAATCATAAGCCGGTGTCTAAATGACCCAGAATGAATCTATGTTATCTACCTGGATAATCTAATGGTGGACAATAATTTGAAATTCAATGTATTTCAAATGGAAAGTTAAATCTATGGGACTTAGCGCAGAGTCTCAGAACGTTTAATCCCTGCAAGTACCCTCTTTTAAAAGGCAGTAAGGCAACCACTCTAATGGAAGGAAGATAACTTTCTGTTCACCCCAGCCTATTTTAAAGAAACATTTGAAGTGAAATTTTTCAAGCTGATTTTTGGACTATGCAAGTGTAAAGACATTTATATTATATATTCCTAATACCAAATATCATTTTGATCAAGTTTAATTAGTAAAATAAAATTATTTAAAAGACAACCTTCATCTTCACTCTCTGGTTCTGGCTCCAACTCAACAAGTTCAAATCCATTTTCCACACACCAAGCCAGTGCTATTTTGCGTCCAACAGCTTTTTATAATGAATGGAAACAAAAATATAGTGAAAAGAATAACTGCTTATTAAGACAACAATTGTGAATAAAAAAAATTGATAATGTAGGAAAATATGCCTCAAATAAAAATTAGGCTGTAAAATTGGCCATATCTTCAAATTTCAAACAAATATATATATAAATTTCATTTCAATATAAATTGTTTCAAACATTTGATATTGGAAAATATTAATCAGCAGTTTGTTAATATCTTGTTTAAGTTAAATAAGTGTGTATCATACCTACGGTCTAATATTGCTATGGTATGTACTACCATGAAAACGAAACTAAAACCTGTTATGCAATATTTAAGAAAATATTTTAGATTAAAAAAAAAATAAAAAGGTCGCACTTACCATCTGAATCTTTGGAACATCTGCATACCAACATTAAAACTTCAGGCTCTATATGACTGAGATATGGAAGCCATGCATTAGCCAGGTCAAAAGAAGAAGGCTGAAAATTAGAAGAGAGGATTGTAAAGAAGTATACCAAGCAACTTAATTAATTTTTTAAAGTTATAATAATTTTTTAAAATTATAACACATTTTAAGACCAATCAATAATAAAAAAAAAATTGATAACATAAAAAAAAGTGTAGATTGCATAAAATTTTTTGTCAATTGTTTTCTCAACTCACCCTAGGAAAGAATCATAATTTATATTAAGCTTCTTTTTTTTCTTTTTTTTTTTTAAAGTTGCGATTACATGATGCTGAATAAAAATGTAAAAAAAAAAAATCAAAGTTAATAACAAATTTTGGGTTGAACTACAGAATCAATAAACTTTATTGAAATAAAATTCGCAACTGACACATGATATTATTTTTTTTCCATGAGTATTACATTATAAGCATAGGAACATACCACAGATGGATCAAAATAGTGTATGAAAGCTTCTACAGATTCCGCAAACTCCTGGTCTCCTATTGTCCTCTTATCAGTTGTACTAAGGTGAATATTTGTACTGTAATACTTTGTGTTGATATGCCACTTATAACTGTTGATCTCTGGTGTTGTGACAGAGGGTGGTGGAAGCTCTGACACATTTAGTATCTCTGAAAGTGAAATAGAAATGAGCAGAGAATAAGAAATGAGAAAATAAAAATAAAGAAGTGGATAAGATCTACAGAGTGAAGCAAAAAAAAATATGTCATATAATTATATAGTGTGTATTTATAACAACATTCAGAAAGAAAAGCAGACATATATAAAATATTGAGGCAAAAACACTGTGTATTGACGCTGTCAATCTAGCACAATATTTTGGGGCATTACTATTTCTACGTGAGGCTACCATGGTTGGTAAAAGAAGAGACACTGCGTTACCGTAACTTATGCAAATGGCGTCAATCTAACAGTGCATTTGCAGCAAAACCTAAAGTCATTTAAGCCTACACTCATAGTCCCAGAAAAAATATTTTGGATCTGTAATACATGTATTAACACCTTGTCAGCTGTGAGCTGAAATTGGTTGTTAAAAATTAATCCACTAAGAATCTACATCCAGTAGAACAGGTACTCCGTTAGAAGGGGCTGGAACTGGAACAGTTCCTGTAACTATAGCATCTTGGCCAAAGCATTGGACCTGTACCTTGCTCCGATTTCCCTTCTAGAGGCTAGGCTAGTCATGTGACCTCTCTCATTCATTTGCGGCAATGCCGCAATAGCATTTGTAACTAAGAGGTAACTAACGCTTTTGATGGAATGTATAAGAATTAAGTTGATCTCTCGCCCCCCTCTCCTCTTATTCCCCTTGGTATGTCTGCACACTCTTGTTACCATCCATGCATTAGTGTGTTATTTTTTTAAACACAGAGCATGAGAGATGCAGACATGCGCATGTAGCACAATGACAATGGTCTAGTGGCTATCAGAAGAGGTCCAGTACCAGGTATATGTGACCCCATCCAATCCAGCAGTGGCGTCCTCTGAACCCAGGCATTCTACTCTTGATCTACTCTCCATTACTTAGATCTAGAGACCAAGAAGCTAGTAAGACAAGGCCAAGATCAGCAAGGGGTAGGATGAAGCAGCTTTGGGAGTTAAAATAAATCGGGTAAAGTGCCGTCCCTGCGCTTGCTCACGCAAAAAATCTTCGTGGTCTCCCTAATAGCTGAGCTAGGGAGACCGCGATTGCGGTTTTAGGACACTTCCTATTTTCCATTTAGTTTCCAGGGCGTTGGCTGGTCTGAAGCAAAAGCGATGCTCGACTAGATCTAGATCTAGATCTAGTTTAGTATTGGGTTTCTTTCCAGATACAAATAAAATAGATCATAACCGAATTGAAAAAAAAACAAAATGGAATATGTAGACATTGTACGACTGTGCGTCTTTTTTATATTTAAATCTAGATTCTAGTTTAATTACGTTTCACAAAATCTTGAGGTTTGAAGTCTGTGCTTGATGATGAAAACAACGCACAGGGCAGCGCCATTTTGAGTATGAGTAAAGGCTGCAAGTAAGCTAAATGACTAAATAAAGCAAGTCTACAAATCTTCGCGTAGAATTTAAAAAAAAATGAATTGTTTAACTGCGCCAAAGAAGTATCATTGCGTTGTAACTTTCATATTTATAGATCTAATTTCGATTAAAAAAGTATATCTGTTTCAAAACATGACCAGGATTTCAAATGTATCTAAGAACAGCTAATTCATCTGAATTTTTGTTCATTATTCTAGAAAAAAATACTTCGTAAGCAATCCAATTTATGTAATTCCTATGAAAATTAATACTCTTTCTTACTTCGATACTTAAAAATAAATTAAATTTTTTTTAACAGAATTAAAACGAGTCGATCTAACTTATTTTGTCATTTAGATGTTAACAAATATATGTGTTTTCGTCATCATTTTATGATGTTTAAGTTGTTGCCCAGAAACGTCATGGCGGCCGCTTTACTCGAAGTTTGCAAGTGCTGTGTTTACTTAGAGCAAACTTTGATTACCAATTTTGAATCAAAATAAGTAATTTAACTGTACATTTTTAATAAATTTAGCAGTTCAACTGTGTGTGGCACAATGACGGAAATTGAGCCACGTGCAGAAGATGTTGGACACATTTTGGTCAAGGTATGCCTTACAGTATGCATGATAGAATCTCTGCCGGTAACTTCAGATAGATCTAGACCTAGAATACATACAAAGGTCCAAAAAACCACCGATTTTTGCTGTCGAGTTAAGATATTGTAAAGGTTACCCTCGCCAGACAATCCCCACTAATTGTTTATATATTCTGAAGCCCCAATACTCATTATTAGTGCTGGCAAGGTAACTGTAGAAACCTGTACTTACAATTCGTAATTTCTTTTCAAATGTAATAATGCCGAAAGGTTGATTGGTGTCAGAGATGGCATATATGTTTATATATTCTGAAGCCCCAATATTCATTATTAGTGCTGGCAAGGTAATAATGCCGAAAGGTTGATTGGTGTCAGAGATGGCATTATATGTTAGCTCCTCTCACCTGTGCTTTCCTGTGGTTACATTTTGTTTTATAAATCATTATCTGGGAATCTGGATTTTGGGGCCTCAATCGTGTTTGTTTTAGAAACACTTTTGATTAATTGAGAATCTGAACAATTTCAGGTTCAAGATGATCTTCGCCAGCTTAGAGAAAAGATGGCAGCAGGAGGAGGGACTATCAACGTCAATGACTTGGACAGAGCTCTGGCCAAAACAGAGGAAGGTCTTCAGGTAGTTTTCAACTTTAGAGCTATTTTAAATGATATCGTATTGTTAAAAGTATTAATGAAAGGGGGATATTATCACTAATTTATTCTTCCAAATGCTCTATGATAAATGCTTGGGTTTATGTCAAGATAGGGAGTATCAATTTGTATGTCATTTTTGTGTGCTATACAAACTATAAAGTGTGTGTTACTTAAGCATTTGCATATCAACAATATAATCATAATAGTGATAATATTATCACTGTCATTATATAAATTTTCACTTTAACGATATTGATTCGGAATTTCTTTTAATAGCGACATACAGAGGAAGTGGTATACCAGCTCAATAACAGGGTCCAAATGCTGCCACTTGATGGTATACCAAGAGATGAACAGGTTATCTCCACTGAGAGCATACTGGACTTACAGGGGGGTACTGAAAACAGGAGGCCCACCTACGCACAGAGGAGGTAAGAAAAATATGCTGTGTATGTTGTGCAAGGGTACACAGACTGTAAGATGAACCACAAGTTTAATTTATTTTACTTTTTGAGTAAGCAGTGCTGTGTTAAAAGCAACGCATTCACTTTCAGAGATAGAAAAAAATATATAAAACTCTATAATTTCTTGAAAAGAGAATTTTTTTTTCTAAGTTTAGAGGGCTCTAGCTCCTCAAAACCTATAAAAGAGACTTGTGCTGAAAAACAGAGAACACCTATCAATTCTTAGTTGTTGAGTCAATGTTTAAAATGAGCTTCTGAATGTTAATATACCTGTTTATTCTCAGGGATATGTTGAACAGACAACCTCTGCCACCAGGTGTAAAGCTCCCAGCCAGAAGAATGCTGCAGCAAATGAACAGCCTGTCACCTGGACAAAAGGTCTATTGCTTTTAAAACTTACTCATTGCCTACACCTTTATGTTGAAGTAGATACAAAATCTAATAAAACAAGTTTGAACTTTGATTGTTCATGATGAGGGGTGATTGCACTAAAACATGGGAATGGAATTGTTATTTCCATAGTATCCTTCACCCAATCAATGTCAAACAGCTATTTAAGCAAAGGATATTAAGAGACCTGTCCTCCATAATGTATGAGCAAACATGGCATTATCAGCTGTGAAACTCTCCTTGGACCAAAAGTACAAGATTGTGGTTAGCTCACGAAACGTCTTAACCCTGGCTCTGCGGGGCACCGACTTTATAGCGCTCCCACCTGAGCGCTGCTTGGCACCGACATGAAGGGATAGCTCTCCAACCCCAACTCAACGGGGCGCCCACTATTACTGGGTGACTTGAGGACGTCATCTTGTTACAGAAAACCTTGTCTTAATCACTTAGGATGCAATATTCCTGTACTAAAAATATCAACCAATGAAAAGGTGCGACTTTCCCGTCTTGTCTGCTCCATCAGTGTTATGAAAAAGCTTTGAAGTATGGTGAAGCAAACAGCCAGACCACGAGGTGTGAAGTCTGATTTCTTGGTATGTGTGCTTATTACGTGATTATTGTTCGATGTTACTGACAAGTGGAGAGTATCTGTGGGTATTGATCTGCTACATTGTTTGAACGATAAGTCTTTGAGGTATTTTAGCGTTTGAGATAAAGTGCTAAGGAAGCAGGGGAGATGTAAGAAAGTAAGTTATGCCTCTGCTCAGTTCTGGGTGAAAGAGAGAAGAAAACAATTGTAGTTTGTGATCACGCATCATACAAGAGAGTTATAAATGGCATATACTCTCTCTGACTAATCAGCTGTATGGTATAATGGCAACTCCTCTATCTGATATGACCAATAGGTGCTAGGTGGGGTGTATGCCATCTACTCTCTCTGATTTGACTAATCAGCGGTATAGGGTATGGCAGCTCCTCTACCTGGTATGATCAATAAGTACAAAGTCGGGCATATGACATTTACTCTCTTTCTCTTTCTCTCTCTATCTCTCTCTGATATGACCAATTGGCTTCAGAATAAAAGTTATCTATTTTCTTTGACCTGACTAATTGGCATTATGGTGTATTGGACAATAAACTATAACTCGTTTATTGATCCTGGTACACATCTACATGCACTCACCTAGTGTTGATCCCAATAAACTTCCGATTTCTTCTTTCTAACTAAAGCCATAAAGCAACAAAGAAAAAAAAACAATTCATATACACTATATGCACTTTGAGTAGCTTTTTACGTTTTTAGAAAATCATGTGGGGTTTTCGTTCTTTTTACATGTATATCAAATCTAACAAACTGCCCTTATAATTTCACACCTTTACTCGAACACCTTACGAGGCACTGCTGACTTCGCAGCCACACTCCAATATTCACAACTGGCTGTAGTACTAGCCAGCCCCACACTCAGGTAAAACTTTTGGCTGACTACACACGCAGTAATTGGGTTCAGATATGAAAATAAGAAGGCTTACAGCGAGTTGTAAGCTACTGTGATGTTGTACTTACGACCCCTTGTGTTATTTGCTCATTAGTCACTCTTTGGTCTTAGCCTAACAATATGAGTCATGATGAAAATACTTATAACATAAATTAAACATATTCGCATCTGACTTTACACTTGCACGGCATTTTTCTTTTCGCAACCATTATGCAGAGAGCATAATAATGCCTAATGTTTGCAAGATTTGAAAGACCACAGCTAGCGGTCCATATCATACTGTGACCAATGACTGGAGTTTGGCAGCACATGCTCAGTACATACACATAGTCACAGTTTGCACTACGAACACCATGCGTTAGCTACATTATGACTTATACTTACGGCCTGTGAGATGATTTCCAAAACCTCAAAATAACAAGCATTTTGACTTCTTCAGCTTCTTTCTTATTTCAACTGTTTTGTTCTCATATTTCTTTTGCCTTCTTTCTCTTTGCAGCACCAGCAACAGTTTACTCTGAGGACTATCATCAACCCTCAAAATGAGTTGAACAGAATCTCTATGAGAGAGGGTTTCGGTATACAGCTGCCTCTGATCAATGAAAGGAAACCTCAACCAAAGGTATAATTTAAAAAAAAAAGGTATACTTTTATAAATATATAGCATCTCATGGATACATTTTCTTTCAATTTGTATTGGTGGTATACAACCCTAAATATATATAAAACAAACAAAGAATTATTTATCCACTCTGGACATTGTTAATATCCTTCATTCTGTTCATAGTGCATTTTATTTATAAATAAAGTACTTCTATGTATTTGTTTCTTAACAATTCTGAGCATCTTCTGCCTGAGTGCTCATTATTTTATATTTTCGCTGAAATTTAAAATGTCTTTTGTGAATTACACAACTTAGAATTTTAAAATTAAAGTATTTAATTTGAAACCACTTTTCCTTTATTTCTTGTTGCAGCTCCAGGGAAAGCCAATGATTGGCACTACTGTTGAGCATCTTACAGTGCTTCCAAAGGCTAACAGGGTCGATGCATCGGTGAAATATTTTAAAATTCTTCAATTTAGTTATTTTCAGTACTTAAGTTTAATTCAATGAAGGAAAGGTGATAAAAATTGAGATATATAGATAAAGAGATGAAAAGGAAATAAAAGTAGAAAAAAAAATAAGAAAAGAATAAAGGAACAAAAAGTGAAGACTAGACAGAGTTTAAATGTAAAAGAGAAATGCATCAATGTAATGAAAATTATGGGTTAATAGTTGTATCATGTACACCAATTCTTTTAAATAAAAAATAAAAATGGGTTAATAGTTGTATCATGTACACCAATTCTTTTAAATTAAAAAAAAAAAGTTTGTATAATGTTATAAATGGACAATAAAATTTCTCCATACACAACATGCTCGATAATTGTGCAGAACCATAAGCTTGGAGGTCATCTCATGCAGAGTTTTATTGCCAGAAGCTGTGACAAAAGTGACATGGACACATAGTTATTTAAAATCACCTCAAACTTCTGTCTTGACTACACAATCATCCAGCTTGCTCCACCACCTATAGAGGAAGACGATGCAAGGCGAGGTATCCTGAGCCTCTTAGAGAGGGGTCTTATACCTCCTGCTGCACAGCTGACACTTGACCCGTCTCCTGTAAAACAAAAACTAATGCAGCTTCATGATCCTGAAGACAAAAGCAAACCACAGGCCATACATGGTAAGACTTCATGCCAAAAGTCAGGACAAGATGCTTATCAAAAAAAATTTGTGTTGTAAATAATTTAAATTTTGTTAGTAAGCCTTGAAATACCTTTAACAGAGAATGCCAACCGTTATATTCATCCTGGAAAAAAACACAAGAATTAAATGCTGATAAACTGCCTTTTTTCTTTTTTTAAAGAAACTATTCAGTATCTTTTTGTTTACAAATACAATTTGTAAAACTGCGTAGTTTGAGTCAGAATAATTATACACTAAAACTTATTTAAAAATATTGTTCTGAACGGTACTCAATATTCATTGGGAAAATACTATGTCACACAAATTTATTTTCCTATCTGCCGTGTAAATCTTTGAGACTTTTAAAACAAATTTTTTGCTTCATTTTATAGAAACCAATGCCAACTGGGCTGTTATGAAGATTGATGCCAATGATAACAACGAAGACCCCAAGATGGCCTTGACTCAGATGCCTGTGGTTCCCCCTAGACCAGCAGTATCCCCAGAGACCAGGACTGTCTCAGCCAAGACTAGGAACTCTTCAGCTGGTTCCCGCAACAGGGTTATCAAAACACCAGCATCTGTGAAAACTTTTGAGATGCCTTTACAGCCACTTGTGAGTACCCTTAAAGTAGCAAACATGAAATGTTTTTGAGTTGCGTGGAATTGGAAGCCTTTTTAAAAAAAAAAAGATTATTTGTAATCTAACTTCGTCACTGAATGAAAAAAAGTAGATGATGTTTAGTATACTAATGTGAGATAATTTAAGTAAAAAAGTAGTTGCCTAACCTTGCATAAGTAGGAGCATTATTGAATACGTTTCCTAAATTACAAGTTGAAACCATAACCCTGTCTAAAGATGTTCCCAGTGAAATGATTTTGTTTCAATGCAAGAAAAAAGAATCCAATAAAAATAAAACCTGGAAGATGCAAAGAACTTAAACACTTTATAAAAACAAAAAATGTACAACTTTTTGCAGATATAGTTGTATGCAAAAATGGAAATAAAAACATCCCCACAATATTTTTTTTTCAATATTTAAACATGCAGACTAGGAAGGTAAAACAATCAATATAATATCTCCCCTAACTATTCTTTTTGTGCCTACCTCTCCCCCGCACAGAAGTTAACATATCTCATAGTTAATTATGATTATTTATTATTTAATTTTTACTGATAACATGTTTTGAGGACAAGTCTGAAATATAGTTTTGACTGACTAAGTTTTACATTTAAATTTTAATTACAATGTTTGGAATTACAGTTCAATACTCATGTTTATCTTGCTACTTTCCTTCAATATATGAAATTAATATGCAACTTTCAGTTAAAGTAAGTACTATCACAGTCAACTTGGCTTAGAATCACTGATAAGAACACCTTTTTGTCAGTGGGCATTTGATGTGTTCACATTTCATTGTATTTCCACATATAAAACAATGATAAAAACAATGATTATGTGGGGGGGGGTGGGGCTGTCAATTTATTCACAGAGATGTTTGTTCTCTTATAAGTTCCAATCTCCTTTCTGTATTAAAGAAAGAAGTTTTCTTTATTCTTATAGTTTTAAATGTAACCATGCAATATAGTGTTATCATATTTAGAAATTGTCTTGATATGTTAAAAAAAATTGTAGATGGTACCCTAGTGATACTATGCATTTTAGAAAAGAAATCTTCTGGAGATGCAGTGTTAGTTAGATTTATCTGTTAGAAATTTGTCAAATTTATCCAGGATGCAGATAGTTTTGCTTCTTGATGAATAGGATAATTATCTTTGTAGAAATTTAAACATTATTTTTCTGGTGTATAAAAAAAATTCCGAACTGCATTAGCACAACATAAGACAATATTATCACTCTAAATACTGTAGAACAATGAACCAGATTTGTTTTGTACCATTTTTTTTTTTGCTTTGTTGTAGGTTGTTTACAAAAATCTTAAACGTCTGAACATTTCATTGAATTTCAAATGAGTGTAAAATAATATTGTATCAAACCCTTTTAAAGATATTGACAACCATGACAATATGAATTCAATGATGCTGAAAATTGTATATATAGTTATATTGAATCTCCCATATGGTTAAAAAAGGAATTTTTTTTAAAGAATCCTACCGCATATTTTACCTCCTTTTATTTCTTAAAAATATTGACAGAGATTCAAACTGTTCATATTTCAGTTCCCGGTCCTTGTGCAGGTTAATGCAGTTTAATTTCTGAAGAGATTTTTCTTTGTTTCAAAACCCCAACTAATATTAGATAGTGAGCAGAGCCAATATGTATAATACAACCCCACCATCTCTCTCACTCAATACCTGTATCTGTTTTTTTTCTTTCTCTCCTGTCTCTCTTTTCTTATTTAAAACTTTGAACTAACAAGTCTCACCCAACAGAAATATTCTGGCTGGTTAAATATTATTTTTTATGTTTAATTATTTTTTTTTTTCAAATACTTTCAATAACATTTTACCAAAATAACTTTTCTGTAGTAGAATATAGCATATATATAAAATAATGTGTATCTCCTAATAGTCCTATTAACTTCCAACTCTTGATTGTGCAAATTTATAATTATTTCATTTCTGTTTTATTATTAAGGTTTATGGACTAAAGGCATGCTCTTGTCTTCTTTTAAAAAAAATTTGGCATCCCATATATACCAGGGTCTTATTGCATGCGTCTCTTCTCATTTTATATTTATAGAGTACAGTACTGACATTGTTGTTTAAACATACTTTGTATGTTCACCCACAAACAAAGCCTCCTGTAATTAAAAAGCAAAACAAACAAACACCCTTCACTGCATCTGTTCATTACTTTTATTAAGCTTTGTATTTGTAGAATTAAAAAAATCACTAATATAAAAGTTAATCATTGTGGGTTTTGAAAGAACAATATATCTCATTTCCAAGTGCATGTTTCATATCTCCACTCTTTTCTCTTTCTTTGTGTAAACTTTCCCTTAGTTAGATTTTGTTTTCTTTAAGTGACCATGAAATATTAATTATACTTATATATAATTCAACAAAATATTGCATTTGTATTAATTCAAATGCTCAGAAAAAGAAATACAACTCTAGATGCAGTAATTCAATGTAGATGAGTTGAGTGGGGTGGGGGGGGTTAAAAATTTTGCTTTATTTGAATTACTTGAACACTGTTTCAAAATCTACTAATTATCACTGTTACGACATAAAAAGGGTGTTAAAGTTTCGTTCATTAGTGTTAGATATGATAAATGATACATTTTGAAATATTTTTCGTGTTTGAGAGACTTTTTCTGTTTAAAAAAGTAAAAAATAAAAAAAGGTGTTTTGTTAAAGATTGTTTAGATTGTTTAGAAACGTATTTATTTTCAATTAGTCACCTCAAAACAGATAAGTAGCATCATTGATACCTTGCATAATCTATAAAAGTGATATCACTCCGTCTTAAATTATCCCTTGTTTGGATTTACCACCCTCCTCCAAATATCAATGATGACTTCAACAACAGCCCCCTCCAACAACTCCAGCCAGCGGAGATCTGAAGCACGCCTCTCACAAGTTTGCCATTCAGCATGGTAAGACCAGAGACAACCAGCCAGAGTTCCTGACATTCAAGCAACACTACTGCCTCACCTGGGGAGGGTAGGTTCAAGTAGCTTAATTTGCTTTATTTTTGTTTGCTATCTTAAACCTATTTTAACTCAATTATTTTTCGTAAAATATGTTCTTGACTATCACCTTTATTTAAAAAAGCCTTTAATTTTATGAATGAGTGATTTTATCATTATGAAGTCTTGCACACTTAAATATGATCAACAGTGTGTTTATCTGTCATTCTTCAACCTGTTTTTATTGTTTTATTTCAAGTTTGCGAGTGTCAATCAATTACTTTTCAGACATTGTGACTGATCCTCTTCTTTGTTATCCAAATTGATTTTTGTCTTTTTTTCTTCAGGATTGTTACCATGATTCGACATTTAGAGAGAATGTTGACCTCATTTGCCATCCCAATAGCTTTTATTCATGGTGACAGGTAGGTAAACATTTTTAGACACAAAATTTTAAGGCTTTCTAATTATCTCATAAGTACCTTTCTTAATAGACTAGTACAAGCCTAGATTTTGTGAAGACTTGAGTTACAAAAATATTTCTTGGCATTCTTGAAAAAGATGGAATTTTTTTAGTTCAACCTCTTGCTATGAGATGACTCTCCCTGACAAGTAGTCAAAGGTTTTGTGTCATTAATCTCAACCTTAACCGTAACACTTAAAACACAATCGGCCACCGCCAATAACCACTGTATGTTCAATGTAACTTTTAAAAAAGCTTAAAATTTTAGCGTAAAGAGAAAATGAGAGGATACCCCCCTCCCCCCCTTCCCCAAAATCTAAATTGAGTTAAATCTTCGATGGGTGTTTTATATATATATTTCTGAAAATCTAGGGCCTATAAGCACAACATTGTGGTAGCTTACGACTCGTCTTGAGCCTTCTTGTTTGCATATTCCTACGTTGAGTTATAAGCTACCACGAATTTGTACTTACGATCTCCAATTTGTATCTTTTTTGTATATAAACTGGACATGTAGATTTTTGCTTCAATACTCTCATCACTGTTTGTACTTTTATTTTTATCTAGACTTGCTGATCTATCGATGGAGTTTGAGCTTGAGAAAGCTCCTGATGTAGCAGATCTCCTCAGTGTTATAATCAACAGAGAGGATGTGGAGGCCGTCATTAACAAGCCTGTATGTATAGGAAGTAGATTTTAATTTTCCAATTTAGTCTCTACGTAAGCTATGACCTCGTTCACAAACAAAATCCAGATGATAAAACTTTTTCCTATGTTTTTCACTACCTTGAAAATCAATTTCAGTTGCATTTGTCAAAAATGATAACTTGCCATACATATTTGTTAGTTTTTAAATAAATGTCAGTTTCAAATTATTGCAGTTAATCTTACTAAAATCACAGTATTCACACATGACTTGCAGACTTTAAAAGCTGATCACAACTTATATAGACATTGCATCAACAGTGGCAATTTGATCTTATGACATGTGTCACTCTTTAATACCATTTATAACCTAGAGCATCTTTTCTAGAGAATATTTTGAGCACAATGAAGATAATACACTCATTGAGTTTGTAACCGTAAGAGAAATGTATTTGCAACTGAGTTGTAGAAATTTTTAAATGATGTACCCACTTATCTTGTGGCACTGCAGGAAAAAATTAAGTTCATAAATTTATGCAAGAATTTCTTTTAATCATGTTCACAACAGGGTCGACGTTTTGTTGGTACTCATGGAAATGAGATAGCTGCGACCCAGATTCAATCATCATGGAGACGTTATCGTGAGCGATCCCAATATCTCGAGTACCGACGCCTGAAATGGGCTGCAGGAGTCATTGCTATATCTTGGGTGATGCATATTAAGATGGCAAAAATGAGACAGCAGCTGAGACGCACACGCTTAGACCATCTGGAAGCATTTAGGCGGAGAACAAAGGTTAGTCTCTGGGACAAAGGAATTCCCAGCACAGTAACACTCAACTCTTTGATAATGTGCTGATGATTTTGTAGGAATTAGAGAGCAATTAAGTTTCATGACATACAATATTCTAAATATAACTATAAGCAGTAGACTGGTGTGTCAATGTATTTACTTCGAGGACTAAAAAATTTATAAACATTTTGAACATAATTATTTTCATTTTTAACTTATTGCCATCAATTGTTATGTGAGATTTTTATAATTCAAACCTTTGCAAAATTTGTCATTCTTTTAAAATAGGATGAAAAAAGACTTCATGTCTTAAAATGTACTTTACAATGGTTTGCTTTTTTTAATGTTTCTTTCTAGAAATTCTCAGCACAATGGGACCGCATCAAGAATTCACGACGCACTATCATTCATGTCCCCTCCTTGGGCTATAGCCAATCTGTGAGGGACAATATCACAGACTTTGGAATCAGACAGAATACACAGATGGCAAGACTGTGCGACATCAGAGGTAGAGAAAGTTTTCTAGGGTTAAAGTTCAACTGTTGCAGGTGTTATAAGGTCTTATGCCGAATAGACTTGTTATTTTATTACAGAATGAAATATCTGTATTTGAGTAAATCATTAGGAATTTAATATATCTTTTCATGATATGTTGAGCAGAATTGACTTTTAAAAAGAAATTTTTATTAATCAAGGACATTATTCAGATTCTTGAACTGAATTAATGTAATCAAACACCTGTTTTTAGTTCAATCAGCTTTGTCATCAGATTCACAGCCGTCATAATAAGCACTTTTTTATCCACCACAGATCCTAATGTAGACGTGATATTCATTTCCGCTGTACCCCTTAGTGATGAAACTCTCCAGTACTACTCAAAGCTGCTTGGCTTAAACAGTGCAGTGGCAAATTCAAACCCTGAAGATCAGTGTGACATGAGTGAAAGATACAAGATAATAGTACCAGAGGCCATTAAGAGCTTTCCTGTGAGTTGGAAGTGTTATGTTAATTCTTAATCTATTATTGGATAACGAAAGACATTCCTGATCATATTATTACCACTTCAATTTTAAACTTCCCATTTTTTATTGTCTTGAACGTGATATTATGGCAAGGATTACAAGAAGATCCTTGCTTGTAAAATGTAGTTTTAGTGTCAAATAGTGACATTTTTAGACACTAACAGGATTGAGCCTGATTTTCAAACTGAAAAACCTCAAAAAACACCTTTTTAGTAGGAATAAACTAAAAATTAGTCGATCTCAAACTGATGCGGTATTTTTCATAACAACCTAGCTTTTTTTCCTTTTCTTTAAACCAATTAGAGGCTTTTCATCAATGTTTCCTATAATTTAGGTTTTGAGCTCTATTTTAATCCATCATGTGACTCATATCCATTTTTTCATCCTATTTTTGTAGAAACAAGTAGGTTCTGGTCTTCTTTGAATTTTTTTAAAAATTTTGTAACATGCAATAAGGAAGTCAATGCTTAATTCTTTTTAACTGCATCATACCTGTTTCTCCATCTCAACTGATTTTTCAATATGCTACGCCAGAGAAAGAAGAGCAAAAAGACTATTAAGTTTTAACAAGGTTTTTTTTCTCTTGCTTTTGCAGACTCACCACATGTGTTTATCATCAATTCTTAAGTACAGTCCACGCACCTTAAGCCGTATTCGTCATCTGATCAAAGGTAGGGATGCCTTTTTAGTGAGTGGCGTTCCCCACAAAGATGACCTGGCAGTAGCAGATGCTCTAGATATCCCAGTGTTGAGCCCAGAACCAGAGGTTGCACACCTGTACTCCACCAAGTCAGGCTGCAAGAGAATCTTTGCTAGTGCCAATGTTAGCACGCCGCCTAGCGAGTATGATGTATACAGCCTCGGGCAGGTAGGCTATGAAATTAGTGATGTTCTTTCAATGATAGAACAATTTTAAAAAGTACATGAACATAAAATAAAAAAATTTAAAGTCAAACGACAAGTACAGAAAAAGAAGATGAATTTTTTAGATTAAAAATTGAGGGTTATGAAAAAATCAAATGGACTAATTTTTTTTCATTTTCCACCCTTATGGAAAAAAAAAAGAAAAAAATATTTGCAAATATACCTCCATACAAAAGCTATGTCTTATCAAAAAACAAAAATTTCCCTCATGTCATGTTTCATTTTAATCTAAAATTTATCTTTCCTTAGCTTCATGAGTGTCTAGCTCAGCTAGTGACTGAGAATCTTGGTGTACAGCGATGGCTCTTTAAACTTGATGATGAGTTTGACGGACGAGGCTTGGCCTACTGTGACGTGCCTCAGTATCTGCGATGTTACAAATGGGCTCTAAGGGAGGAGCAACGTTATGGCGAGAAATGGAATAAGAAATGGGCTCAGGTACAAATTGATTGCAGTTAATAATTCTTTCCAAGACTGAGTTGCAAATCGGTCAAATTTTACATTCATAGTGACACTGTCTATTGTATTTCGAAAAGAATAGTTAACTTATTTATCCTGAATTCACTTCAAATTTCTAAAAAATATTTATTTTTATTAGAAATGAAACATTTACTAGCATTTTTCACAAAATTGTTAATTTTGATAGTTGATAAAGTACAACAGATTGTACGTTTTGTTGTTTATAGTGGTATTGTCACTAATTCACTCTAATAACTGGCATAAATTCGGCTGAAATTTCATATTATGCATAAAGAAGCCTAATCTTATTAAACTTTTTATTCAACAAAAAAAGTCTCAGTAAAATGTTTGATGAAAAATTAGTTCTACTTTAAAAAAACAAACAGCATTGTGTATTGGTTTTTAAACTACATTTAAGTGTGCTGTTGGAAATAATAATGAACACTCAAAATGACGACAAGGAACTACACCAAGTGTTTTCTCATAAAAATGTTGCAGGTTTAAAAGTGTTATGTCCCTGTAATTGCCATAATTATTTCTTTTTGTAAAGCTGGCATCACTGGCTGTTTTTGAATTAAAAAATAGCAGTCTTAAATTTAAGATTTGACAATAAGCCATGCTAAAAACTTCCTAATTCCTTCTTCATCCGCAGGAAGCAGCTTATATAAAAATCCATGCAGAAATACCTGACATTTTGTACAGTTATGCACAGCCCTTCAACACAAAGCTTTTTCCAACTTGGGAAAAATTCTTACGTGCCTTTTTAGCCCAAGGTGAGGTGTTTTCAAGGGTATCCAACTATTTCATATAAATTCAAGTATGCTACTAGCTAGCACAAGGTCCAGATTCTTGAGATTTATTTATGGTTTTCAGAGAAAGTTTGGACTAAATTACGTTTGTTGACGTTCTTGTATTTTTGTGGTTTTTAAAACACAATTTTTCAAAGAACTCTCATTCTCTCTTTTTTTGTGTGTACAGGTGGAGTGATCGAGGCCTGTCCACCTTCAGAGAACATCACAACATTATCCACGGATCTGCTCATTGAGCCTTCAGGCCTGGTCAATATGCTAACCTGTGGGGACCAAATTCATGCTGAGAGTCCGTTCTCATGCTGGGGTGTGTCTATGCCTCAATCTTCCATAGAACCTGATGCCTTGAACGCAGCGTGCAAAAAGATTGCTGATTCATGCAAGTCAAGAGGCATCATGGGATACATGAGAATTGATTTTGTGACTTTCATCAATCCTAAAACGGTGAGTTAGAAATAAAACATTAGCTTTGATCAATACTTCTTAAAAGCTGTGGATTGTCTATCTTTGTTTATTAAGGCAGCATGCGAGTTATGTGGATGTTGATAGTAACTACATGTAATTGGGTTTACTTTGTATGATTTGAATACTTTTAGAGAGGTCCAAACCTCAAATACATAATGAATTTCTTGGAGGTGAAAATTCGCTCAAAATATGTACCTCCCACCCCTACCCCATTGACAACAGGAATCATAGGTAATAGTACTAAGCTATTCCATGCGACACAGTGGATGATTATCCAAAATTTAACACAAATTCATACAAATCTTCTTTATGTGTGAGAGCAGATGGAACAGGAGTTATGGGCCTTGGATCTGTGCCTGCACTACAGCGATCACCTTGCCATGTTCCGCCTGATGGAGTATGTCACCCACGGAGTGTTTCAGCCTGAGACACACACTGTGGAGGTGGCCAAGTCAGACGACAACAAACCCAGACGTCGACGGCTAGCAGGGCAGGACGAAGATGTAATTTTAGACAATATTTGAAACTGCAAAACTATGAAGATCACAACTTGATAATCATATAGGTGTTGAGTGACTTCTAAAAAATTTAAATATGCATAAGCGCTTCTTTTTAATGTGGTGCACAAATTCATTTTGAAAATAGTCACCGTCATATTTTAATAACTAAAGTCGTATGTAAATTTATTTGTGAAAGGCTAAAGCTTTTCACTTCAAATACTGTTAATGTGGTTTAAAAATGCTAAAATGTCAGGTTTTAATTTTTGCAATCATATCTTTAATGAAACAGCTGGTATGGCCCTCCATAGCTATGCAACTGATTAGATAGGAATCTCAATACATACATGCTGATTTATGCAGTTAGCTAAACACGAAAACCCCCTCACCACCAACACACTCACAATACAAAACAAAATTACGATAATGTTATTTACTTTTATCAATTTGTCTCCAGGAAGGGCCCAGAAATTGCCGCTACGCTGTGATGAGCACAAGACTGCTCCACACTAACCTAGCTGTCGTCCACTACAGCGTCTTCTTCCAGATGTGCCGGGCCCATGGCATTGGATATGACATTAAGGTATGTCTGAGGGCTGTTGTTATAACCACTGCTTCTTATTATGATGATCAAAGTGTCCTCTGTTTACTCTATGCACTTATCAGGAAATGATGTTTCTTTATCAAATGTTATTAAATTTATGTAGGCACACTTTATACTTGAATTGGTCTTTTGGAATATTGTGACAATGTTGACTTCATTTTGATTAGCTTTGATGTTTCAAATTTTAGCTTTGTCTCCAAACCTGTCATAAGAAATTGTCATAAATTTGCACTAAGTAAAAATTGCAATAGAAAAAAGGTATACTTCTGTTTCCTTACTAATTTGTTAAACATGATAGGACTATTGAGAGAAATATTGAACAATATTAGAAGTAAGTATATTAGTTAAATCAATAAGAAAAAAGGCAAGCGTCAACTTATTCTCATTTAAATTTTTTCACAGGATAAAACTGGATCAGCCTTTGTACTTGTGGACAGTTTTAACAGGGAGAGGCTTGGAATGCTGTGAGATATATCCCTCTATATTTTTTAAAGAACTTTACCAGCAGAATGAAGAAAAATATTTGTCTTAAAAAAAAAAAAACAACTTTAGTCAAGGAGCTTCTACAAGTGATGTTGAATTTGAGAAATGAAAATAACTCTCTTGACCTACCCCACTTGATTGTCTGTGAAAGATGGAGCAGTACAAATAAATTTGATATCAGTTTCAAAATTTTATTTCCTTTCTTCTCCTTAACTTCAAAATATATCTTCCTAAACTCTTACCTTGACCTATGTTAGCATTGGTTTTACATTTGTTCTTATTCACCTTAAACCACCATCTTAGATTCAGATTCGCCAATTTGGTATTCCAATTCATCATTATCATCATCATCATCATCATCATCATCATCATCATCATCATCATCATCATCATCATCATCATCATCATCATCATCATCATCATCATCATCATCATCATGTTGGCTTGTCTGTATGTAGTTTCAGTTGCAACCTCCCACACAATCCATCTGGAAAGCTCCCTGTCTTAAGATAGCCTTCCTGGGCTTTCTAATGTCCATTCCCTAATGTCATTCGCCCATCTTCTTGCCGGTCTGCCTTTCTTTCTTTCTGTACCTAATTTTGCTTCCAGAATATGTTTTTCTAAACGATTGTGACTCTTCAATTTATTGCATTTCATTACAATTTTGATGTATCATAACAACAGTACTGTGGGAGATAATCTGCAAGGAGCTCTGGCAACTTTTGCCAGGAACTTGTCTGTGATACACCAAGAGATCTCTGCTCCCAACATGCAAGGTGTCACAAATTTCAAGGTAAGCTATTTCTGTTAAGGAAGAATGTGCTGATCTTTTGTAGTCATTTTTATGGGTATTACAGCAGGTATAAAAAAAATACATTTTTGTTTAGGGAGTCTCTGTTTTTTCATCCTATACAATTATGCCATGCGCATTAACATTTTTTATCAGATAGACAGCAAAACCTCTACCTTAACACTTTTTTAATTACAATGACTTGTTGTAAGGAGCAGATCAATACACTTTTTGGCTTGTATTGAGAGCTTGAACACTAAAATATTTTACTCTCAAGCAAACAAGAAAAAAATGCAATTGCAAATAGTTTCTTTATATTAAAAAAGCACTGTCTTTTAAAAGAATAAAAACGTTGAGAAAAAGAATAATAACAACATTTTATCAGGAAACAAGTTCTTCCTTTAGATTGGAAAATTAACAAGATATTTTTTAAAATCTAAATGTTGCCCCTAAATTTATTGATCTATTCTTAGAGTCTTATAACAAAGTAATACTAATAAATCTAGACCCTCTGGTGAATTCATGTAAGTTTATATTAGTGAACATTAATTCAACTTTTAAGTCTGAGAATCCTAATTTTAAGAATTATTTCTTGTCCCAGGGTGCAATTGCTGACATTGAGGGCATCCTTGGCACAACAGTACAGAACGCACAGGAGAACCAAACTCAGGGAGGTGGGAACAAAGCGCCAGCTAATCAGCAAAAGGTTCAATAGTCTTTCAAGAAAAAGAAGGATTTGTAAAAAAAACTTTTGCACTCTTATTATAGGAAAATGTTACATTGAATTTATAGGCCATTGAAAACAAAAGTTTTTTTCCCTTCTATTGCAATAGTTTATACTAAAGATCTGGAATGACATTATAAAAGGTAACCCCAGCCACCTTGTTTTTTATACTATATATGTATTTTAGAGGATACATTGCTTCATAATCAGTGTTAATATAGTGGTTGTATAATAATCTGTGTGTTTTTACCTGCCAATTATGGGTAAACTTCAAGGATGTAAGTGTGATCAAGTAATAACTCAGAACATCATGTGCAATTTGATATGAAATCATAATAATGGCTGCCTATGAGAATCATGTGTTTGCATTTCTCTCAATCTAATCATCATAGAAAAGTAAGAGCTTGAACCTAGCATACATGAACCTGTTTCTTTTCTTTATACCAGCAATAAGAAGAGTATCAAACAGATTTAGATCAACTCTTATGCAATATGATTTCATGATTTTATTATCATTCTCATATACTATGGTAAATGCAAATAGTTATACCATTTTAGCCTTTATGAAGTGAACCAATTTTCTGAAAGAATTGGAAAAAAAGCAAACTGAAAATAGAAACTTTAACCAATACGCTTGCTTCCAAGAAGCAGTTTCCAGTTTCATATGTATAGTAGTAATACATAGATAGACCTTTTAAAAATTGCATGCCCAATAAATTCAAACGTGCATTTTTTTTCAATAATTTTTGTTTGTGTAAAAAAATTTAATTGATTTAAAGCCGTTCTTGTAATTTAAGCACTGTAAAGTTTGATAAGAAATTATTTATGGAAATATTCTATATAGACAATGTCAATGCTTCTATAAACAAGAATGTTCGTTTTTTTCAAAATTAACCACTGTACCACATTTTAAACTCAGTATAATATGAATCTGTGATGGCCAGCTGTCTGGACCTTTTATTTGATTTAGATCTTGTTGTTAAAGATCTAAAAAAACCTTGTAATTTTTTTATACTGCATACATATTGTATATATTGCTATGCTGCTCCACAGTTTTTATAATGATATGCTTTATGAAAATGTTTTTTTTTTTTGTCTAGATGTACATAATTCAACACAAACAAAACATGTGGTTATAATATTTTTACAACACTACAAAGTATTTAAACTTCCATTTGTAATTTTGTAATTGCACATTTTTACAACATTTAAGTTGGTGCATAGATACATCTGAATTAATGTAATGCTTGAATAAAAATCAAGTTCATAATCACATAATGTCAATATAACTTTGCAAATCTGAAATTGGTTTCAAGATGAAAATGTGAGCAACAGAGACTAATAAGGTTTTGATATTCAGAGTTTCTTCAACCATATAAATAAGCATTTTATTTTCATCTATAATTAAAAACAATTTTCCTACTTAAACAGCATTTTTAATTTGTTAGATAATTTTCTTTACAACCTATGTAAAGGAAGATTTTTATCATAGTGAGATTTTTTTTAAAACGAGTCTAGATGTAATGTGCCAAATTACCTTTGTACTTCTTGCATAATTATACAGCTTTTCACCAGCACTAACATATTGAAACGTTAAAACATTCAGCATTGTACATACCATAATTTGGAGTTGGTGAGGGTAAAATGTACATTTGCTAGATGTGCTTCATATAATTAATTTGTTATATAATATAACTATGCATGTATGCCTACGTACCAAAAACTACTGCTGGAATGAAATAGGAGAATTAAAAGACTCAAATTATACCAAAAAAAAAAAGAAAAAAGAATGCAATGGTCTTTCACAGCAGCTAACATCTAAAAATGTTTGCAAAAGTCAGTAGGATATTGAGTATGATTACCCAGAGGCCAAAAGACGTTTTTTTTTAAGTTGGACTTGTAAACATTTACTTTTTTTTGCTTGACAATCTTATATCAAATCATATTATCTCCAAAGCAACACCATTTTTCACCACGCGAAACCAAAGTAACTTCTGAATGTCTGCCAAACTTTTGTTAAAAACCAAAGTTATAAAAATCTTTACTTATTTTAATAGTGAATATGATTTGTTTTATAGGAATCACCAAAAAAAAAAAGGAAAACAAAATATGGTGAAAAATAAAAGCTTAAAAATCGACTTTGACTTTTATTTTGGAATCATTTGTTTTGTTTATAAAACGAATCTATATGTTATTATGGCGTATATCATAAATATTAGTTATACTTATCATCAGTAAAAATTACTTGTTTGTCTGTCTGTCCCATTGTCTGCCTCTGTGTCTATGTCTCTATTTAATGAAAGGCAATAAACATGTCAACAGAATAAATGTTTTTGAATGTAATCATAAGTTATGAGGAAAAAAGAAGAAAAAAAAGTGCATAAACAGACCCCTTTATTTTTATGTTGTCCATTTCACATAATAATTATATTGTATGTTGATTAAAGAGAACACAATACACAGGCACGTTTTTCAAGGGGCGATGCATTAAAAAACATTAACAGGAAGTTCTTTTCCGTGGAGAAGGAAAATCTTTTTAATTTTTAGCACTTTTTATGTTCCACAGAATGTACCATCATTGTGACAGCGAAGAATCTTTGTAGGAGAGAATCTCGCTCATTTACCATATCCATTTTGGTTTGGCTCCATTACAATAAGATAAAACATGTGCAAATAATGCTTTAATACCTGTGATGTTTTAAGTCTTAAAAGTTTAATAAGAAAGTGTTTTATTTGAAACATTTCTATCACAATTCTTCTACAGGATTACATTGAGACGGGTTTAAAATCCCAGATTGTAGATAAAAAAAATATTCC